>JAZKJV010002786.1:0-358598 GCA_037367405.1 Ottelia alismoides
TACCACAGTGGGATCAGAAGAAACTAAACCTTTTCCTTTATTCAAATCAGAGTTCTGAGATACATTCATGCGAGGAAAGACAACATTTCTATCAGAATAAATGTTGGTGGCCTCAGTACCACCTCTAGCTGGCTCTACAACTAGACGTCTTGCGGCCTCAGTACCGCGGGCTAGCTCGGCTCTGCTGGTGGCGTCAGTACCACCTCTAGCTGGCTCTACAACTAGACGTCTTGCGGCCTCAGTACCGCGGGCTAGCTCGGCTCTGCTGGTGGCGTCAGTACCACCTCCTCTATGTCGTGAAACAGCGGCCTCAGTACCGCCGGTGGAATCAGCATCTCGGGTGGCCTCAGTACCACCGTCATCATGATGTGCGGCTTCAGTACCGCTCTCCTCTTCCTCATCTGGCGCTCTAGATGGATCCTCGCGTTGTCGCTCAGATGAGGCGCCGCCTGCTGGTTTTCTACCGCTCCTAAGTGTGACAAAATCAGCATCAAATAAATCCGAAGATGTATCATCAAATGGGTCACTAGGAGTGGCAAATTCAGTGTGAACTACCTGCTCAGATTTCCTCTTCAAGCTATTCGGATTCGGCTCGATCTGTGCAGGGATGGCGGCCTTCCCTCTCATCAGGTCCCGCATCTCCTGGCGGAACTCGTCCATCTCCCGTCTAAATGTAGCCTGCTGCTCTGTGAAGAGGCGGGCTAGATCATCCATGGCGGGGCTCTCGTGGGAACCCGACGGGTTGCCTCTCTGATAATGAGGCTGCTGGGGCTGAGAGGGGTAAGAGGAAGGATGCTGCTGCTGGTGAGCCTGCTGCTCACGTCTCCAATTCTGTCCCTGTTGCTGATAGGGACGAGGTACGAAGGATGATGGCTGGTGTGGTTGGTATGCTGGGGGCTGCTGGTGATCTCTCTGCTGGGAGTACTGCCCTCCCTGACCGGCTGGCTGCTGTTGGGACTGGTTACCCCCATTCCCCCACCTGAATCCGGGATGGTCTCGTCGGATTCCAGGTTGAGGACGGTCATACCAAATCCCGTTGACATCCATCAACGGCTCAGCATCAAAGGGGTCTGGTGGCAGTGCTGCCAGAGGCTGATCCGGCTGATATACCACCATCTGTAAGTCTGGAGATGGTGGTGACTGGTAAGAGGGCTGCTGCTGCTGGTACGGCTCCGCCTGTACAAGGTGAACTTGTCTAGGCTGCTGTAAGGAGCTGGAGCGCTGGGACGAGCTGCGGCTGCCACCGAAATCGCCTCGCGACTGAAGACGGGGCTGAGGAGCCGTCTGTGCCTCCTGAAGACACAAGAGCTGGGTCTTCATGTCGCTCAGAGTTTGTGCCATTTGCTCCATCTGAGTTATGCCCTGGCACTGCTTCTTCTCTATGATTTCCATGCGGTCCAACTTCTCGCTGATAATCCCCATGTCCGCAGCGGCCGACTCTGCCTGTGCGGCTGCAACTGTGGACGAACTGGATGGACCTGCATCAACCCGTGCTATCCGCTGATACTGCACGGGTCCTGGCGGCTGCTGAGATCTCTGTGTGTACAACCGAGTCTGGGACATCACCATGTAATTTTCTGCCATCTCTTCGTAGATGGCCCAGACTTGGTTGTGGTCCTTGGCAAAGTAGGACCCGCCGCAAGAAGCATTCACCAGACCCTGAAGCTCTGGTGTCATCCCACTAAAGAAGCTCTGAACTAGGTTCGGCTTCGAAATGTCGTGGTGTGGGCATCTATCCAGAAGCTCTCTGAACCTCTCCCATGCCTCGTGAAACTGCTCGTTAGGGAGCATGGAGAAGTTGTTGATCAGGGCCCTCGCTGCATTCGTCCGCCCGAGTGGATAGTACTTGTTCAAGTACTCGGTGCGGAGCTGATCCCAGGTGTAAACAAACTTCCCTAGATGTTTCAGCCAGGCGGCTGCTCTATCTGCCAGTGAAAAAGGGAAGGCCATCATTCGAATCGTATCTTGGTCCACATGACGGTCGTGGACAGTACTGCAGATCATCAAGAACTCCTGGAGATGGAGATGGGGTTCCTCAGTGGCAAGCCCGTGAAAATGAGGGAGCATCTGCAGGGTGTTCGGAGGGAACTTGAAATCCCCCACGATAGCAGGTACCACCACCCAATGATGCATCAGTGTAGATCCGGGGTTGTGTAGCTCCCGCATCGTTCTCGGTGGTCCTCCTCCGGCGGCGGCTGCCGCTGCGGCAGCTGCTGCTGCATCAGCGTCAGGAATGTCCTCCGGCTCGCTTGGCTCGTCTCGCTCTCTTCGGAGTCGCTCCAACTCCCTCCTCATCTCTATCATGAATGCCCCCTGATCGCGTAACTGTTGCTGAACTGTCTCTAATGACGCGATCAGGGTGGAGTTAATCGCTCCCTGGTCTAAGACAAAATGTTCGGGCTGGCGATCGTCTGAACTACCGGCTCCAGCCATAGGGACGTCTGCAAAATCAGATGAGCCTAACTCAGGTTCTGTCAAATTAATTCGTCTTTCCTCGGGCTCATGTCTCTCAGTAGCAGAAGAAAGGGGATCGAGGGGGAACAGGGTGGAATCGAACTCGGGCCCGGAGAGCTGGTCTCGACTCTCACGGGCCAACCTAGATGATGGAGTCGACGCGCCTGAAAGCGGTGCAGCTAGAGGCTGCCTAAGAGATCGTCTTCCCATCATCTTGATCTGGCGAGTTGGGCGGATGGGATCTGGAGAAAATATGATCGCAAAGCAAACCCCTTGTTCACCAACTCAACACAATCTGAAGACCGTGAAAGCTCGGTCAATTTATCTTGTCAATTTTATTTGGTGAACACACAAGATATCAGAGCGATTACGTGACCTGCTGGGATACCCGATACTCTCTCAACCGACTGTTCCGCACAGAAGAGTCGGTAATCAGTCGAGATGAGCACCGGAGGGCTTTACCTAGTGTTCGGGTCACTCTCTCGCACAATCAAACCAAACAATGAGGGGGTTGCTCTCCCCAAGACAAATTTTTAATGTGAGTGTCTTTTAGGGTCAATAATGTTATCCAGTCCCAATTTTTTTGTTTTTCTTTTTAATTTTTTTTCAAAATAAATACAAGCGGCCTAACGGTTTTTCCGATTCTCCTGATGATTAAGCCAAACACAGGGGGAGAAGACGAAAAAGCCGATGCGCGAGAAAATCAATGATGCATGCAGAGAAAGAAATGCGTACCTTGTCTCCAGCACTCTACATGCAAGTGATCCACGCAGAATTTAAATACAGAATTAAACTACCTAAATGATGCAACGAGGAAAAACCGAGTCCTAGCTGAGCAATTTCTATTGATCGTGAAGAACAATAGTCAACGGAATCGAGTCCGGAGTCCGATCTTGGGAGTCACTCGGTGCCCGCCACAACGGGTCCTGCCAGCGCTGTATGTGACTCCTCACGGCACGTGGTCTCAAATCCAATTAAACTAACTTTTTCAGTGAATTTTATCAAGGTCCAATTACGTTCTATAGGAACAGATATTCTATTAAGTGTTGGGCCTTAGATATTTACGTCACAATCAACAGAAATTCCTAAATCTAGGGGCTCGAGAAAAACCGCGTAAACACCGGAAAAGGCAGCTAGCTATCAAAACCACGATAAAAGCCGCGAAAATCCGAATGGGTCCCCCGAGCACACCGGTGCTCGGCGAAACAGACCCGCTAAGTTACAAGTGTCCACAAGTCCAAAGTTTGAGTCCTAAATTATTACAAAAGTATTGTTCTCTCTCTCTCTCAGAAATGAAAACTCCTTCTTCTCTCTCTTCCTCCTGCTCTTCTTCCCGTGCGGGTCCTCAAAAAAATGTACTCCAAGTTCTCCACGCAGTACCTCGCACAAAAATTAGAAAGAGAGAGAGTGTCAGAAAACAGTTATAATTAAGAGAGAGACAATATGAAAAAATGACTACAAAGCCGTGCTCCCCGGCAACGGCGCCATTCTGACGACCGCCCGAACGACAGAGGTAAAGGTACAGAAAATTAGGTCGTTGCGACCTCAATCACTCGGGCTGAGTCAATCAAGAAAAAAATGAACCACAGATGAAGATAAATCAATAAAATACAGAGAAGTGGTCCTGCTATAGGATTTACCTGGTCTAGCTCCCAGGGTCGAACACAAGGAGCACAGATTGGCCTTGCGGCCTACGATGTAGTCAAATTGAACTAAAACACAGAGAACATATTTTTTGTGGTTTTTTAATGAGTTTTGAATTTTTTTTAGAATTTTTAAAAGATGAGAAAATGAGAGAAGGTAAATACAAGGGAACTTCAACAATTTTTTTACACACACCAAAAATGATGCAAAAATTCCAGAAAATTGATTTTTAGGTTTTAAATGTTTTTTACTGTTTTTGGTGAATTTTTGGGATTTTTCTAATGCGTGAATTATTTACTAAAAATCAAACAATGCGAAAAACAAAGGGGACTGTCCAGCAAGGCTTAAGACCCAAAAATAAAATACTCTTGGATCTCAAAAAGCCCTAAAGGTAATTTTCCTATAATCTAGAAAGAATAAGGAAAATTTAGGCACCCTAATTATTGTTTTTGGATTTTTAATTTATTTATTATAATTTTTATGAGTTTTTAGGGGTTTTTCAATTTTTAGGGTTTTTAAGTGATGAAAAGTAGCCAAAATTGGCTAGAAAATCAAACAACAAGTAAACTACAGTATCT
The DNA here is from genome assembly GCA_037367405.1 of Ottelia alismoides. NCBI lineage: Eukaryota > Viridiplantae > Streptophyta > Magnoliopsida > Alismatales > Hydrocharitaceae > Ottelia > Ottelia alismoides. The sequence continues at coordinate 4,677 of JAZKJV010002786.1, forward strand.
AATTTTTTTAGAATTTTTGGGAGTGATTTTATATTTTTTTGGTATTTTTAAAGTCAAACAGTGGCAAAAATATGTGTTTTTGAATTTTTAAAAATAATAAATGAAATCAAAAATGTCCCCAAAAATCATAGAAATTCCTACACCATGGCAGGAGCCATGTGTCAAAATCTCATTGGATTTGGAGGTCGTTTGATATTTTATTCAAAAATAAAGGTGGGGCACTGTGCACAGGGACCTATGTGCAAATACCCAAAAGTTCTGGGGTCCTGGTGCAAAATACCCAAGGAGTCACGTGCCAAGCACGTGCCTGGGGCACTCAAGGACCTAAAATGTAATAGAAATAAGTTCCAAGGACCTATTGATAACTCGTATCAAGAGTCCAGGGGCTTATATGCAATTTACCCAAAATAAAACGCACATGCGCATAATCAATGCTCACAGGGGTATATATGCAAATAAACAAAACTTTTTATTCAATGAATAACATCCAGAACTACAAGGGGTCTTATGCAAATATCCCAACAAAACACGTGACGAAGCACGTGGTTCACAACTGGCGGGGGTATAAGTGCAAATAAAAATAAGTACGGGGTCCTTGGTGCAAATATCCCAGAAAATAAACAACTTGAATTAAAAATTACAGGACTAAAAAGGAAATGACAAACTACGAGGGGGCCCTACGATATTTACCCCTTTATTCGCCGACGGTCGGATGTGCGCCACGTGGTGATCGAACGGTCTGGATGTGCGGGCGCTACTCCTCTCTTCTCCTCTTCGACTCGATCGACGGTCCGAGGGAGGCCACGTGGAAGATCAAGCGGTGCTGGGCTCGGGTGCCTCTCTCCTCGGCTGGCAACGGTCCAGATGAGATCCTCAGATGGATCGACGGCTACTACTCCTCTATAGATCGACGGCTGGGATTAGAACTGGAGCGGAGGCCTCATCGGACGGCTCTGGAAGATGGAGGAAGAACTGATGGCCGGCGAACTTCGCCGGCCTCGTGCGTGGACTCCGGTCCTCCTCAGCTGCTGCTACTGATCGGAACACGTTCCTGGTGACTTCCCGCAGCTGATGGTGATAGCCGATGGCCCAACCGAGCCCTGGAGGGCTCCGGCGAGGCCTAGCGGCGCGAAGCTCCGGTCTGAACTGTAGGGGGGCTCAGATGCCTCCCTTTGGACCTGCAAAGTAGACACGAAGGTTCGCGGGTCGAGGGCAAAATGCCTCGACCCCAGAAAGCGGGGTGAAGATGGTCTGTGCGGTGGGGCGAGCGAGCTCCGGCGAGGCGGAGGCGATGGAACTCGAATCCCAGCTCCGGGGCGAGCTGGGTTGAATGAGCGGGCGTAGAAGGTGCGCGGGGATACGGCGGAGGTGATGAGATGGTCGGAGGGTCGAGATGTAACGCGAGATGGTCGGGATCGGAGAGATGCGTCGGAGATATGAATTGGGCGAAATCGGAAATTGCACTAAATAGAAGGTCTAATCGGCTACCTGGTGGCTGCAGTAGACTGTGCTGGAGCGTGGCTAACTCCGGGTCGTAGCTTCGAAGGGCGTCAAGGCCTGAAGCTCGATGCTCAACGCCGGCGGCGGAGCAAGGACGACGAAGTTCGCCGGATCAATGGAATCGCCTCCTCGCCTCACTGCAACAATGGCGGACGCTTGCTGTCACTCTCGCGAAGCCTATGGAGGTCACTGGGAAGGAGGAGAAGGGCCAAAGATGGGGCGCGGAGGCGGCGGAGGTCGGGTATATATGGTGACAGGGGCGTTTAGGGTTGAGGCTCGACGGCGATGGAAAGCGTGGATTTGATGGCGAAGGATCCGGCGAGGGAGAGGGATGAACGGCGAAGAATCCGGGCGTGGGATATGCGTGGGAGACAGCCTGGAGACGCGTGGGAAATTCGGAGAAGGAGGCGCGGCACGCATCTTCCAGAAAAGGAAGGAGTCCGCGGGGGAGTTGACCGGGGTCAACATTCCCCCGTGGACCAATCAGGAGCGGCCACGTGGATGCAATTTTTGTTTATTTATTTTAAGGCAGAAATAGGCCGAATTAAAGAAAACTCAAAACATGAAATATTTTTCTTTTATTTTTTTCTATTTTTTGGTGATTTTTATTTAATTTTTGGAAATAAAAATAGGGTAGCTCTATATATAGGTATATGTACACTATATGGATTTTTATTTTGATTTTTTTATTTGTTATTTTTATGTATTTTTATGCTCATTTTGTATTTTATTTATTTACACCATAAAATAAGGAATAAAAGAATATTTTTATTTTATTTTTATCACTTATATACAAGGGTGAGATAAATGGTTGAATACATTTATATACATGGTATTTATACAAAGTATTTTTGTATTTTTAATTTTGTGATTTTATTTGATTTTTGTTTTGTTTCTTTTTATTTATTTTATTTACAAAATATGCCATAGAATATTCACAAAAAGTTCTGAAAATAATTTCATTTATTTATAGGGTTAAATAAGTACATGATGATGGTTTGTGTACATGGTAAAGGAAGGGTATTTTGATCTTTTTGCTTTTCATCTTTTTATTTTGTTTTTAATAATTTCTAAATATACACAATATGGACAAACATATTTTTGGGTGAGGAAAATATAATTTATTGTATTTACAGAAGTATATACACATGAGCTCCTATCTCCCTCTACTTTGGCTTTTATGCGGTCAGGCCCATGCTGAGCCCTCCCTTGGTTAGGTTGCTCAATATTTATTCTAAATATTTCCCTCTTTTTCTTTTTGCTCTTTATTCTTTTATTTTTGCACAAAAACATGCTAATTATAGGTTTTTACACAATGCATGCTTTTGGTAATTATTTGTATTTACACATATCTACATGTATTTGCAAAGGTTTTTGTAGCTAAAATAATAGAATAAAGAGTGATGAATGGGTATTCATCACCCCCTATGCTTTAACTTTGCTAGTCCCTTAGCAAACACTTATTTGAAAAAGAAGTGAAAAAGAAAGAAAAAGAAAAAGAAAAAGAGGATGTACATGGATCAAGGTTGACTTATTAAATTTTCCTTCATTAAATTGAAAATATGGAGCTTGATCAGATCTTTGGATTATTAATGTGTCGGAACCTTATTTGGACTTAAGCCTAAAACTCAACAGCCTCCAAGTTCCACCAATCTATGGGCAAGACTCCTCAATAAACCAGATCAGAACAAGTCTACATACACAAACTCTAATGACCATGAATCTTTTCCTTGCGGTGTAAGTGATATGTGGCTCCCCACCTCAGAAGTAACAAAGAAACAACCTCCCTCAACCTGGTAACTCTAATGCCTCAGTCTAGCAACTCTTTCCTCGAGAAGCGGGGTATTCCCCTTCTAAGTTCAAGTGCAACCGGCTCAAGAAGAGGGGGTAGAAGTATAGAGTTTTGGAAGCTTAGCCAGTGTAGCTAAGTCTCCCGCTGCAAGCTTCATGAGATGTAACATGGATACCATAAGCTTTTGCTTTATACTCCGGTGGGGTTATTAAATTTTCAATCCGACCCACCACTTTTTTGGAGTTCTTTTTGCATTTTTTTTTTCAAGACTTCTGTACAACATATCTACATGGTGCAGCATATAAGAAATTTCTCCTTGAGCCAGTAGACTATCCCTCTTTTGAAGCTTTATTGCAACCCACAGCTTCTGTCTTTAGCTTTCAACACCACTAGACCAAGTTGAGGTGCACTTCCTTCACTATAAGAAGAAGAGAGGTTCCGCCTAGAAGTACTACCCTCATATGCTACCCCAAGCCAAAGGAAACTGCCTCCTCACCACCTCATCCATGGAGAGCCATGTGTAAAGTGCAGGTGCAAGTGAAGCCATTGTCTCTGAGAGTCATGCGTGTGTTGTTAAGTGCTCTACTTATGCTCATCAAGATGACATATGCTCATAGCCTAGTGGACTCAAAGAATTAAGTCCTTATGGACCTGAAAAGCCTTAACCCTAAGTCCTACAAGGTTCCTCTTGAAGTTAAGTGGATTAAGATCTTTTCAAGCTCCATTTCTCAATTTAATTCCAGGCTTAGTTTAAATGTCAACTCTCATCCAGGAAAAACTATATACATATATGTACACAAGATGCTATTTACAAATATTTTACAATCATGCAAAAATTTTTGAAAAATGTTTTGAAATCATGAATGATGCATGAGGTGCAAGCTTTGCAAAATGATATTTACAAACATTTACACAAGATTTTTGCAAACTTTTTGATTTTTCAAAACATTTTGGAAAAAATTTGTACTATATACATAATTTTGATACAAAATATTTACACAAGCTTTACACAAAAGATTTTTTTTGAAATCATTTTTACAAAAATACTTTGTACACTAGCTATGTATGTGCAAGAATAAAAGAGGTTTATGAAAAATTTTTAATTTGTGATTTTTAGCCATTTTATTTATTAACACACTCACACAAAGTACGAGTTATGGCTAAAGTATATATGAAATATATACACACCCCCCCTATACTTAGCTCGAACGATGTCCTCAGAGTGATCAAGAGCGATGAAGAAGACATAACTCGTGCTTAGTAAAAGGGAAATGAAAAGGAATGTCTAAGTACAGAAACGAATAAATGAATAGAATAAGAGGAACTCGGGGGTCTCCCCCTATACTTAGGATTAACTAATCCTAAGTATAGAAAGCTGTACATGAAGGGAAAGCCAAGTGAAGAATATACAGAATCTGCCCCCCCTATACTTAGGGTAAAATATCCCTAAGTATAGGCAGCAAAAACAAGAGCAGAAAGAATGAAGAGACTACTCACAGGTCCGACATCCCCCCTATACTTAGGGTAAAGTACACCCTAAGTATAGCATGATCATAAGATGAGAGACGGGATGTGGGATTAAAGAATAGAATGATATGGACAACTGGATCTATACAGGCGGAGGAACAGTGAAAATCAGGCGTGAGATGTAAAAGATGTGAGTCAAAAGACCACATCTCACGCAAAATGAATAGCGGCAATAATAACGTCCCGCGGCTCATGATCTAGAAATGGTTTGAGCCGCTGGCCGTTCACTCGGAAGGTACTCTCAGAAGATAACTCAGATATATCAATGCTACCGTTATCGTGTACCTTTCTGACCAAATAGGGTCCTTTCCATTTGCTCTGTAGCTTCCCTGGAAATAATCTAAGCCTCGCATCAAACAGCCATACTTTCTGTCCAATCTCAAAATGCTTGTGGCTGATATGAGAATCATGCCACTCTTTGACTTTCTCCTTATAATGTAGGCTGCTTGAGAAAGCTGCATCTCTAAGCTCTTCCAAGGCGGCTAACTCTGCCCTCCTCTGGTCTCTTATACCATCTGGATCCATCAATATGTCTGTAACTGCCCAAAGTGACTTGTGTCTCAGCTCAACTGGTAGGTGACAGGGCTTGCCATACACGAGGCGAAAGGGAGATGTGCCCAATGGAGTCTTGAAAGACGTCCGATATGCCCATAAGACCGAGTCCAAAAGCTGTGACCAATTCTTTCGGTCAGGGCGGACGACTTTCTGCAAAATATTCTTGATCTCCCTATTCGACACTTCAGCTAGACCATTCGTCTGTGGATGGTATGGTGTGGCAACATGATGGTCTATACTGAACTCGCTAGCAAGTGCCTTCACCTGGTCGTTGACAAAATGAGATCCCCCATCAGAAATCAGAACTCGTGGAACCCCGAACCGCATGATGATGTGCTTCTTCAAAAATCTGCAAACTGTCTTTGCATCTGCGGCTCGGGCGGGGATAGCCTCAACCCAACGACTAACATAATCTACGGCCAACAGAATGTACTCAAATCCCTGACTCTTAGGGAATGGACCCATGAAATCGATGCCCCATGCGTCAAAAACCTCACAGAAATGAATGGGCTGCATCGGCATCATATCACGCTGTCCACAAGTGCCCATCCTCTGACAGTCAGTACACCTCTTCACGAACTCATCTGAGTCCTTGAAGAGTGTAGGCCACCACAAGCCGGATTGGAGCACTTTCTGTGCCGTTCTCCTCCCAGAATGATGTCCTCCTGCCTCAAGCTTGTGGCAGTACGTGAGGACACTATGGTGTTCCTCCTGAGGAATACACCGACGCCAGATGCTATCCCCTCCTTCGTGGTAAAGGATGGGATCTTCCCAGTGGTAGGACTTGGCCTTCGCAAGGAAGGTCTCAAGCTTCTGCCTGGGCCAATCTTGTGGGACTTTCCCAGCAATGAGAAAGTTCACAATATCGGCATACCACGGGAGTGAGGCGATAGCAAGGATCGCCTCATCTGGGAAGGTATCACAAATGGGATCAATCGGCTCTGTCTCCTCAGGCTGCTCTAATCGGGATAAATGGTCCGCCACCACATTCTTGACTCCAGGCTTATCCTTGATCTCAATGTCGAACTCCTGGAGTAGAAGGATCCATCTAGTAAGTCTGGCCTTGGCATCCTTCTTTGATGTGAGGTACCTGATGGCGGTGTGATCTGTGTACAAGGTCACTCGGGATCCAATGATATATGATCTGAATTTATCGAGAGCAAACACTACTGCTAGCATCTCCTTCTCTGTGACTGTATAATTCCGCTGGGCGGAATCCAATGTGCGGCTAGCATAGTGTATCGCAAATGGTACTCCATCCCTCCTCTGTCCCAGCACTGCCCCTACGGCAAAATCAGAGGCGTCCGTCATGATCTCGAATGGGAGAGACCAATCGGGTGGCTGAAGGACAGGAGCCTCAATTACACACTGCTGGAGAGTCTCAAAGGACGAAAGACACTTGTCATCGACAAGGAATTCGGTGTCTTTCGTCAAGAGGTCAGTCAACGGTCGGGCAATCTTGCTGAAATCATGAATAAATCTCCTATAAAAACCAACGTGCCCCAGAAACGACCGTAACTGCTTCAGATTGGACGGCGGTGTGAGTTTCCTAATGACATCGACCTTGGCTGGATCAACCTCCATGCCTCTGTTGGAGATGATGTGGCCAAGCACCGTCCCTTGAGTCACCATGAAGTGACTCTTCTCCCAAGACAGAACCAAGCGGGTAGCAATACATCGCTGAAGCACTCGGTCTAGGCAGTCAAGACAGGAATCGAATCCGTCGCCGTAAACCGAGAAGTCGTCCATGAAGACCTCTAAACACTCCCCTACCATGTCCGAAAATATCGACAGCATGCATCTCTGAAAAGTCGCAGGGGCGTTACATAGCCCAAATGGCATGCGTCGAAAAGCGTATGTACCGAAGGGACAGGTAAAGGTGGTCTTCTCCTGATCCTCAGGAGCGATGGCCACTTGATTGTAGCCTGAGTACCCATCCAGGAAGCAGTAATGGCTCTTCCCTGCCAGTCTCTCTATGATCTGATCAATAAAAGGCAGGGGGAAATGGTCCTTCTTGGTGGCCTGGTTGAGTCTCCTGTAGTCAACACAGACCCGCCAAGAGGTGGGTACTCGTGTAGCAATCTCCTCTCCCGACTCACTGATCACAGTAGTGATGCCCGTCTTCTTGGGCACCACATGCAAGGGGCTGACCCACTTGGAGTCGGAAATGGGATAAATAAAATCTGCACTCCACCATTTTGATATTTCCTTCATAACAACCTCTCTTAGGTTGGGGTTCAGTCGCCGCTGGAACTCACGCGACGGTTTCGCCCCTTCCTCGAGATAGATATGGTGGGAGCACAACGAGGGACTAATCCCATGGAGATCTGCTACGCTCCATCCAATTGCCTTGCGGTTCTTTTCAAGAACCTCCATCAGACGGGATTCTTGTTCTCCAGTCAAATCAGCAGAGATGATGACTGGGTACATCTCAGACTCTCCCGCAAGGAATCGATACTTCAGCGAAGTAGGGAGCGGCTTTAGCTCTGGACAGCTGGGTGCTGGCAAATCTGGCTTCTGAAGAAGATGTGTGTATGCAGACAATTCTGCCAAATCTGCCTGGGAAAATGATAAAGAACTCTCACAAACTGGATCTGGAGAAGGCGGGTCCTCTGCATTGTCTCTGATCTGCTCTGCCTCTACCTCCTCCTCATCTATAGGCTCAGGTGGATCCAGATTGGGCATCTGATCATCACAATCTGCCCAATCAGACTCTGAATCCGAGGGATCTATATCAGACTCGGTGGCATCAGTACCACCGTAGAGCAGGGTGGCTTCAGTACCACCATCACTGGAAATCGTGTCGCGATCAAGGTCCGACTCTGCTGACTCAATAGTATCCTGAACCAGGGTTGTGCTCTCCAGACTATCCTCTGCTATCATCTCTGCATCAGCTGTATCTGAATATGAGAGGATGGTCTGTGCTGCAGGATCTGCCCAAACTGCCTCATCATCTGTGATCACAAAATCACAGTCCTGGTGGATGTCTGGTCCTGCGTCTGTCAGCTGTTCTGAATCTGTACGGTCCTCTGAGCGGGATCTAGCTCTGGCTCTGTGGTCCTTAACCGTCTCTATTTGTATACTCTCGCCCTGGACGCGAAAGAATACCTTCCCACTGTCATGGTCAGTCACCGCTTTGGCTGTGGCCAAGAACGGGCGACCGAGGATAATGGGGGAATCGGTCAACGAGTCAGGGGTCTCCATGTCCAGCACTACGAAGTCCACGGGGAATTGCAAACCCTGAATCGTGACGACAACGTCTCGCAACAACCCCTTTGGCCTCTTGATAGACCGATCAGCAAACTGAAGGTATGTCCTGCTCTGTCTAAGAGTGCCCAACTCTAAGTGGTCGAGAAGGGCTGCCGGAAGAAGGTTGATCGACGATCCGCTATCTAATAGAGTACGGTTGAACCTCTGCTCACTAATCTGACATCTGACATACGGGGCCCCTAAATCTGACCTCTTAATCGGCAGATGGTTCTGGATCGCGTAACACGTGGCTTTGGTCAACACATGAATTTCTGCGGTCTTGTTCCTCTTCGTCCTTCTGACTGTGGTCTTATCTCTCAAGGAACGCTGAAGAAGAGGGATGTGTTGCAAAGCCTCATTGAGGGTCAGCTGGATGTGAAATCGGTCTATCATGCTCTGTCTGAACTCCTCCTGCTCTATCTTTTTTGGATCTTTTTCTTTTTTCTTCCCCTTCCCCAACTCAAGGGCTCTAGGGAAGGGGATCACAGGGTTCTTCTCAGATGAAGGACTAGGAATAGGCCTAGATGGCTCGATGACCGGATCCTCACAAACATCATTCACCACAGTGGGATCAGAAGAAACTAAACCTTTTCCTTTATTCAAATCAGAGTTCTGAGATACATTCATGCGAGGAAAGACAACATTTCTATCAGAATAAATGTTGGTGGCCTCAGTACCACCTCTAGCTGGCTCTACAACTAGACGTCTTGCGGCCTCAGTACCGCGGGCTAGCTCGGCTCTGCTGGTGGCGTCAGTACCACCTCTAGCTGGCTCTACAACTAGACGTCTTGCGGCCTCAGTACCGCGGGCTAGCTCGGCTCTGCTGGTGGCGTCAGTACCACCTCCTCTATGTGGTGAAACAGCGGCCTCAGTACCGCCGGTGGAATCAGCATCTCGGGTGGCCTCAGTACCACCGTCATCATGATGTGCGGCTTCAGTACCGCTCTCCTCTTCCTCATCTGGCGCTCTAGATGGATCCTCGCGTTGTCGCTCAGATGAGGCGCCGCCTGCTGGTTTTCTACCGCTCCTAAGTGTGACAAAATCAGCATCAAATAAATCCGAAGATGTATCATCAAATGGGTCACTAGGAGTGGCAAATTCAGTGTGAACTACCTGCTCAGATTTCCTCTTCAAGCTATTCGGATTCGGCTCGATCTGTGCAGGGATGGCGGCCTTCCCTCTCATCAGGTCCCGCATCTCCTGGCGGAACTCGTCCATCTCCCGTCTAAATGTAGCCTGCTGCTCTGTGAAGAGGCGGGCTAGATCATCCATGGCGGGGCTCTCGTGGGAACCCGACGGGTTGCCTCTCTGATAATGAGGCTGCTGGGGCTGAGAGGGGTAAGAGGAAGGATGATGCTGCTGGTGAGCCTGCTGCTCACGTCTCCAATTCTGTCCCTGTTGCTGATAGGGACGAGGTACGAAGGATGATGGCTGGTGTGGTTGGTATGCTGGGGGCTGCTGGTGATCTCTCTGCTGGGAGTACTGCCCTCCCTGACCGGCTGGCTGCTGTTGGGACTGGTTACCCCCATTCCCCCACCTGAATCCGGGATGGTCTCGTCGGATTCCAGGTTGAGGACGGTCATACCAAATCCCGTTGACATCCATCAACGGCTCAGCATCAAAGGGGTCTGGTGGCAGTGCTGCCAGAGGCTGATCCGGCTGATATACCACCATCTGTAAGTCTGGAGATGGTGGTGACTGGTAAGAGGGCTGCTGCTGCTGGTACGGCTCCGCCTGTACAAGGTGAACTTGTCTAGGCTGTTGTAAGGAGCTGGAGCGCTGGGACGAGCTGCGGCTGCCACCGAAATCGCCTCGCGACTGAAGACGGGGCTGAGGAGCCGTCTGTGCCTCCTGAAGACACAAGAGCTGGGTCTTCATGTCGCTCAGAGTTTGTGCCATTTGCTCCATCTGAGTTATGCCCTGGCACTGCTTCTTCTCTATGATTTCCATGCGGTCCAACTTCTCGCTGATAATCCCCATGTCCGCAGCGGCCGACTCTGCCTGTGCGGCTGCAACTGTGGACGAACTGGATGGACCTGCATCAACCCGTGCTATCCGCTGATACTGCACGGGTCCTGGCGGCTGCTGAGATCTCTGTGTGTACAACCGAGTCTGGGACATCACCATGTAATTTTCTGCCATCTCTTCGTAGATGGCCCAGACTTGGTTGTGGTCCTTGGCAAAGTAGGACCCGCCGCAAGAAGCATTCACCAGACCCTGAAGCTCTGGTGTCATCCCACTAAAGAAGCTCTGAACTAGGTTCGGCTTCGAAATGTCGTGGTGTGGGCATCTATCCAGAAGCTCTCTGAACCTCTCCCATGCCTCGTGAAACTGCTCGTTAGGGAGCATGGAGAAGTTGTTGATCAGGGCCCTCGCTGCATTCGTCCGCCCGAGTGGATAGTACTTGTTCAAGTACTCGGTGCGGAGCTGATCCCAGGTGTAAACAAACTTCCCTAGATGTTTCAGCCAGGCGGCTGCTCTATCTGCCAGTGAAAAAGGGAAGGCCATCATTCGAATCGTATCTTGGTCCACATGACGGTCGTGGACAGTACTGCAGATCATCAAGAACTCCTGGAGATGGAGATGGGGTTCCTCAGTGGCAAGCCCGTGAAAATGAGGGAGCATCTGCAGGGTGTTCGGAGGGAACTTGAAATCCCCCACGATAGCAGGTACCACCACCCAATGATGCATCAGTGTAGATCCGGGGTTGTGTAGCTCCCGCATCGTTCTCGGTGGTCCTCCTCCGGCGGCGGCTGCCGCTGCGGCAGCTGCTGCTGCATCAGCGTCAGGAATGTCCTCCGGCTCGCTTGGCTCGTCTCGCTCTCTTCGGAGTCGCTCCAACTCCCTCCTCATCTCTATCATGAATGCCCCCTGATCGCGTAACTGTTGCTGAACTGTCTCTAATGACGCGATCAGGGTGGAGTTAATCGCTCCCTGGTCTAAGACAAAATGTTCGGGCTGGCGATCGTCTGAACTACCGGCTCCAGCCATAGGGACGTCTGCAAAATCAGATGAGCCTAACTCAGGTTCTGTCAAATTAATTCGTCTTTCCTCGGGCTCATGTCTCTCAGTAGCAGAAGAAAGGGGATCGAGGGGGAACAGGGTGGAATCGAACTCGGGCCCGGAGAGCTGGTCTCGACTCTCACGGGCCAACCTAGATGATGGAGTCGACGCGCCTGAAAGCGGTGCAGCTAGAGGCTGCCTAAGAGATCGTCTTCCCATCATCTTGATCTGGCGAGTTGGGCGGATGGGATCTGGAGAAAATATGATCGCAAAGCAAACCCCTTGTTCACCAACTCAACACAATCTGAAGACCGTGAAAGCTCGGTCAATTTATCTTGTCAATTTTATTTGGTGAACACACAAGATATCAGAGCGATTACGTGACCTGCTGGGATACCCGATACTCTCTCAACCGACTGTTCCGCACAGAAGAGTCGGTAATCAGTCGAGATGAGCACCGGAGGGCTTTACCTAGTGTTCGGGTCACTCTCTCGCACAATCAAACCAAACAATGAGGGGGTTGCTCTCCCCAAGACAAATTTTTAATGTGAGTGTATTTTAGGGTCAATAATGTTATCCAGTCCCAATTTTTTTGTTTTTCTTTTTAATTTTTTTTCAAAATAAATACAAGCGGCCTAACGGTTTTTCCGATTCTCCTGATGATTAAGCCAAACACAGGGGGAGAAGACGAAAAAGCCGATGCGCGAGAAAATCAATGATGCATGCAGAGAAAGAAATGCGTACCTTGTCTCCAGCACTCTACATGCAAGTGATCCACGCAGAATTTAAATACAGAATTAAACTACCTAAATGATGCAACGAGGAAAAACCGAGTCCTAGCTGAGCAATTTCTATTGATCGTGAAGAACAATAGTTAGCCAACGGAATCGAGTCCGGAGTCCGATCTTGGGAGTCACTCGGTGCCCGCCACAACGGGTCCTGCCAGCGCTGTATGTGACTCCTCACAGCACGTGGTCTCAAATCCAATTAAACTAACTTTTTCAGTGAATTTTATCAAGGTCCAATTACGTTCTATAGGAACAGATATTCTATTAAGTGTTGGGCCTTAGATATTTACGTCACAATCAACAGAAATTCCTAAATCTAGGGGCTCGAGAAAAACCGCGTAAACACCGGAAAAGGCAGCTAGCTATCAAAACCACGATAAAAGCCGCGAAAATCCGAATGGGTCCCCCGAGCACACCGGTGCTCGGCGAAACAGACCCGCTAAGTTACAAGTGTCCACAAGTCCAAAGTTTGAGTCCTAAATTATTACAAAAGTATTGTTCTCTCTCTCTCTCAGAAATGAAAACTCCTTCTTCTCTCTCTTCCTCCTGCTCTTCTTCCCGTGCGGGTCCTCAAAAAAATGTACTCCAAGTTCTCCACGCAGTACCTCGCACAAAAATTAGAAAGAGAGAGAGTGTCAGAAAACAGTTATAATTAAGAGAGAGACAATATGAAAAAATGACTACAAAGCCGTGCTCCCCGGCAACGGCGCCATTCTGACGACCGCCCGAACGACAGAGGTAAAGGTACAGAAAATTAGGTCGTTGCGACCTCAATCACTCGGGCTGAGTCAATCAAGAAAAAAATGAACCACAGATGAAGATAAATCAATAAAATACAGAGAAGTGGTCCTGCTATAGGATTTACCTGGTCTAGCTCCCAGGGTCGAACACAAGGAGCACAGATTGGCCTTGCGGCCTACGATGTAGTCAAATTGAACTAAAACACAGAGAACATATTTTTGTGGTTTTTTAATGAGTTTTGAATTTTTTTTAGAATTTTTAAAAGATGAGAAAATGAGAGAAGGTAAATACAAGGGAACTTCAACAATTTTTTTACACACACCAAAAATGATGCAAAAATTCCAGAAAATTGATTTTTAGGTTTTAAATGTTTTTTACTGTTTTTGGTGAATTTTTGGGATTTTTCTAATGCGTGAATTATTTACTAAAAATCAAACAATGCGAAAAACAAAGGGGACTGTCCAGCAAGGCTTAAGACCCAAAAATAAAATACTCTTGGATCTCAAAAAGCCCTAAAGGTAATTTTCCTATAATCTAGAAAGAATAAGGAAAATTTAGGCACCCTAATTATTGTTTTTGGATTTTTAATTTATTTATTATAATTTTTATGAGTTTTTAGGGGTTTTTCAATTTTTAGGGTTTTTAAGTGATGAAAAGTAGCCAAAATTGGCTAGAAAATCAAACAACAAGTAAACTACAGTATCTAATTTTTTTAGAATTTTTGGGAGTGATTTTATATTTTTTTGGTATTTTTAAAGTCAAACAGTGGCAAAAATATGTGTTTTTGAATTTTTAAAAATAATAAATGAAATCAAAAATGTCCCCAAAAATCATAGAAATTCCTACACCATGGCAGGAGCCATGTGTCAAAATCTCATTGGATTTGGAGGTCGTTTGATATTTTATTCAAAAATAAAGGTGGGGCACTGTGCACAGGGACCTATGTGCAAATACCCAAAAGTTCTGGGGTCCTGGTGCAAAATACCCAAGGAGTCACGTGCCAAGCACGTGCCTGGGGCACTCAAGGACCTAAATGTAATAGAAATAAGTTCCAAGGACCTATTGATAACTCGTATCAAGAGTCCAGGGGCTTATATGCAATTTACCCAAAATAAAACGCACATGCGCATAATCAATGCTCACAGGGGTATATATGCAAATAAACAAAACTTTTTATTCAATGAATAACATCCAGAACTACAAGGGGTCTTATGCAAATATCCCAACAAAACACGTGACGAAGCACGTGGTTCACAACTGGCGGGGGTATAAGTGCAAATAAAAATAAGTACGGGGTCCTTGGTGCAAATATCCCAGAAAATAAACAACTTGAATTAAAAATTACAGGACTAAAAAGGAAATGACAAACTACGAGGGGGCCCTACGATATTTACCCCTTTATTCGCCGACGGTCGGATGTGCGCCACGTGGTGATCGAACGGTCTGGATGTGCGGGCGCTACTCCTCTCTTCTCCTCTTCGACTCGATCGACGGTCCGAGGGAGGCCACGTGGAAGATCAAGCGGTGCTGGGCTCGGGTGCCTCTCTCCTCGGCTGCAACGGTCCAGATGAGATCCTCAGATGGATCGACGGCTACTGCTCCTCTATAGATCGACGGCTGGGATTAGAACTGGAGCGGAGGCCTCATCGGACGGCTCTGGAAGATGGAGGAAGAACTGATGGCCGGCGAACTTCGCCGGCCTCGTGCGTGGACTCCGGTCCTCCTCAGCTGCTGCTACTGATCGGAACACGTTCCTGGTGACTTCCCGCAGCTGATGGTGATAGCCGATGGCCCAACCGAGCCCTGGAGGGGCTCCGGCGAGGCCTAGCGGCGCGAAGCTCCGGTCTGAACTGTAGGGGGGCTCAGATGCCTCCCTTTGGACCTGCAAAGTAGACACGAAGGTTCGCGGGTCGAGGGCAAAATGCCTCGACCCCAGAAAGCGGGGTGAAGATGGTCTGTGCGGTGGGGCGAGCGAGCTCCGGCGAGGCGGAGGCGATGGAACTCGAATCCCAGCTCCGGGGCGAGCTGGGTTGAATGAGCGGGCGTAGAAGGTGCGCGGGGATACGGCGGAGGTGATGAGATGGTCGGAGGGTCGAGATGTAACGCGAGATGGTCGGGATCGGAGAGATGCGTCGGAGATATGAATTGGGCGAAATCGGAAATTGCACTAAATAGAAGGTCTAATCGGCTACCTGGTGGCTGCAGTAGACTGTGCTGGAGCGTGGCTAACTCCGGGTCGTAGCTTCGAAGGGCGTCAAGGCCTGAAGCTCGATGCTCAACGCCGGCGGCGGAGCAAGGACGACGAAGTTCGCCGGATCAATGGAATCGCCTCCTCGCCTCACTGCAACAATGGCGGACGCTTGCTGTCACTCTCGCGAAGCCTATGGAGGTCACTGGGAAGGAGGAGAAGGGCCAAAGATGGGGCGCGGAGGCGGCGGAGGTCGGGTATATATGGTGACAGGGGCGTTTAGGGTTGAGGCTCGACGGCGATGGAAAGCGTGGATTTGATGGCGAAGGATCCGGCGAGGGAGAGGGATGAACGGCGAAGAATCCGGGCGTGGGATATGCGTGGGAGACAGCCTGGAGACGCGTGGGAAATTCGGAGAAGGAGGCGCGGCACGCATCTTCCAGAAAAGGAAGGAGTCCGCGGGGGAGTTGACCGGGGTCAACATTCCCCCGTGGACCAATCAGGAGCGGCCACGTGGATGCAATTTTTGTTTATTTATTTTAAGGCAGAAATAGGCTGAATTAAAGAAAACTCAAAACATGAAATATTTTTCTTTTATTTTTTTCTATTTTTTGGTGATTTTTATTTAATTTTTGGAAATAAAAATAGGGTAGCTCTATATATAGGTATATGTACACTATATGGATTTTTATTTTTGATTTTTTTATTTGTTATTTTTATGTATTTTTATGCTCATTTTGTATTTTATTTATTTACACCATAAAATAAGGAATAAAAGAATATTTTTATTTTATTTTTATCACTTATATACAAGGGTGAGATAAATGGTTGAATACATTTATATACATGGTATTTATACAAAGTATTTTTGTATTTTTAATTTTGTGATTTTTATTTGATTTTTGTTTTGTTTCTTTTTATTTATTTTATTTACAAAATATGCCATAGAATATTCACAAAAAGTTCTGAAAATAATTTCATTTATTTATAGGGTTAAATAAGTACATGATGATGGTTTGTGTACATGGTAAAGGAAGGGTATTTTTGATCTTTTTGCTTTTCATCTTTTTATTTTGTTTTTAATAATTTCTAAATATACACAATATGGACAAACATATTTTTGGGTGAGGAAAATATAATTTATTGTATTTACAGAAGTATATACACATGAGCTCCTATCTCCCTCTACTTTGGCTTTTATGCGGTCAGGCCCATGCTGAGCCCTCCCTTGGGTTAGGTTGCTCAATATTTATTCTAAATATTTCCCTCTTTTTCTTTTTGCTCTTTATTCTTTTATTTTTGCACAAAAACATGCTAAGTATAGGTTTTTACACAATGCATGCTTTTGGTAATTATTTGTATTTACACATATCTACATGTATTTGCAAAGGTTTTTGTAGCTAAAATAATAGAATAAAGAGTGATGAATGGGTATTCATCAGGAGGGCATCTGAGCCCCCCTTACATCCAGGCCAGAAGCCCGTCGCCGCCGACCTCGCCGGAGCCCCTCCAGGGCTCGGCCGGGTCATCTGAGGTCTTCACCAGCTGCGGGACGTCACCGCGGATCTGTTCCGATACTTAGCAGCAGCTGAGGAGAACGACTGCAGGCGCACGAGGCCGGCGAAGCTCGCCGGCGGAGTGTTCTTCCTGCATCCTCCTTCACCGTCCGATCAGCCCCGCCGCTCCAGTCTCGATCCTGGTCGTCCATCCACTGAGGAGCAGCAGCCGTTGATTATCTCGAGGGGCTGATCCGAACCGTCAGCACAGAGGAGAGAGGCCCCCAGCGCCTGAGCCGACCGATCACCCACGTGGCCACCTCTGCACCGTCGATCTGGCCCAAGAGCTGAAGAAGAAGAGCGCCACCCATCCAGAGCCGTCGGATCCTCCACGTGGCACCTATCGAGCCGTCGATAATAATAAAAGGGGTAAATTCATCTTAGGCCCCTCTGTTTGTTTTATTTCATTTTAGTCCTGTAATTTTTAAATTAAGTTGATTATTTTCTGGGATATTTGCATTAAGGACCTCGTACTTACTTTATTTGCACTTATACCCCTGTCTACGTGGACCACGTGCTTCGTCACGTGAACTTTATTGGGTTATTTGCAATATAAACCCTGTAGTTCTAGATGTTATGGATTGGATAAAAAGTTTTCTTTATTTGCATTTATGCCCCTGTGCGTGATTTAATTCCCCATGTGCGATATTTTTTTGGGTTATTTGCAGATAAGCCCCTGGACTTTTGGTACTTGTTACCAATAAGCCCTCGGAACTTATTTTTTCTTACATTTGGGTCCCTGAGTGCCCCAGGCACGTGCTTGGCACGTGTTTTGCTGGGTATTTTGCACCAGACCCCCCAGAACTTTGGGTATTTGCACTTAGGTCCCTGTGCATAGTGCCCCTCCTTTATTTTTGAATAAAATATCAAACCACCTCCAAATCCAACGAAAATTTGACACATGGCTCCTGCCATGGTGTAGAATTTTTATGAATTTTTGAGGACATTTTTGATTTCATTTGCTATTCTTAAAAATTCAAAAACCCTTATTTTTGCTACTGTTTAGAGTCAAAAACCCCAAAAAAATATCAAAACCCTTTTAAAAATTCCATAAAAATTAGTCACTGTTTATTTTGTGTTCCTTGATTTGCTAGCCAATTTTGGCTATTTTTCATGGAGTAAAAACCCTAAAAACTTAAAAACACCTCAAAACTCCTAAAAATCATAATAAATAATTTAAAAACTCAAAAACAATAATTTTGGTGCTCAAATTTTCCTTGTTTTCTCTAGTATACAGGAAAATTACCTCCAGGTCCCTTTGAGATCCTTAGATATTTTATCTTTGGGTTTTGGGCCTAGCTGGACAGTACCCCTTGCTTTTCGCACTGTTTGATTTTTAGGAAATAAAACAAACATCAGAAAAATCTCAAAAATTCACCAAAAACATAAAAAAATATAAAACACATAAAAATATTTTTGTCTGAATTTTTGCTTGCTTTTTAATGCATTAAATAAATTGTTCAAGTTAATTGTTTGTGTGCTTTTCCGGTTTTCTTTATATTCCAAAAATCCTAAAAAAATATAAAAACCCTTAAAAACACTAAAAAATACTCTCTCGGATTTCTGACTACATCGTAGGCCGCAAGGCCAATCTGTGCTCCTTGTGTTCGACCATGGGTGCTACACCAGGTTAATCTCATAGCAGGACCGCTCTCTTTTGTGCTCGATTAGTTTTACATGTTCTGAGTGGTTGATTTTTCTTGATATACTTAGCCCGAGTGATTGAGGTCGCAACGACCATTTCTTTACCTTTACCTTAGTCGTTCGGGCGGTTATCAGGTGTATGGATAATTATGGCATATGTCATAATTTGATGGTGCATACTTAGTCAAATTCATTTGACTAATATTTATTACAACCTTGCAGCTTAGCGGAAAGCAAGGTGTGAGTCATTGGCTGGATTGAGTAGGCATTGCTTTATTCCAATCTCATAAGTTATTGTACGGAACTTATTATTAGACTTATTTAATTTTATTCTACAGTTCGAACTTGACAAGTCTTTTGTTAATTGGTTATTTCTCTTTATTCTTCCATTATTGTATGCCACTAAGATGATTATAGTTAATGGATCATTGAATTTTTTTGTCTTGCTTCTATACTCGAAAAAAAATGTTTCGGGATGCGTGAGCAATTTCTCCCCTTGTTTAGAGTTTCAAGACGTGACAATGTGGTATCAGAGACAAATGGAAGATTAGAGGAATTTTATCCAATTTTAAGTTGACTTATAATATTTATTGATATGATTTGAAATAGTTGACTAAGTGATTGTCACTATTTGTAGATGTTGACCTTCTCGAATCGTAAGAGAAGTTGTCACTCCCTTGATTTGGCAGCTCAAAATGCTAAATTGATGAAGATTGTAGAGGAGCTCTCATAGCTAATTCGAGATCAAGATGAGCACCACCAGAATAAGGATAAGGATCAGAGACGTCGCGAGAAGCGTCTTAATAGAAAAAGGTGCCATCACGAAGAATGTAGGGATGAAGTCATCTTTGAGAGATTCCTAAAGGTGAACCCGCCTATCATTGAAGGTGCAGTGGATGCTGAGGTAGGAGATCGATGGCTGGAGGAAATTGAAAAGATGCGATCATATTTCCGAACCATAACAAGGTCTCTTTCGCTACCCATCATCTGAACGGTCTTGTTAAGGGTTGGTGGACCAGTAGCATTTGCAGAATTTTGAAAAAGGAGAAATCATTTTGTGGGATGAGTTTGTTAAACTCTTCCGAGCGTAGTATATTCCGATGTACTTGAAGTTGATTAAGGAGCAATAGTTTATTAATCTGAAGCAGTGAGATATGACTATTGCTGAGTATAACAACAAGTTCCACCGCTTACTGAAGTATGCTCCATACATATGTCCAGATGAGTATAGGATGACTCAGAAGTTCCATCGCTTCCGCAATTTCTCCCCTTGTTCCGAGTTCCAGGATGTGACACTTCATCTTCTAGAGTTTGATGTTATCACGTACTCACTCTTCTCTCACAATGGATATGTAATAGTTATTGGTTTATCAACATTATTTTACACAGGATATTTCCACGCAAATCATCGTGTATCTCTTGTGTGATCTCTTCATATAACTTTATATGATGCAATCTAAAAGACGTTAAATTCTTCTTCAAATTTCATTGGTTAAAATACATATAATATAAAATCAACATAATCATTTAGGCTTCATAATAATGCTGCCAGCCGAATTGGTCTGGGAGAGTAGATTGATGTCGGCCGTCCTTCTTGAGCTCTCATAATATTGATCGACAAGCCATCCGTATCTTGAGGGTCTATCATATGTCAGTCAAAAAGGACCCAGAGATTTATTTATATATAACGAAATACAGGTGGAAGCAAGCAAAACGAAGGAGATGGTCGTATCGATCGATATCATGCTTTGCTTTATGCTGTCCGTTGTTGTGCACGTACGTTTGGTCTTGAGGCGCCCTCCATTCCTTCTAACGTTCACACAGCCTTTTCCATGCACCCACAAAATACGTATTCCCTCATCGGATCTCTGCTAAATATAATCTGATTTCGACATTTTGCTCGTCTCGCAAAATCTACTCTCGTCTTGGATCCACATTTCTTATATATACGTACAGATCTGTTAGGATATATCCGAGTGTTAGCGCTGATTACCGAGTACTTGTAGAAGTGCACAGTAAATACACAGATAACCACAGATGTCATGCGGTAATTAAGTTTGGACTTCATCGTTGAAGTGATGTACAGAAGAAACTATCAAGAACGATGTCTATCTGACAGAGAAAAAGGGTTTCCTTCTGTTGTGGTGCAATTTGGAACACCCACTGTCTTCTTTTCCTGCCTCTACTGTTTTATCCTCGATTATACAGCATAGATATCCTAGCACATGCAAGTGGTGTACTGTCGTGTGTATTGATTCTGGCTAATTAATCTGATGCAGCTGAAGCACGGGCTCGTATTTAATCAGACTTTCTGTCATGGACAGAAATAGGAACCAAGGTCTGCCTCCCTTGACTATTTGTCCAAGTGCTGTGCTCTGAGTCCATTTCCTTATCAACAGAGACGGCCGCAAGTTGGACGCGAAGTCTTTTTGAATCTACTTTCAGACGCCAAACAGTAACGACGTGTTTGCATAATTGCATTTCAGTAACACCATTCTCAGTTGAGGGTGAAGAGAGCGAAAAAGAAAGTATTGGGAATAACTTTTTTGGCCAGTTTCCTCCCCTTCCTTGAAAACTCAAGTTCGACATAACAATTGCCATGTTTTAATTTAATTTGTCTTAGTAAGGATAAGGAAATTAATTACATTTTTATGATAGGAGTGCTTTAAGTCTGATCTTATCGGATTCAGCACTTCAAGGCTCCATTTTCGCTCATGTTCGTCCCCATATAAAAGACAGTCTCTCATCAAAAGACATACAACATAAGAGAGAAATCAAAGACAACTTTTCTTAGAAAACTACCAAATATCAAAGAGTACGAGGTAGTTAAGGCTATCAAATATTACAGGCTAATGGATATAAAAAATCTACACAAACTCGGACTTTCTGATTTCAAACAAAAAGCTAAACAAAATCTAGACAGTGATGCCCACTATAGAAAGAGTTCCAAATTTCCCTAAGTTACAAAAACATTCAACCTCCAATTAAAGCGCAAAAAAGTCAAAATCAGTCAATCAGATATCACCGGCATGAAGGGTCGAGGTTCGAATGTCATTCTTCGAGGCACGTATTGGAAATTTGCCCTCAC
This sequence comes from Ottelia alismoides, assembly GCA_037367405.1. Taxonomy (NCBI): domain Eukaryota; kingdom Viridiplantae; phylum Streptophyta; class Magnoliopsida; order Alismatales; family Hydrocharitaceae; genus Ottelia; species Ottelia alismoides. The sequence continues at coordinate 26,308 of JAZKJV010002786.1, forward strand.
AGTGACCAAGTATTTACAAAGAATGTTATACAAGGTATATATAGGTTTCAAGCAAATTTATACAAGAGTTTTTTACGGTATGTAAATTTTTATTCGAATAAGTTTTGTCGGGATATTATTTACGAGGTTCTCAAAATAATTTGAAATAATGTTATAGACTTTTCTCAAATATTTTGAAAACTTATTTTGCAAATTATTTTTACAAAGATTTTTTCAAAAACATTGTTACAATCAATCTTTTACAAACTTTTTATGAGAGATTATTTTCAAATGATTTTAAAATATTTTACAAAGATTTTTCAAAAAATTTTATAACCATTTTCCAAATCATTTTGTAAAATAACTTTAAATCCATTTCACAAACAATTTTTTTGAAAATTTTTACATATTTTTACAAGAATTTATTCTTTACAATTGATTTATTGTATACCCTTACCCATGCAGTATATTATGCATATTATTGAAAGTACACAATTTAAGGCTAAATTCTATACATAATATATATGACGCCCTATACTGAGTGCGAACTATGTCCTCATAGTAATCAAAGAGTATAAAGGAAAACATAACTCGTGCTGAGTATAACTGAATCTATACTACAACAACTGAATAAAAGAATAAGAAGTCGATCGTCTTCACTATACTTAGGATCCACTAATCCTAAGTATAGTAGACTATACACAAAGCGAGGAGGATCGAGGGTTAGAATGAACAAACCAACATCTAGGAATATCTCCCCCTAGGGTAAAGGATCCCAAAGTATAGAACACAATATCGATAGATGAGGAGACAAACGAGGGATCAGAGAATGAAATACAAAATAAAAAGGAAATAAGAGATCCCTAAGTATAGGCAACAATGGGGTGATGAAACAAAAAAAAAACTAACAACATGGTGGCCACACCCCCTATACGTTGGATTAAGTACATACTATGTATAGCCACAAATATCCAACGAGAGATCTGTGGTGTAGGACAATATGTGGAATAATGAATGAACAAAAAAGATGAAGCATGTATATACAAGAGGTATACAATGTTGAGGTGTCTCTCAACTAGTGCAAGGTTTTATGACCCTATGTTGAATGCTAAAATTTGGGTTTTTATTTAATGAAATTATTCACAAGTAAATTGTGGCCGTCGCAACCCAATGAAGCATCACACAAAACTTCTTTTTGTGTTTTATACACAGCTCAAGCCAATAAACAAAAAAAGAATGTATGCACAAGAACTATGAGTGTTATTTATTTACCTATATAACATAAAAGATCGAACTCAAGGAGGCTACAAAATCTCACAGGTTATTAAATAAATGAAAGAATCAATGAAATAAAAAAGCAACTTCCATGAACACTATTCTTGGTTTTTGTAATTTCGAATTTCTTTATTTTTATGAAATTTTAATTTTATAAATTTTATTTTATTGTTTAAATTTGTATCTTTTATGATTTAAATTTACAAATGATTTTTTATATTGAAAATAATGAAAATAAAATAGAATAAAACAAATACATAATAAAGAAATCGACAACTTTGTGGAATTTTACAAAGTGGTAAAAATAGACATAAAATTCAAATAAAATCATTTTTATTTATGACAATTTTTAATGTTTTTTATTTTTTTTTCAAAATTTGTGATTTTTTAATACATCTAAATAAATCAAATAGATAAAATGACAAATGGAAAATGCAAATGTCTTTGAATTTTTAAAATAACAAATGGAATAACAATTTAACGAAATATGTATAGACAAAAAGAGGAATTTTTATATTTTTGAGAAAAGTATTTATTATTTTTTTGGAATTATCTACAATTTTTTATGCATTTTTTGAATTTTTTAGTGGTTTATGTTTTTTTATTTCTATGAGGAACAAAAATGTGAAAAATGGTACAATAATTAAAAGAAAATGAAAACAAATAAGCAGGATTTTTTTAGATTTTTAGAAGGTTTTTCAAATTTTATTGATTTTTAAAACTAAAGAGGAAAAATTTAAGATTTTTTGAATTATTAAAGATAATAAATATAATGAAAATTAAAAATAAAAAATAAAGATGAAAAATCTAATTAACAAGAATGGGACATGATTTTTTGTGGAATTTTTAGTGATGTTTTGCTATTTTTTATTTAATTTTTAACAATTCAAGTGATGATGCACCAAGAGACGGGTTAAGTTAGAAATTAATTCAGTGTTGTTGTGACCCAAGTCGCTCAGAGTAATCAACGATAAAAATAACCACCCAATGATAAATAACTCAAATATAAGCAGCCTCGCTATTTTATTTTCCTTGTGTAGCGACCAGGGTTGAACATAATGAACATGCTTTAAAAACTAAGTAGTAGGATTTTAGAAGACAAAATATTTTTCATGGTTTTTAATTTTTCAAATTTTAATTTTCAAATAAAGGAAACAAGCTCAACGCATACAAGATACAAACAACACTATTTTTATATTTTTTTAAATTATAAAAAATAATCAAAATTTACATAAAAATATTTTTGGTTTTTAAAAGTTTTAAAGTATTTTTGGTAATTTTTGTATCTTTTCGAGATGCTTTTGTGATTTTCTAACAATCAAACAGTGATAACAATGCTAAACAATGAATAGCCATGAATAATTAGCAAATTAAAAATATTTAAGATGCCCAAAATTCTTGGAGGGTAATTTTATTATAAAATATAAGTAAAAACCTACAAACAAAAACTACAAACACTATTTTTAAATTTTTAACTTAATTTTATACAAGTTTTAGAAATTTTTGAGTGTTTTGTAATTTTTATGGTTTTTATAAGGTATTTGTAAGAAAAAATATATTGATGGTACACAACAAAATATGACTACAAGAATTTTTGTGGAATTTTTAGATGATTTTTCAATTTTTATAAATTTTATAAAAGAAAACAAGACACTTTTTAGTGGTTTTTGAATTTTTCATAATATAAATAAAGATATTTGGTGAATCAAAATTACTACAAGAACCATTAGAAAGCAGGATCTAACATGTATTTTTGTAGAATTTTCAAGGCGAATATGATATTATTTCATCCAAAACATGCAGGGCTATAAGTGCAAATATCAAAACATAACATTCATTACATAACATTAAGAAAGTTCAAGAGAAATGTCACAAATAACCGACAAACATGAGAGGAAACTCGACAGGACTAAAGTGCAAATATATAAACTGGAGGGTCGAAACTACAAATATTTTTAACTACACTATTATTTACTAGACTAAATATAAATAAGACAACATGCAAGGGAAAAAGGAAATATACCCAAGCATGGGAACGTGGCACACACGGGGGAGGACCTCTGACATACGACCCTGATGAACACTCGAGATGGATATGATAGCTCTGATCCCAAGTGAGTGTGCATGTCAGATTCGCCTGCAAAGATGAGCGATCAGATCTGACATAGGGTCTGATCTAACGGCTTGTAGACTACATCGGTTGGGCGACGCAGATGGGGGCTCGGATCTTATCCAAGCATCAGAATAAGGCTCTATCGAGTGGCCGAGATAAGATCTCGGGAGACCACTCCATATCGAACGAAAGAAGAAGGTTCTAGACGAACTCGGGTCTGGTGAACTTCTCCTGAGCGTGGAGAGTGATCCACGGCCCTGATAGAGATCACTACAAGAAAGTAAGGCAATAGTGACGGCCAGTTGCGACAGTTCGCAATTAGTGTCACAAATTCTAATTTTTTTTGCGACGATTAACATTGAGTGTCACAAATTCTTAGTTTTTTTGCGACGGCTGGGTTCCACCGTCATGAAAACACAAGGTATTTGCGACAGTCGTCTAAATCGTCGCTAATATTTTGCGGTGATTTCTATACTTCAAGAATCAAGGACGGTATCTACAAACCGTCACAAATCATTGGCCTGAATTTTTTGGCAACTGCCCTCTTTATCCCGCCTCTTCATCCCTCCTCTTTACCTCCCCTATAACAAAACGAAACCCTAATGCTCCCAAAAATTCTATTGTCCCTCGTCGCTACACGCCTCCTCCACCTTTCGACCTCGACCTCCTTGCATCGAAGTCGTGTTGGGTCATCCTCCTTGTGGCGACGGCCAACCTGTGACCTCTTATTCAGGATACAAACTACTACACGACAATCTCCCATTGGATGCTGACCACAACGCCAACCTGCAACGAGGCCATCTACACTCCTGGTGTTGACCTTCTCCCTTGTGTTGATCGAGCCCAGCAACTAATTGGATAGATCGAAGGTACGATCCTTTAATGGTCTTTAACATTAATAAACAGATTTAGTTATATGATCCAAATGTTATAATATTATTAGTTTTTAACAGTGCTCGTCTCATATTAATGAAATACCAATCTCTTGTCAAAGCTACAATGCGTTGCCTTTTAAAAAATTTCTTCCAAGTTAAACATGGAATATCTTTCAGGACCAGACGATATTCCACTGAGAAATTGGTTTGAACTAGTCAGCACTCATTGATCATTTGTTTTTTAATTTTCTGTGGAGATTTTCGTACAAATATTCATCTTTTAAGTGGCATCGCTAGCAAATTTTATCAACATTTTCTTCATGCAAGAGTTGGGAAATCTTGCTAAAAGTAGGCCCATGGAGAGCATGTTCGCAAATCAAAATTCTGAATTGAGAGCCAACAAACTGTCATAGACTTGCTGTTTGGCGAAGATTTGAGTCCTATTTTTTCTCTAAAATATTTTAATTTAAATGCGGAAGCTATTGAGATCTTCTCAAAAATCAGATCAATCCCAATCTTTTTTAAGCTATGTTCAAGATAACATTAGAAGCAATTTACATACAATAAAAGATGAACAGAACAAGTCAGATCATCTCGATGTATATATTTTGCTATAGGTTGATAATTGGAATTTGTTTAAAGAAATTTCATTCCTTTAATATATGGTTAAATGTGTGAATATTATTGGACATATTGGTTATTGTTTATTAAACTATTTATAGACTATTATTTATAGATATACGTATAAACAATACACATATCTTGCATATAATATATATGTATGTGTATTTATGTATGTATGTTATATGTTTTCTATAATCTTCACTGTTCGATCGATTTGACGGATAAAAATAGTCTGGTCCGATTTTTTTTATATTTTTTAATTTATGGAATGCAGAGTTTTACAATGGATAAAACATGGATGCATGTACGTGGGACGGATTATAGAAGATATAAGAATGGGGTGATCAACTTCTTAGAGTGGGCATTTGAAGATGATCGTATATCATATTTTAAATAAAGATGTGATGCTTCCACTAGTAGAGATGTGTCGATATTTTAAATATGTATGTGCCAAAGCCATTAACCAGATAGAGTTAACAAGATGGGAGCATCACATTGCTATCACCCTTTGTAAAATGGAACAGATATTTCCTCCATCTTTCTTTGATGTTATGGTACATCTCACCATTCATTTGGCAACTGAAGCAAGGATTGCAGGTCCTGTACAATATAGATGGATGTATCCGATTGAACGATATTTGAAGAAATTAAAAAGATTATGTCTTCAATAAAGCTCATCCAGAGGGTTCAATTGCAGAAGGGTGCCTTGGGAAGAATGTGTAAATTTCTGTGCAATGTATATGGATGGCCCTGACAATCGTCTTGACCCTATTCTCAGGAATTATAGTGGTGATTGTAAGGAAGTCAGTGGGTGCCTCTCAATATTCTCAAAAGTCGGTAGATCAATTTATAGAAGTATCAGAAGAGTTCTTACAGAAGAAGAGAGGGATTTAGCACATCTTTATGTCTTGATGCAATTAGAAGCAATTTGACATTTATATTGAAGAGTATAAGATAACGAACCATTTAACAAAAATAGACATTAATTTTTTAAATTGGTTCAGGAATTACGTCCAAGAAATGAAGGCAAAAGGAGATGAAAGATGATCGTTTGACATTGATTTGTTGTCATGGAAACCAAATATCTTTGTGGTATCTCATAATGGGTATATAATTAACGGGTTTAGATTTCGCAAAAAGTCATGGGATGAATGCAAAAGTACCCAATTATCAGGGGTGTTTGTTAAGGGAGAAGGAATGATGGAATGTGATGGTTACTATGGTGAGATTATTGATATTGTTGAAGTATATTTTGGGCTTGATCATTCAATTGTTTTGTTCAAATGTAACTGGTTTGATGTATTTCGAAGAACCAGATTTCGCATTATTGATAAGTGGCTCCTAAGTTTGAATAAGAATGCTCAGTTAAATTCGAATGAACCATTTGCACTGGCTTCACAAGTTGAACAAGTTTTTTACGTTCAAGATAATGAAATGAAAGACTGGATTATACCAATTCGGACGATGCCTAGAGATCACTTTGATATTCCTGAGGTTGACAGTGAAGATGACAATGATGCTTATCAATATGACCAAACAGAAAGTGCATCTTATGTGGTGGACATTGATGTTGTCTCAGTTCAAGGTTCTGCTTTTGTTGAAATAGACAATTAATGGTATGTTTTTGTTATTAAAATGATCCAAATAAGTTTTCTATTATTTAGTTAACGCTTTATTTTGTGAAGCAGATGCCAATTACACGTCTGAGACGTCGTACTTCGGAGCCTACCCCTGCAGTGGAGCATGTTGGTTGTATATTGACCAATGACTTCGTGGTCCGACACAAATCAACTAAATGCAGGATCCTCTTTAGGTAAATATTTGCCTTTCTAATATTTCATCTTAAAGTACTTTCTTTTCGTGGAATCTTATTGGTTAACCCAACCCAACTTATACTTCCATTAAAACTGTAGTCAAGCGTAGAGGTCGTTCTCGGTGTGTTGGTTTAGAGCGTTTGGCTAATGGGCAGAAGATTTTGGTAGATATCAAGAATGGGGAAGCTGTTGGTCCAAATCACCAGAAGTTTGCTAGTTTTTTAGGCATTGTTGTGAGATCTCACATACCTCTCTCTATATTTGATTGGAGAAAAGTACCCATTGATATGAAACAAGGCATTCTTCGGGAGATGGCGGTATGTTTATGATACTATGAAATTCAAATTGATACTGTTTATATAACAAAATTAAATTAATGATTTTTACAGACTGTGTTTTCTTGGGAGAGAAATGAGAAGAACGACAATGACATTATATGCCATGCTGGTGAATTGTTTCGTAAATATAGGGTTTACCTTAAGAGAAAGGTATTATTTTAATATAGTCCACCTTTTATGCCATGCTTGTGAATTATTCCAGTTGTCTTTTTATTCTAAAGTATTTTTTGTGATAGTATTTTATAGGAAAGGATTTGGCGACAGTACGAGCTAATGTACCAGAGGATGTTGATCCTAATGAGTGGCAAGCTCTAGTTGACTACTGGACTACTCCTCGTGCACAGGTTTGTGACCTGCATATAAATGTGAAAATAATAAATTCACTGCGTGATAGTTAGCTTGAGAGTAGTATGATTTTCTTTACTTAATGTCCCTTTTGTTTCCTCTTTTGCTAATTATTTCATTATTTCTTGTACATTATTTTGCTAATTTTGATTTGGTATCTATAATAGGAAGAGTCAACGCGAAATAAAGAAAATAGGGAAAAGGGATTGAATCCACACATCATATGGGCAGACAAAGTATTACTCAGGCGATGTACATTTTTGTAAGTGTAGTACTTAGTATGATTTATTTGAGAAAATATCACATATATTCTAACTATAGATAATGTTGATGTTAACAGGAGAAAAAAGGGGGCGTGTCGCTCATAGAATGGAGATTTTTGAATTAACAAAGAGCATTGATAAAGGAGATGGCACTAGAGATTGGGTTCATGAAGCATATGAAAAACAACATGTAAGATAATATTAATCTTATTATTGATTGTCGCTTACACTTTTTTAGTCGTTACTAGTTCTTATAACCACATATATTTTGTTTATATTTTAGAATGATATGTGCAACCTCGTGATGGCAACGCCTAATCCTGATGTTGAAGATGAAGATCCATCAGAACCACTTACTCCAGAGGAGGCATTTGTACGTGTTATGGGTCGTGAGCACCCCGGACGTGTTCGTTGTGCTGGACGTCGAGCAACCTTTGAGAGTTGGTATAAGAAAGGAGGAGCATCATCTCAAGGACGCAACGATGATGGACTCCATGAACAACTAAGGAGGCATCAAGAAGAGATTAAAGAATTGAAGGACAGAACAAAAGAATTGAGGAATTGTTGAAGACACTTATTCCAGATCTCCAAAGCCAAAATCAGCCACCTCCAACAACACCTGATCATGGCAATTAGTAGAAGATAGATTGTTTAGTTTTTTAGTCGTAAGAACTCCTTGAAATGCACATCTATGTTTTGTCTCATTTTGAGTATTTCACTTTTTGGAATCTCAACTTTCTTTGATGGTGTAATGTGCATTTTCTTTCACTATATATGTTGGTTTTTTATAATATATAGATAATATTTTTCTTAGTTAATATTTTTCTTTGATGGCTTTGAACCTCAGTTTCTTTAATTAGACAGTTTTCATATTCCTGATGTCCATAATGTTTAAATTATTTATCTTCAAACATGTTATAAAATTATTATTGCAGGTGGTGAAAATTTCCAGCTTAGCGACAGTTCTTAATTGTCTCTATTGATTCATTGGAGGATGCGTCCACAATTAAGTTAGCGACGGTTGACTATAGACCCCAATGCATATTTATTGCGACGGTTGCCATGTGTCATCATTACCAAAATTCTGTCGCTAAACAAACTAATTGCGACTTGGTGGGGGTTCATTTGCGACTGAGTATAACCAATGCAAAAACTGTTCTGTAGCATCGGTTTACATAAAATCGTCGCTAAAGGCTATAGCGACGGCACTTTTTACGACGGTTGTGCGACGGGTAAATAACCGTCGCAATAAACTTGTTGCGACGGTTATTAAACCTTTCGCGACGGTTTGCACCCGTCGCTAAAAAACATTTCCTCCAGTAGTGGATGTTAAGAAGTCCATCAGGTCGTGGAAGCACTCCGCCTCGAGTGGGATGCTCTGATGAAAGGGGGATCGGTCGTATGGGTGTCTGATAACACGAGTTTTACGAGGGTCTAAAGTAGTCCACACACCGCAAGACCACGATGTCGTTGAGGAGGCCGCTCATGAAACCCGAGTCAATCAACAATTAACCCACAATGACAATTAAGCAATAACAAGCAGTGTAAAGTTAAAATTTATTATAACTCTACAACAAAGATGTGTATAGTGTGTAAGAATGTGTAGAGTGTTGAACATATGGAACAAGCAGGATAGATCGAGGCAATGAATGCACAAAAGTGAATGTGAAGTATTTTGTCTATAAGTGCTCTTTTTGTGGGTTTTAAATTTTAATTTTTTTTATTTTTATTTTATATTTTTATGTTTTGATTTTTGATTTTTTTTGATTTTATATTTTCTTTTGTATTTTATAATTTCATATATTTTTCCTTTTAATATAAATCTATATATAGGATGAATATACAATATAGGCTATAAAAGATAAAATATGTCATAAAATAATCAAGAATAAGAAAAGAAAAAGTTTTTGGGTTTTAGATAATTTTTTGCTATTTTTGTGATTTTTCCAGAATTTTTGCCAATTCTTATATATTTTTAAAGTCCAAAATATCCAAAATCAGGGTTAAAATAAATAACCGAAATTAAATTGGAGATTACAAATATAAAACAATATCAAAAATTACCCAAATTAATTTATATATATATAAAGTAAATTCAAGAATAGAAAATATATATTTGGGATTTTTTAAGAATTTTTTATATTTTTATAATGGTTTTAGGGAGTTTTCTATTTTTAGAGCTTTATTTTATATTTTGTAGTGATTTGGTATGGAGTCGTAAAATAAGTAAATAAATAGAAATAGTTTTTGGAATTTTTGAAAAAGGTTTTATATTTTTATGAGTTTTATAGTCCAAATGTGGACAAAAAGGCAAGTTTTTTATTTTTATAAATAATAAATGGCTTCAGTATGTAAAATTAAACATATGCGTGAAAGAACATGAAACAAGAAGCTATGTCTATTTGTTGTGATTTTTTTGAGTTTAATTGATGTATGAAATAAATACTAGAAACAAAGAGAAATTATACTACTAGCAAGGGCATATATGTAAATAGCAAGAAATTCGAGGGCCAAAGTGCAATTTCATCAAAAATATTATAACTGGAATGCAAAGTTACCTAGAATAATTAGAAATACACAAACCCCAAGGGCCTCTGTGCAAAATGTGTAACTGACGTGTTTGAACATGTGAGCCACGTAAACGGGGACCCAAATGCAATTTCCAAAAACTTCAGGGTTAATTTGAATTATAAAAAATATTACATTAATTAAAAGTCTCTGGACTGAATTATAATACAAGGAACGCCAGGGGTTCCACTGCAAAATCGCCACCTCACGTGATGCGTCGCGTGAGGTGACGTGGCGCGTACCGAAAAGCAAATACAAGAAATGTATGGGATGTTTGCAAATATTATAGAATAAAAACAACTACAGATAAAACTTTATGTGCTAAGTAGTAAATACAAAAAGATGTTGGGTGAAGATGCTAAATACCCAATGTTGGCCGCGATTCGACAGTGGCTAGCTAGCTACTTGACACGTGTTGTCTTCTTAACGCCTGATACCCATTCGCTCCCAATGGCCCATATTAAAATGTGCAAGGATGATGGGACGGTTAGGGAGAGCTTGATCGAACGAAGGCTGGAGGATCTGGAATCGAGACCCGATCCAATTGTTCTAAGCTCCCCTATAAGAACAGGGAAGAACATGGCGCCAGCCAAGCTTCGATCGGCAGTGTAGCACTGCTCTGGCCACCTGAGTAGCTTGCGGGAGGCGCAAAATGTTGTCCAAGCCTCCTTGCGTTGGCTGGTGGCTCCAATTGAGGTCCTGGATCTCGGTGATGGTCGTTGAGCTCAGGGGAGAACTAGGAGCTCTAGGTGCCTCGTCTTTTGGCAAAATCAGCCAAAATGGCCCCCTTGGCCTGCAGACCCTGCAGGGGTTAGTGCAGAAAATAAACGGGATGGTTTGGAGGCCTTATTGACGACGAATGTATGGGCGAAAAAAGGAGGTGGAGGTTTGCCCAGAGCGGAGATCCAGCGAACTACGAAGGGTGGTGAAAGTTGTTATTCACGTGATTAAAAGCTAAGGAAAAAAACTAGAACTGAAATGCAAGAGTTAAACTAAATTAGAAATCAACGAAAATGACCTCGACTTGTCCAGGACCAAGGAGATAGACCTCGTGGTGGAGGTGATCGCTGGAGATGATGGAAGCACGTCAAAGACTCGTTTGATGCCGTCAAAATGGGTCAAAAGGGTGTTCAAATTCGAAATGGAAGAGAAGGTGGCTTTTTGTACAAGATGCGTGACAAGACGAGAAGATCAAAGGAGATCAGGAGATGCAGCAATGCGATGCCCAATATAAGAAATGGGCGTGTATCACCAATCTCCGAGGAAGAAAAGTCATGAAGGATACGAAGCCAAATGGTGAAAGGGTCGGCCTCGAAAAATCTGAGAAGTTAGGGGGCAGAGGTTGGTCATAGAGTTGACCACGTGTCAACTCATCGATGCTCCTGGTTGGTTCACATGGACCAACGAGGAAAAAGCCTGGAAAAATTATTTAGAATTCAATTAAAAATAATAAATTATTTTATTAATTTTAGGTTATAAATTGAAAAATATTTATTATTTTCTGAGTTATTTTATCATGATTTCTATTTATTTTTGAGGTAATTTATTACAAGTTACCTTTTGAGGGCCATATATAGGTGTATTTATCTATGTTTTTATTCCTTTTATTTTTATTTTGTATTTTTAATTTTATAATTTATTTTATTATTTTATATATCTATAACTTATTTTTAGATACATTAATATATTTTAATTTTATTTTTATGATATAATATATATAATTAAATAAATCGATATATTATTTATATAGGTATAGTTATAGACAATTCATATATGTATTTTCTTTACCTATTATATTTTTGCATTTTATGTTTTTATTCCTATTTTTAAATGCACATATATTATACATAATATTTACAAAATTATAAAAATATAAATTTATAAAAATAATGAATATCAAACTAAATGTGAATATTTTAATCATGTAAAGTATACACTAGGGGTCAAAAACCTAACTTTCACACTGTAACTCCAAAAAATATGAGACCACCTTCATTAAATATCTTATTAAATGTTATATATAATTAAAAGTGATTTTAATTATATTTTGAGTTTTTATTGGAGGTATATGGGTCTGGGAAGTTGGGATTTTAGAATCTCATTTAGATTGTAGTTTATACACTGTGTATTATATTTGTGTATGTTGGACATGCGAGCCCACGACGAGCCATTATGAAACAAATGTTATTGCGAATATCATTCCCTGATCTGAAATAAAGAATAACTAATTTGCATAATAGGTCCCTTAGTACAATTAGGGTTATGTACCATGGCCATCTTAATAATCAGACAGTAGTTGGTTCAACTATTGAATCATAGAGGCTGGTGCTTTGATGAATATCTAAAGACTTAGATTGAGGACTCATCAAGCACCGTCAAATGATTGTTAAGAGATGATCTCCAGCATGAGTAGGAGTTGGCAACCCTTTCTCACACAGGCTGATATCTGACCGACCTCTTGATGCATGTGCTCTGCATAGGAATAGAGATTCGGAGGTGTCAGATTAGTTAGGTCAAAGAGTTGACTTAATGAGATCGAGATAACCAAAGACCTATATCGTATGCTGTCACAGTATAGGCACGCATCCTCTGACCGGAGACAGATGTGTTACTATATGTCTGAGTATGTACATTTGGCAGACCAGTAGGTTGATGACCTAACTAAGGTCTATACACCGGCGCGCTGGTGTGCATATAAGGGCATATGAGTAATACAATCTCTCAAAGGGATCATACAGATTCACTACTGAACCGGAAGACATGATCTCACTCACGAGATATTGGGAAGAATCAAATTCTGTGCACGGTCGTCTCACTTTGGAAGCTTGACTGAATTTGTAGGTTTGATATATACTTTTGGATAGTAAATGATCAAGACCTAGGTATGATATTTGCTTTTGGAAAATATATGATCGATACCAAATCCCAACGATCAAATGAGAAACTTACTGATAAAACCCTGAAGTAGACAGTAAAAAGTTGATCTAATACTTCGAGTTTATTCTGGGTCTTCCAGTATGTAGGATGTACAGGTGTTGGGAATACTTGAGGGTGATGTGATCATAAACGACTGTATAACCATGACGCTTCCATTCCTAGGGAGTGACGAAACGGGTCTGGATTTTAGTTACTCCTCTTAGTAGAGAAGTAATCTGATCTTGGTCCAAATGTTGGACATTGATCTGAATGTGATTCAGATGCAATGAGAAGATTAGATTTGCGGTCTTGATTTAATCAAGCATCTATGGGAGGCACAGATCTAGATTTGAGATGTCATCTCAATATCCAAGTCACTATACGTGGAACAATACAATCACCTTGTCCTTATCTCCAAGTATCCGCAGAGAAAGAGCGTTATCCTTGAAAGTGTTCATGGATAATTTCATTGTTGATATAAGTATCCAAGCATCGATAAAATTGATAATTAAATGCGATTTAATTATCATGGATAATATGAATTTGATTCATATTTATAAAGAGAGATATATAAGATAATTAAATGTGATTTAATTATCAAAGATATGAATAATGTGAATGTGATTCATGTTATTTGGACATATGAGAAAAAATATCCAAGATGATTAAATGTGATTTAATTATCATGGATATGAATAATGTGGATAGCACTATCCATATTAATCATATATATTATACATGTGATTTATAATATATAAGAGAGAGCATATTGTGATTTATAGTTGTTAATTAATTATTAATGTGAATTGGATTCACATTAGATGATTAATTGAAAATATAATTTACATTTTATTTTGGGATGTGAATGTGATTCACATTTTTTTAATGGCATGATTGCAATATTTCACAAGATAATTGTGAATTATATTTGTGAAATAATTTACAACAATTGTTGTTGTAAATTTTGGAGATATATCATGAGATAATGAGATCTCATGAGATAAATGAGATCTCATGAGAAGAGTGGATGTCCCCTATTTTTAAGGGATATAGTTTATCTCCTCATTATCTCCAAGGATAACTGATTGATTTGATTTAAATTTAAATATATTCATTTATCAATATATATTAAATTAAATTTATTGCTGTTGTGTTTTTACAACAAGATCATAGCCATTGAAAGAAACACAAATCAATCTCAACCATTGATTGTGTGTTGTCCATGGATTGGGATCCATGGACTCCCAAAACCCTATATAAGAAGAGGCACCCTTGCTCTTCAAAAGATATGTTAGATGATTATAATGAATTCTCTCTTCTCTCTCTCTACACGTCATGTGCCTCTCTCCATCTCTCTCTTATGGCCGTCCACCATGGAGCCTTTGAGAGAATCAACATCGTTGCAGCATCGTCGCTATGCTGCTGGAGTTCTTACTCGTGGATCTTCATCTCCTTTGGTGTGTCTCGCTCGTGAAGAAGATGTTGGATCTCTGTGACGAGATCAGGAGATCTACCACTTGGATCATCAACATGGATTGCAAGGAGCACGCGATTCACCCCCGCTCTCGCAAGCGTCTCCTCCGTCGGATCGGACTTGAGATAGGAGGTCTCTTGGTTTAGAGACTCGATCGCAACCATACTTCAAGAGGTAATCCTATTAATTGTTTGTTGTTTAGATGAAACGATCCGAGAAGTGTTCTTGGATCATGTGGTTTCATCACATAAAAAAATTTTCCGCTGCATCGAGCCACTAGTGCGACTAGTCGCTCCCGATCGTATTTGATGCGATCATCACGCTTCCGTGACGCGCTTGAGGATTTTTCCCGTATCCTTCAATGTAAACTCAATTTTGTATTTTTCTATATTTTATTATCAACAACTTTCATGTTCGAAGTTTCTTTATTTGCGGTATAAAAAGTAGAACTAAAAATAGATCCCGAAAATGAATAAAATGAAAAGGAATTTATTTTGGCCCTTATCTCTTCCTACTTTATTCCTTGTCGACCTAATCATCGAAATACCCAGGTCTCAGGATTAGGGTCATAAAATATTTTCAATATTTTATTATTTTTCTTTTCTTTTCTTTATTTTATAATTTTGGTTATAAAAACTGTATTTTATACACTTTTTACACAATGATTCATGAAAGCTAAAATATAAGAATTAAGGTTATTTATACGCATTTACTAGGGTTTTAAGGCCAAAATGATAGAATAAGCATGACAAAATGGAGATTCATCATCCTCCTATACTTGCCTTTGCTAGTCTCTATCAAACACTTATGCAATGAGTGTAGAAAAGAAAAATAAAGAAAAGAAAAGGAAGAGAAATGGATTAAATTGAATTATCAAACTTGTCTTCACAAAATCAAAGTTTGGAGCTTAATACAGACCTTTGGAATTTAGGCATGTGAAACCTTATTGAGAATTGAAAAACACCACCTGATCTGCTTGTCTTCTTCTGAACCTGTAAAAGAGTCAGAGAGAGAGATTTCGGTCATCGTATCGACCAGGTGAGCTTTATCAGAAAAGATTAAAGTTAATTAATCTTCTTTATTTTTATTTATACTCACTCCTAAACAAATGTGTATAGTGATTCGTACGGGAGTGTCGAACTCAGGGAGGCAAACTATTGGAAACTAGGGGGAATCAATGAAGAATGCTTAGGTTTTGAGTTCCTAATTTTTATTTAATTTTTAATAATTTTTCTGAATTTTTATTTGAATTTTATGAAATTTATATTGTTTTTGTAATTTTTAATTATTTTATGATTTTTTTATTATTAGAAAATATTTAAATTTTTATTTGATTTTAGTTTTGTTATTTTTATATCTTTAGTGTGTTTTACTGTTTTTATGGATTTTTAGATGGTTTTTAGGATTTTTATGGGTTTTGGTTAACTTCTAATGTAGAAAACAAAATGTTTATTGAAAACTGTGACGTTTTTTTAGATTTTTAAGGTAGCATACAGTAACAAAATCTTTTTATTGCATTTTCTATAGAAAGTAGATGAAATTATCTTCAAAATGATAGGTTGTGCATTTTTAGGGGATTTTTAATGAATTAGTTATGAATTTTTGAATTTTTTTATCAATTTTGTATTTTTTTTATTGATTGTAATATTTTTATATTTTTTAAACGTATTTATTATTGTAAAATGTAAAATGCGATTTATTTAATGTATTTTCAATGAATTTTTATATTTTTTATTTGATTTTGTAACGTATATAGTTTGTGTATAGATGTATATTATATGGTATAAGGGTATGGATGTAAGAAATGTGAAAAGCTGGGGGTATAGTGTAAATGTGTTGGGAAGCAAGGGATATTTTTATGGTTTTTTTTTAATTTTTTTTGTTTGTATAAGTATATATAGTGATTATGTATACTGTGTAGGGGTATGGGTGCAAAACAGCAAGAAGCTGGGACGTCTTCTGCAAAAATCCAAACAATCACCTGCTCTTCACGTGTTTTCAGCCTGCCTAGAGGACTCTAACAGACGAAGGGGCTATTATTATTCTGGAATCACACGTGGCAGGCAAATGTCTCAAGCCGATCAAGAACCTGTAAGAAAAATAGTTATCGCATGAGAGGGTTAGCCGCAACCAGCCTCAAATATCTCGGATTCCTTACGTGTGCTGCACACGCGAGGAACAAAGCGGTGGGTGTAAGGCTAACGCGGGATTGTCGCGTGGAAGGCTCTGGACTGTACGATCTAATCAGATCGAACGAAGCCTGTAGTTCCTGGTCGCAAAGGGGGGTTCTTCTCCTAAATTGGAATTCATACGACTGGAACAATTCGTTGGCGATGCTCGATGGAAGGGATCGATCAGAGCGGCAGACCGGTCGACGCACAATCAGTGTAGGCAAAATGCTCCTTGGTTGCGAGAAGGTTCTAGCCGGAGGCTGCTGCTGTACAAACGGTGGAGTATTTGATCCCAACCAGAATTGTTGTTCTACGGTACTGTGCCCTTGGCTCAATGCGACGGCATCGCAGCAGTTCTCCGCCTAATTCTTCATATGCGACAACAGAGATGCTACGATCTGTAGTGGGACATTGTGCTCCGACTTTAAAATCAGCTCCTGCAATTGCTCAGTGATGGCTCAAATTAGTACCAAATCAAGTTAATCTGCATCGATTTGGGGGTTCGAAATGGCAAGTCTCCATGCCGACAATGAGCGCAATCTAGATCGGCGATGGCTTGCGGTAGGATCGAGCATTATCTGCAGATGACTCGGCGGCGGGTCTGGTCTTCGCGCGACGGGACCCGACCAGATCGGCGATTCCACGACGATGCTCGAATCTACAGTGGATGTCTACCTACACCTGCAATGATACGAACATGGCTCGAGTTCGATTCCTCGACCGGAACGTCAGGAAGGCAGATGGAAATGATAAGGTTTTTATTCAAATCAATTCCAATTCCAATTCGATGATAATATCCCGAAATGGACTAGATGTATGACTGTGTATGATAGCCTCGGATGGTAGAACTGGAACTGTAAAATTTCGAATTGGAATGAAACTTGGGAATGATTTTTGGTTGAGATTAAAGCTAAATGAGGGATTAAGGAGAGGTTTGAGAGAATCAGAAGGATTTTGAGAAGAGAAATTGGGACGGAGGAGAGAAACAATGCAAGAATATAAGATGTAGAAAATATGAGAAGAGAAAACGGAAGAGGGAGAGAGAAATGAAAACCGAGAGAGAAGAGATGAAGAGAGAGAGAGAGAGAGAGAGAGAATGATGGAGATCTAACCTGAAATGAAGACGGACGATGGTGCTGCGATGCCGGTTGACGGAACTCGATTGAGCTCCAGGTCCTAGCCCGCACTGCGACGGCAAGGCGCTGGGGCTCTACGCGCGGCGGAGGGAAACTCGACGCCGGCGACGATCTCGCCGAGGGCCTCCTCTCGACCTCGTTACGCTCGACGGCGAAAGTGCTCGGAGGCTGTCACCACTCCGAATCTTCTCTCTCTCCGGAGCTTGAAGGTGGAAATGGGAGTCACAAATGGCGGATGGCCCCAATGGAGGGGGTCGGCGGTCTATTTATAGACGAGATGGGATACGGTCACCGGAGGTGGTGACGGGAGCACGAGGTCGTTGACGAACGGCCGGCCAACGGCCAGCCGTTAGAAGCGGTTGGGGACGTTAGCGAAGGAGGAAGAAGGCGGCGGCGTTGGGTTGAGGCTTGGAGAAGAAGATACGGGGGAAGAAGGGGGAAAGGGAAAGAGAGGGAGGACAACGAAAATGGCAACCAATGAGAGGTCGCCATGTGGCAGGGGAAGAAAAAGAAAAAAAAGACAAAATAAGAAAAAGACAAAGGAGTTATATACAATATATAAATAAAAATAGATTTATAGTACATTAGATTAAATAATTGAATAATGTAGGTATAAATTATAGTTAATTAAATTAATAAATTAATTAAATAAATAATTTAAATAAATAAATAAGTAAAGTATTATTTATATAAAAACTAAAGGATTAATACATTAAATAATAATATAAAGTACGACTTATTGTACAATATACCACATACGGACCCCGAAAACCGCGTTTTTCGCATTAACTCCAATGTTAGCGAAACCAGTGTCATTTTGTAGATAATTAAAAAATATAATTTTAGGGACAGAGTTTGCTAATTTCGGAGCTTATACGGCCGAGTTATGAGGCCCGGACGAAAAAAGTAGCAGCTTCGGGCCTCCGGATTTTATTGATATTTTTAAGTTATTTTTATTTTTATATTTTTATATACAATTTTGGATGATTTTAGGAAAAAGAATTAAGTTAATCGGACTTACGATTATTTAATTAAAAATCCGGGAAGATTATACATATAATACAAGTATACAACGGGTCCAAAAACCCGAAACTCACTGGTTTTATCCGAATATTTTTCTGATTTTTTAATAAATAGTATTATATACAAAACGAATTTTAAAAGTGAGTTTGTTCATTTTGGAGTTCCCTATAAATAGATATGAACCTTAGAAGTCGGCTTTTGTGGCCTTTACGGTTCATTACAGTTATCTTATTTTTAAGCCGAAATATTTTTCTAATATTTTTATAAAATAATATATATTTTTGTGAACAATTTTTATAAAAAGAGTATTTTGATTTGAAGTGGTTTTGATGATAAATAAAATAGGTGAAGTATTTTACAAAGTGAAAAATGGGTGATTTATATTTTTGATCTTGATTTTCTTGATATTTTTATAAGTTAGGATCCTTATCTCCCCCTACTTATTTCTTTTGTCGACCCGGTCAATATTGACCTCGTCTCGGGGTTAGGATCAGTCTGTATATTACATATCCAACCTTCTTTTATTTTTATTTTCCTTTTTCTCTTTATTCTTTTATTTTGGTAAAAATAAGTGTTAAATATATAATATTAATAATTGTGGTTAAAGTGTTAATTAGATGGAATTAGTGGATATTTACATGTATTTTACCAAGGATTTTAGCCAAAATGAAAGAATAAAGGCGATGAATCACGGATTCATCATTCCCCTATACTTTACCTTTGCTAGTCCCTTAGCAAACACTTATTCTATAAATAAGTGCAAGCAAAAAGAAAAAGAAAAAGGAAAATAAAAGAACTTAGAACATGCTTGTTTCTTTAAACCGAATCTCACTTTACCCGAAATCTGAAGCTTGGATTTAAACCTTTGGATTAATAGTGTGTCGGGACTCTATTAGAATTATGATTTAAGCCTCGGCAGCCCTCGAGTTCCACAAATCCTTATCCAGATCCACCTCAATAGCCAGCTCAGATCCACCTATCCATCACGCAAACTTTTCATCTTTGAAGGCAATTTGTACTGTGTGTGAAAAGGTTTAGCTCTTCCCGCTTAGAGAAGCGAAGAAACCGCCCATACGGCTACACATTCCCATTGGGCCCTTGTCCAACAGCTCAGTCCTCGAGGAGGGAGGTATTTCCTTCTAAGGTCAGGTCGTGATGTGTCCACAATCGAATAAGAGAGAAGGTAGAAGAAGGAGAAGAGAACTGGAGTGTGATCAGTGTTATCACATCTCCGGTGAAGCCTGTCCAGTTTAGCCAAGTCTCCACGAAGACATGCAGGCTTTTCTGAAGCTCGGACCATTGTGGTCATTTTTTGGAATTTGGTGTATTTGGCTTCTTTGGTAGTAATGATTGTTGCACTGCATCGGTCTTTTGTGCCTCGACAGATATAGAATGTTTTTTTCCGCCCATGTTTTGAGGTCTTAGAATAAATTGTGCCAGCAGATCCTTCCCTCATCCGAAGCTTTATTTCAACCCCATCTCTCCCGTCTTAAGACCTCATCACCGCCAAACAAGGATGGAAACGCACCACCGAAATGGATTGCCCTTCGCAGCCCCAGGCAAGTCGAGCTAAGTGCAGAGTGCATGAGTTCAAAATTGGTTCAAATGGAGAAGAGTTCAACGGATGACACTAGGTGTCCTACTTAGGCACTTTCAAGTTGAATTCTGAACACGGTCTCATGGAACCCAAAGAATTAAGTCTACAAGACCTACAGAGTCTCAATTCCCGGTCCTAATAAAGTCCCTATAGAATTAAGTTGATTAAGGCCTAAACCAAGCTCCATCTCTCGGACTTAGATCCATTCGATTCAAGAATCAAACTTGTTCTGAAAAATGCGAATGAATGCAACAATTTTTTTTATGAGGTACATTTTTCGGCTTAAATGCTTTAAGTGATTTTTAAAGACTTTTGCAAATTTTTATTGAATTTTAATTTTTTTCAATTTTCAGGGGTCTTTTCGTAAAAGTTAGTAGATTAATTCGATTTACACAAATTTTACACGAATTTTTGTATATTTTATAAGGGATTTTATACAAGTTTTATATACAAGTTATACGGCTTTTATACATGATTTTACAAGGATTTTATTTTTCAAATTTTTAAGGATTTTATAAAAGTATTTTACAACTTTTTTTTATGTAAAGGTTTTAAACGATTTTTTTATAAGACATTTTTACGGTTTTCTTGCGGCTTTTAAAAACCCAAAATATACACCATACTTTTAGGAAGCCTTATTATTAAAAATACGAGAAAGTACGAGTTATGGCTTCTAAAGTATATATAGCATATATATACAACACCCCCCATACTTAGCGTGAACTATGTCCTCATAGTGACCAAAGAAGCGGCAAAGGAAGACATAACTCAGGCTAAGTATAGATCGGTGAAAAGAATTCTATACTACAACGACTCAAAAATAACAAATAAAGAATAGAAGTCGATCATCTCCTCTATACTTAGGATCAAGAAACCCTAAGGATAGCCGACTCAAAAACCGAAGATGATCGAGGTCAAGAGAATGTACACAACTCATCGGCTCGACTTGTCCCCCCTATACTTAGGGTAAAATATCCCTAAGTATAGAGATGAATATCAAAAGATGAGGGACAAGCGAGGGAACAGACGAGACAAAAATCAACGACAATCAAAAGGGGAAATGAGCGAGATTACCCCCCCTATACTTAGGGTAAAGTACACCCTATGTATAGGCAACAACAGAGGTAATCGAACAGGACGATACAAACAATAACACGATGTCTACACCCCCTATACTTAGGATAAAGACATCCTAAGTATAGCACAATCTAGATGAACCTAAGGATGTAAGACAAACATAAGGAAGGAGGATTAAATCGAAAATATATACAAGATCTGGTAAATCAGGTATGAGATGCAAAGTGTAAGAGTGAAAAGATCATCTCATACAAAATAGATGGGGGCAACTTCAACGGCTTGCGGTTCATGATCGAGAAAGGGTTTCAACCGCTGACCGTTGACTCGAAAGGTGGACTCAGAAGACAACTCAGATATGTCGATGCTACCATTGTCGTACACCTTTCGCACAAGATACGGGCCTTTCCACTTGCTCTGAAGTTTCCCTGGAAATAGTTTCAGCCTTGCATCGAATAGCCATACTTTCTGATTCGGCTCAAACTGCTTGTGGCTGATGTGAGAATCATGCCACTCTTTCATCCGCTCTTTATAATGAAGGCTACTCGTGAATGCTTTATCTCTCAACTCTTCCAGGGCTGCCAATTCAGTCTATCGTTGATCCCCGAATCATCCAGACCAAAAATCACTTCCTTCACTGCCCACAAGGATTTGTGCTTGATCTCAACAGGTAAGTGGCATGGCTTACCATAAACGAGTCGAAAGGGAGATGTGCCCAATGGAGTCTTGAAGGATGTTCGATATGCCCAAAGAACCGAGTCCAAAAGTTGTGACCAGTCCTTTCGGTCTGGGCGAACAACCTTCTGCAAAATCGTCTTAATCTCCCTATTCGAGACTTCAGCTAGACCATTCGTCTGAGGATGATACGGAGTAGCAACCGGATGGTCTATACCGAACTCGTTAGCAAGTGCTCTTACCTTGTCGTTGATGAAGTGGCTACCCCCGTCTGAGATCAGAACACGAGGAACCCCGAACCGCGTAATGATATGCTTCCTCAGAAACTTGCAAACCGTGTTTGCATCTACGGCTCGGGCAGGAATAGCCTCTACCCAACGACTCACGTAATCCACAGCTAGAAGGATATACTCGAATCCCTGACTTTTCGGAAATGGGCCCATAAAGTCGATACCCCATGCATCGAACACTTCACAGAAGTGAATCGGTTGCATCGGCATCATGTCTCTATGTCTGCAAGTGCCCATCTTCTGGCAATCAGTACATCTCTTTACGAATGCGTGGGCATCCGCAACGAGCGTAGGCCACCAAAGGCCGGATTGGAGCACCTTTTGTGCTGTCCTCTTCCCTGAATGGTGTCCTCCAGCTTCTAATCGATGACAATACATGAGGACACTGGTATTCCTCCTGAGGAATACACCGACGCCAGACGGAATCCGCTCCTTCATGATAAAGGATCGGATCCTCCCAATGGTAAGACTTGGCTTTTGCGAGGAAAGTCTCAAGCCTCTGTCTGGACCAACCTCGCGGGACTTTCTTAGCAACAAGAAAGTTCACAATGTCGGCATACCATGGCAGCGAGGCGACATCAAGAATCGCCTCGTCCGGGAAGGTCTCGGTGATTGGTGCATCAAACTCAGAAGTCTCGGGTATTTCTAATCGGGAGAGGTGATCCTCCACCACATTCTTGACTCCAGGCTTATCCTTGATTACGATATCGAACTCCTGGAGTAGAAGGATCCATCTGGTCAGACGCGGCTTCGAATCCTTTTTATCCATTAAGTACTTGATGGCGGTGTGATCAGTGAAGATTGTGACTTTGGATCCTAAAATATGAGACCTGAATTTATCTAAGGCAAATACTACGGCTAGCATCTCTTTCTCTGTAACCGAGTAATTCCGCTGCGCGGAATCCAAAGTCTTGCTAGCGTAGTGTATGGCATATGGAAGGCCATCCCTCCTCTGTCCCAACACAGCCCCAACGGAAAAATCTAAGGCATCCGTCATGATCTCGAATGGAAGAGACCAATCAGGTGGCTGAAGGACAGGAGCCTCTACAACCATGTTCTTGAGAGTATCAAAAGCCGAAAGACACTTATCATCGACGATAAACTCGGTGTTTTTCGCAAGAAGATCAGACAACGGTCGGGCAATCTTACTGAAGTCTCGTATGAAACGTCGGTAGAAACCGACATGCCCGAAGAATGACCGTAGCTGTTTCAGATTGGACGGTGGATTGAGTTTCTTTATGATATCCACCTTGGCCGGGTCCACCTCCATGCCCCGGTTAGAGATGATGTGACCAAGGACCGTCCCCTGAGTCATCATGAAATGACTCTTCTCCCAAGAAAGCACGAGGTTAACTTCCGTGCACCTCTGAAGCACGCGGTCTAGGCTTGAAAGGCAGGAATCAAAATCATCGCCGTAGACCGAGAAATCATCCATGAAGACCTCCAAGATATCTCCTACCATGTCCGCGAATATCAAAAGCATGCACCTCTGGAATGTAGCCGGAGCATTACATAATCCAAAGGGCATCCGTTTGAAAGCATACGTTCTGAACGGACAGGTAAATGTTGTCTTTTTCTTGATCTTCTGGAGCAATGGCCACTTGGTTATATCCCGAGTACCCATCAAGGAAGCAATAATGGCTCTTTCCGACTAACCGTTCAATGATCTGATCGATGAACGGTAGCGGGAAATGGTCCTTCTTGGTCGCCTGATTCAAGCGTCTATAGTCCACACAGACGCGCCAAGAAGTCGGTACTCGGGTAGCGATCTCCTCTCCATCCTCATTGATCACTGTAGTAATACCCGTCTTCTTGGGTACTACATGCAAAGGACTAACCCATTTCGAGTCGGAGATGGGATAGATAAAATCGACGCTCCACCACTTGGATATTTCCTTCATAACCACCTCTCGAAGATTCGGGTTCAGCCTACGCTGAAACTCACGAGATGGCTTGGCGTCATCCTCGAGAAAGATGTGGTGGGAGCAGAGAGCCAGACTAATCCCATGAAGATCGGCTACTGACCATCCGATCGCCTTGCGGTTCTTTTCAAGAATCGCCATCAGACGGGATTCTTAATCTTCGGTCAGATTAGAAGAGATGATGACCGGAAACATTTTCGATTCACCTGCAAGGAATCAGTACTTCATGTTCTGAGGTAAAGGTTTAAGCTCAGGGAGAGAAGGAGCAGGGAGGGCGGGTTTGATTAGAGCCTGAGAATAGGCTACTAGATCGAGATGTGTGAGCGCTACCTGCTCTGACTCAGAATGATCTGGAGATTGTTGGATGTTATGATTTGATTCGGTCTCCAGATCGGTTGTAGGCTCTGATGATGAAATCTGAAGTGATAGGAATTCGGCAAAGCACTGCCAATTAGCATCGTCGGAATCGGAATGATCTGCGGGTGACTGACTGCTATGAGTGTTCACTTCTGACTCGGAAGGATAAAGAATATCTGAATGATCTGAGAAGGTATCAGAATCGTCTCTGTCAAGATTCTCGCTACTCGGCTCTAGGATTGTGCTCTCCAATCTCCCATCCTCGGAAATCTGAATCTCGGCTTCAACTGTAGGTGAGATGAAAGATTGGGTACTAGGTTCAGCCCAGACGGCTTCCTCATCGGTTTGTATGAAGTCACAATCCTTATGACTGTCAAGCTCGTCATCTGATGCTTTCTCTGATCCAGCTGATTTGGAGTTCTGATCTTGGATCGTCTCTATCTGTATACTTTCACCTTGGACGCAAAAGTACACCTTCCCGGTTCCATAGTCGGAAACGGCCTTCGCTGTAGCCAGAAAAGGTCGTCCGAGTATGATTGGGGTATCGGTCACGCATTCAGGGACTGCCATATCTAACACGACGAAGTCTACGGGAAATTTAAAACCCTGAATGGTGACGATAACGTCTTCGATTAAACCCTTAGGCCTCTTGACTGATCTATCAGCAAACTGTAAGACCGTTCGGCTTGGTCGAAGAGGCCCGAACTCGAACTTGTCGAGTAAGGAAGATGGAAGGAGATTAATCGAAGATCCGCTATCTAATAGAGTACGATCAAAAGTCTGATCGAGGATCTCGCATCTGACATACGGTGCTCCCGAATCTGATCTCTTGGTTGGAAGACGGTTCTGAATTGCATGGCATGTTTCCTTGGTCAACACGTGTATCTCAGAACAGTGATTGCGTTGCCTTTCTTTCTGCGGACGGTGGTTCGTTCTTTAAGGCCTTTCTGCAGAAGAGGAATGCGAGCCAAGGCTTCCGAAAGAGTGAGTTGGATCGTAAACTTCTCGAGCATCTCTTTCATCAGATCATTCATTTGAATCTTTTTTGTGTTTTCTTTTTTAGCACCTTTTCCTAAGCAGAGTGCTTTCGGAAAAGGAATATGTACATCCTCCGGATTAGTATGTACAATCAGAGGATCAGAAGAAGAAGAAGAAGCAAATGTTTTTGTAAAACAGGGTCTGGCTTTCTGTGAAGTATCAGAAAGAGCAGGATCAATCTCTTTATTTCGTTTTTGGTTTCTTCTCTTTTGTACATTTCTTTGTGATTTTCTCTCATCATCACTAGAAATGAAAAACGGCAAAGCAGCTACATCGCCATTCAGCTCTGACTGTTCTTCAGACTTGGTGGTTTCAGCACCACCATCTCCATCGTCCAATGTCGCGGCTTCAGCACCGCCATCGATGTCGTCTATAGGCTCGCTTGCATGATCTGAGGTATCGTCCTCGAGCCTAGTAGAGTTTCCGCCTTCTGGAATCCTACTGCTCCTAAGAGAGATGAAATCAGCGTTATCACAGTAAAGATCGTCATCGGAGAATACCTGTGATTGGAGGGTGGGTTCTGTCAAATCTACCTGCTCTGACTTCCGCTTCAGATTATTCAGGTTGGGTTCTATCTGAGCAGGCAAGGCGGACTTTCCTTTGACCAAGTTGGTGACATGAGTTTTAAACTCATCCATTTCTCGCCTAAAAGAAGCATGTTGGTCAATGATAAGGTTAGCGAGATACTCTAAAGCTGGGTTGTCATGGAAAGGTCCAGGAGACCCGGATGAGTCGCCTCGGTGATACTGAGGCTGCTGCGGAGCTGGCTGCTGTTGCTGAGGCTGGTAAGTGCTCTGCCTCCACTGAGGTTGTTGTTGGTACTGACGAGGACCGTAATGCTGATGCTGCTCTCTGCTCTGCCCCATCTGTGCCTGCAGTTGTTGCTGGGAAGAGGCACCTCCTGTAGACCATCGGAAACCAGGGTGATCACGACGGATCCCTGGTTACTGCGGTCGATCATACCAAATCCCATTGACCTCAGTCAATGGTTCAGGCATCTCAGAGTATGCTGGGGGCATAGATGCCAAGGGTTGATCGCTCTGATACACCACCATCTGAGTATCAGATGATGGTGTCTACTGGAGTTGCAGGTACACCGAGGGATGATGAGCAGACTCAGAATGCACATGGTAAATGTGCTGAACTGGAGGCCTAGGAAGTATACCTCAATCTCGGCTACCTGAGTCAGCCTGTGATCTCGAAGACCGGTTGGAGTCTGTCTGTAATTCTTGAAGGCACATAATCTGAGTCTTCAGATCACTCAGGCATCGTTCAAGCTCATCAATCTTGTTGAGCTTGTCTAAGTTCTGGCGCTTCTTTTCAATTATCTCCATTCGATCCAACTTCTGGCAATTGATCCCCATATCAGCTGATGAGGATTCGGTCGGAATCGAAGCAGCAGAAGATGGATTCCCTTCTATTTGTGCCACTCGGGAATGCTGGTGATAGGTTGGTGGCTTCGTTTGGTTGTATACCCGAGTCTGAGACATTGTAGTATAATTCTCTACCATTTTCTCGTAAATGGCCCAGACTCGGTCTTCGTGCATCGAAAAGTATGAACCACCACAGGCGGCATTCACCAGTCCCTGTAATTCTGGTGTCAGCCCACCGAAGAAGCTCTGTACAAGAGTCGGCTTCGAAAGGTCATGGTGGGGACACCGATCAATGAGCTCTCGAAATCTATCCCATGCCTCGTGGAACTGCTCGTTCCCGATCATGGTGAAGTTACTGATCATAGCTCTAGCAAGATTTGTTCGACCAAGAGGGTAATACTTATTCAGATATGCGGTTCTCAGCTCTCCCCAAGTTGAAACATATCTCCCTAGATGTTTCAGCCAGTAGGCTGCTCGATCAACAAGGGAGAAAGGAAACGCGATCAATTTAATCATGTCCTCGTTTACTTCAGCATCATGCACCGTGCTGCAGATCAGCTCGAACTCCTGAAGGTGCAAGTGCGGCTCCTCAGTAGATAGTCCGTGAAACTTGGGCAACAGCTGGATCGTCTGAGGTCGGAACTCGAAGTTCCCACGGATGACGGGAAGACGGATCCATCGGTGAGTCGTAGTAGCTCCAGGGTTGTAGAGTTGCTGCATCGTGCGGTTTGGGTCCTCTGGAGGTCTCTCTGGTCCATCTTGCGGCTCCTGATCCTCAGGTCCTGGGTTCTTAGTTGCAGGATGATCTCGTTGTGCTCGCAATTGAGTTAGCTCAGCTCTGACATCAGTCATCATTCTACCCTGCTCCCTGATGAATATCCATTCATCACTCTTTATTCTTATATTTAAGCTACAAAAACCTTTGCAAATGCATGTAGATATATGTAAATACAAATAATTACCAAAAGCATGCATTGTGTAAAAACCTATAATTAGCATGCTTTTGTGCAAAAATAAAAGAATAAATATTAAAAAGAAAAAGAGGGAAATATTTAGAATAAATATTGAGCAACCTAACCCAAGGGAGGGCTCAGCATGGGCCTGACCGCATAAAAGCTGAAGTAGAGGGAGATAGGGGCTCATGTGTAAATATTTGTGTAAATAAATAAAACTATATTTTCCTCACCCAAAAATATGCTTGTAAATACTCTATGCTATATATTGTAAATAAATAAAATAAAAAGAATCAAAATCAAAACAAAATAAAAATAGAAAAATCAAAAATACAAAAATACATTGTACATATACTATGTATATAGATGTAAATATCTATTTATTTTACCTATGTATATAAATAATAAAAATAAAATAAAAACACCCTTTTTATTCCTTGTTTTATACTATACATAAATAAAATATAAAACAGGAATAAAATTGTACAAAAATAATAATTAAAAAATTAAAAATCAAAAGCCTACAAATTGTATATATACCTATATATAGCTATACCTTATTTTTATTTCCAAAAATTAATTAAAAATCACCAAAAAAATAGAAAAAAATAAAATAAAAATATTTCATGTTTTAAGTTTTTGAAAATTCGGTCATTTTCTAACCCAAAATTATTAAATAAAAATTCATTGCTTGGCGGCCTTTGATTGGTCCACGGGGGATTGTTAACCCCCGGTCAACTCTCCCCCCAGGACCACCAGAGCCGGATTCTGCGCCCGACCCGCTTGTTCTCCCATTTATTGCGTCATGATCCGACCGCCAACACCCCAAACCCCGGGTCCGAATCATTCTCCTTGCATCCGGCAGCCTCGCCGGAGCCGCTCCCTCAGGATCCGCGCGCTCCTGAGCTTGCCCGGACCCCCTCTTCTCGGACCCCTAGCCATATAAAGCTGGAGCTCAGCCGCCTTCCCACGCGATCTTTGGCCATTTACTTCATTCTCCAGTGAGCTCCAGAGAGAGAGAGAGGTGACAGCTCGCGCCTCGACCTGTTGCAGCGAGGAGAGGAGGTGAAAACCATCGATCCGGCGAAGCACTCGCCGCAGCTCCGCCACCTGAGCGAGCTCCGAGCCTCGGGCCCAGACGTCCCTCGAGGCGACGACCGGGAGCACCCCCAGCTTCAGCACAGTCTACTCCTTCACTCAGGTAGTCACTTAACTTAGCCATTTCGTCCAATTTCCGTTTACCCCTAATTTGCTCCGCCGTCATCTTTCTTCGATTCGCCCCGGTTCTGACTGCCATCCGACCATCGGACCCGACCCACATCTCCGCCTTCCTCTGCCGCACGTTCTCCACCCACTCAGACAACCCAGCTCGCACAGGAGCTGGGAGCCGGGCTCCACCGTCTTCCACCTTCGCCGGAGCCCGCCGCCCCGACACACCAGTTACCTTCACGTCGCCTAACTGGGTCGAGGCACTTTGCCCTCGACCCGCGAATCTCCTGAGGGGTTTTGCAGGTCCAGCAGAGGCCATCTGAGGCCTCTCGATATTCAGCCCAGGAGCTTCACCTCCGCCACCCTTGTCGGAGCTCCCCCGAGCTCAGCTGGGGCATCGGAGGACATCAGCAGCTGCGCACCTTCACGCCGGAGCTTCTACGATACTCAGGCGCAGCAGAGGAGGCCGGAGGCACCTTCACGAGGTCGGCGAAGTTCGCCGGCCATCAGTTCTTCCAGCATCCTTGATGAATCTCCATTTCATCACCTTTATTCTATCATTTTGGCCTTAAAAACCCCAGCAAATGCATGTAAATAGCATTAATTTGTTCATATTAGCATCTATTATTTATTGTATTAATTATACATAAAATAAGGTTTTTAATGCCAAAATTATAGAATAAAGGGAAGAAAAGAAAAAGGAATAAAATATTGCAAATATTTTATGACCCTAACCCCGAGACCAAGGCCAGCATGGAATTGGTCGACAAGGAATAAAGTAGGGGGAGATAAGGGCCAAAATACAGTAAATACCTCATTTATTTATTCTTCTATTATTGCATCTTTGACACCTATTTTGTACATAATTATTTATTCATCAAATAAAGAAACTTTGTTCATAAAAGTTGTAGATAATAATGTAAATAAAAATACAAAATTGAGTTTGTACAAAAATAATACTCATTGTACATTTTATACACAGAATAAAAAGCCAAAATCTCAACTTCACAGACCCATATCTTGCAAATAAAAACTCCAAATCACCCAAACTCATCTTTAATTGTATATAGCATTTCATAAACTATTTTATAAAATTAGTTTCATAATTTTTTGAGTCCATCTGTGAAAGTTAGGTTTTTGGCCCTTCTTGTACATAATACCTGATTAAAATATTCATTTTGTTCAATATTCATTATTTTTATAAATTCATATTTTTTAGAATATTGTAAATGATGTACATAATACATGTATATAATAAAAGTAAAAGAAAACCAAAAAGAATTTGTAAAATAAAAATAAGTCTATATAGGCAAAATACCTATGAGAAGGATGTACATAAATGAAAAGAGAAAAGCATTCTTTAATTATTTCATTCTTTTATTTCCTATAATAATGTATATATTATATATAACCTATTAAAAATACAAATCCATAATAAAAATAAATAAAATTCATTAAATAAATAAAACATATATAATATACAGGTAAAGTACCTATAAGTATACGTACATATACGTAGACCTGTTTATTTAAATATGTAAATAAACTCATAAAAAGTAAATAAAAATATATTTATACTCACAAAAATAAATCATAAATTTATAAAATAAGAAAATAAAATAATAAAATAAAATAAACAAAATAAAAATAAATGTATATAAATATACTTATAAATACATTATTTTAATAAAACCGTAATAAAATACTTCAAAAAAATAAATAAAAATCATAAATAAATATTACATTAATTTATAAACATTTTTTATTTTATAAGTAAATTCTAATTAATTCATTTAATAAGTTAAATAAAAGGGTCAAGATCTGGTCGATTTGGACCAATCAGGGGCCAGGGAAAGTTGACCTCCGGTCAACTCCCCCTGCGCCTCTGACTGGTACGTCTGAACTGTCTTGTCCCCCATCTTCTCGCCTTTTGCCCGCTCGATTCGTCCATCAATCGCCATCGAATCCTTCACGGATTTTATTCCCTGTACATCCCTCTCCCACGCCGTCCTCTTGGATTCTTTGTACATAGCCCGTATCGCCCGCTATGGCCCGGTCAATAAGGGTGCCCTTTTCGTCTATAAATAAGGAACCTCCGCCTTCCTCCCAAGTTTGGTCAATTTTCCTCCATTTTCTTCCTTGCATTCGGTCCCAGGTGCGCTCCTCGTGACAGGGGGATGCCGCCGGCACCTTGAATCGGCTGGAGATGGCGGAGGTTGCACCCACGGCCGCCGCTCCGGCGAGGCCTCTGCTCCTTGGCGTTTCGCCAGGTACGAGCTGCGCATTTTATTTCCCTAGGTAGATTTCGATTCCAGATTTTCATTTCTGCATTTTATTTCGCGTCTCGATTATTAGATTAGCTCAGTTGAGGTATTTTGTAGTTCGCCGGAGCTCCGCTCCGGCGAGCTTTTCACTGTGTTCCCGACCAGCTCCCGACTCGCTTTCGCCCTCATTTCACTCCCCACCGCTTTCTCCACCCTCCAGCCACTTCCTACCAACCGGAACCTTCTTGGTTCCGCGAATCGATGCTCGCCTCCGCCGCTTCGCCGGAGCATCGCCAACTACCGTCATTTTTACGCTGACAGCTTCAAACCTCGGGTCGAGGAGAACGCCCTCGAGCCCCTCTAGCTTACTGTGCAGGTTAGGGGTGCAATAGAGCACCAGGAGTCGATTTCCACGCGGGCGGAGGTATCTGGAGCCGTGCTTCTTCTTCGAGCTCGCGGCGGTGCTCCGGTTTGCCTCCGTCCGATCCAACACCTCCAGCAAATCCAGTGACCTTCCAGGAAGCCATCGGGACCTTCAGGTGCGACGAAGACCGGCTAGGGAGCGAGATCGATGAGGAAGAAGCTCGCCTCGGCGAGTGTTCTTCCCTGTTCTTCCACGCGTGCTCCTTGCCGTTGGATGAAGAACGAAGTCCCAGGCGCTACAGCAGCCGTCCGATGAAGCCACGCAACCACCGTAGATCTCATCCAGGAGATCTAATCTCAGCCGCTCATCGGCGAAGGGGTATCGGCGCACGTGGAGGCGCCACGTGTCAAGTGAACGAAGATCAGCCGTCGGATAGCGCGCCTCTTTTGGGGGTAATTTGCATATTCAGCCCCCGCCTTTTTGTATTTAATTTTTAATTCTGTAAATACATTAGCACGTTATAAATAAATTGTACATTTTGCAGATAGGACCCTGACTTTATTAGAAATTACATTTAGGTCCTTCCGCGCCTCACGTGCAGTCCCACGTGAGGAGCATGAAATTTTGCAGTTATACCCTGGCGGTTTTTGTATATTGTAGAATACTTCTAAAAATAAAAAAATAAATGTTTATTTATGTTGTATTTTTGCACTGATGCCCCTGTAACTTATTTTATTTGCAAAAATACCCCTGCCAGGCTGTTTCATTTTTGTCTCTTTATCTATTTATTAAAAATACCTAGATGGCTTCTAAAAATCCACAAAAATTGGGGTAGATGCTCCATGCAATGCTCTTCCACGCGCATATTTTATTTCGCATTTTTCTGCATTTTCCCTAATTATAAAAAAAATGAAAAGAAGCCCAGTTTTGTACTGTTTAAATTATAAAATACAAAAAAAATTAGAAAATAATTTTGAAAAAAAAATTCCAAAAAATATATATGGTATAATTATATATATATATATGGAGTCCAGAAAATGAAAAACAAAATAAAAATTACAAAAACAAAAATATATAAAAAAATTATAAACACCAAAACCCACCAAAACAATAATTGGACATGATCATTGGATTGAATAATTACACAACATTGCATACAGCCATTCGCCTCCCAGTGTTCGACCTCTACCTGTACTTACACCTATACACATTTGCATGTAGAGTTATAATAAATTTTAACTCCACATTTTTGGATATTTATTGCATATATTTATTGTGGGTTAATTGTTGATCAATTCGGGTTTCGTGTGCGGTCGCTCCGCGACACTGTAGTCCCGCCTTGTGTGGACCATTTTGACCCTCGCAAAACCCGAGTCATCAATCCTCCAGAGCCGTAGATCGTGCCTCCTCGCTCCAGTTCTGATCTGAGCCATCCATCTCCGGAGCTGTCTTGAGCGTTCGATCCGAGGAGACGCCATCTGGAGCGCCCACCAGTCGCACCCGTCAGATCCGCCACGTGGAGCGCATCCAATGGCCCCGCTTAATAAAGGGTAAATTACCCTTAGGCCCCGCTTCTGTTTTTATTGAGCTTTAGTCCTGTAAATATTTAAATACGTTGTTTAAGTTTTAGGTTTATTTGCACAATGGACCCTGAGCTTTAGTGTAATTGCATATATACCCCTGCCTGTTGTGAGCCACGTGCTTCGTCACGTGTTGTTTTGGGTTATTTGCAGACTTTGCCCTTGTAGTTCTGGTTGTTACGAAATGAATGAAAGGTTTTAATTAATTGCATTTATACCCCTG
This sequence comes from Ottelia alismoides, assembly GCA_037367405.1. Lineage (NCBI taxonomy): Eukaryota > Viridiplantae > Streptophyta > Magnoliopsida > Alismatales > Hydrocharitaceae > Ottelia > Ottelia alismoides. The sequence goes on from JAZKJV010002786.1 coordinate 60,141, forward strand.
TGCGTGGTTGTTTTACGCATGTGCGTTATATTTTGGGTTATTTGCTACTAAGCCCCCTGGACTTTTGGTACGAGTTACCAATAGGTCCTCGGAACTTATTTTCCTTACATATAGGTCCCTGAGTGCCCCAGGCACGCGCTTGGTGCGTGATTTACTGGGTTAATTGCACCTGGACCCCCAGAACTTTGGGTATTTGCATTTCAGTCCCTATGCACAGTACCCTCTTGTCATTTTTGAATAAAATATCAAATCACCTCCAAATCCAACGAAAATTTGACACATGGCTCCTGCCATGGTGTTGGATTTTTGTAGATTTTTGAGGATATTTTTTATTTTGTTTGGTATTTTTAAAAATTCAAAAACCTCTTATTTTGTCACTGTCTAGTTTGAAAAATCACAAAAAAATATAAAAACTCCCTCAAAAATTCTCTAAAAATTAGCTACTGTTTAGGTTGTGTTCCTTGATTTTCTAGCCAATTTTGGCTACTTTTCATCACTGAAAACCACTAAAAACTTAAAAACACTCAAAAACCCATAAAATTCTAATAAATACATTAAAAATCCAAAAACAATAAACTTGGTACCCAAATTTTTCTCGTTTCCTCTATTTTACAGGAAAATTACCTCCAGGCCATTTTGAGGCCCTTAGATATTTTATCTAGGGCTTTTTGGCTCGGTTGGACAGTACCCTTTATTTTTGTCACTGTTTGATTCTTAGAAAATAAAATAAACATCAGAAAATTATCAAAAATTCACCAAAAACATAAAAAATATAAAACAAATAAAAATATTTTTGCTTTGATTTTTGGTTGATTTTTGGTGCTTGAAATAAGTTGTTGAATTGTGTTCTTCCTTGCTTTCCTCCTTTTCTTAATAAACTTAAAAATCCAAAAAAAATATAAAAATAATTAAAAACCACTAAAAATATTTTACTCTTTTCTTGTATTTGTTTTGACTACTTCGTAGGCCTCTCGGCCAACCCGTGCTCCTTGAGTTCGTCCCTGGGTGCTATACCAGGTTAATCTCATAGCAGGACCGCTTATTCGTGCTTCGATCGATTTTATTTGTCATTAGTGGTTCATTTTTCTTGATTCAGCGCATCTGAGCGACCGAGGTCGCAACGACCTATTTAGCACCTTTACCTTAGTTGCTCGATTTTTCGGCTGATCAGAATGGCGCCGTTGCCGGGGAGCACGGCTTAGTAGTCATTTTTTTTAGTTTTTTCGCGGCTTTTTGACTTTCGCGGCTTTTTATATAGATTTTTGTAGATACATTTTTCTGATAGTTTCTGACAATAATTTGAACTGACCACTTGTCTCTTTTTCTTGCGAGGGCCCGAGGATCGAGGCGGCCGATTTCGAGAAGCCGACGCAACCGCGAGACTCGGAGGCGGCTCCCTTCTGCACGGAGCCGCAGGAGAGAGCGAGAGAGAGAGTTGAGTGGGTGAGGTTAGAATAGAATATTTGATTATTGTTGTAATAATACAGGGACTCGGACTCGGACCTTTGTGGACTTGCCGTAGCGGGTCTGTTTCGCCGAGCACCGGTGTGCTCGGGGGACCCTTAGGACTTGCGCGGTTTTTCGCGGTTTTATTTTATTTTCTTTCTACCTTTTCCGGTGTTTACATGGTTTTTGCTCGAGCCCCTAGACTTAGGAATTCCCGGTGATTGTGCCGTAGTTAGTAGGATCCACACACCTAATTGATCATCTGTTCCCATAGAACGTTAATTGGACCTACTAATAAATCAATAATAAAAATAACTTAGTCGCTTTCCTGAGAGCCTACGCGCCGCGAGCCTGACCCGTCAAGCGCTACTCCTGAACTCGATTTGTCGAGAAGAGGAGGGGTGGGTCTAGACCGGACTCTTTGGATCGAGGGCGAGTGACTGAGTTAGACGGTTCTTCGCTAGAAATTGCTCGTTTAGGACTCGGCTTTCCCGTTGCATCATATAGGTAGTTTCCTTTCTGTCTTTACATTTATGCGCGGATCATATTGCATGTAGAGTGCTGGAGTCAGGTACGCCTTCCTTACTTTGCATGCATCATTGATTTTATCGTGCATCGGCTTTTTCGACTTCTCCCCTTGTTTTCGGACTTAATAATCAGGAGAACCGAAAAATTCGTTAGGCCTTTTGTTTGATTTGAAAAAAATACTAAAAAGAGAAACCATAAAATTGGGACTGGCTAAGACTATTGACCTTAAAAACCGCTCACCCTAAAAATTTTGTCTTGGGGAGAGCAACCCCCTCATTGTATGGTTTGGATGCACGAGAGAGTGACCCGCACCCTAGGTAGAGTCTCCCGGTGCTAGTCCCGACTGATTACCGACTCTTCCGTGCGGGTCAGTCGGTTGGGATAGCATCGGATATCCTAACAGGTCACGTAAGCGCTCTGATATTTTGTGTGTTCACCAAAATAAAATAGACAAGATAATTTGACCGAACTTTCACGGTCTTCAGCTCGCGTTGCGTTGGTGAACCGGGGGTTTGTTTGTGATCATAGTTGCTCCGGATCTCATCCTCCTTACTCGCCAGATCAAGATGATGGGTAGACGGTGTCTTAGGTAGCCTCTGGCTGCACCACTTTTGGGCACGTCTACCCGATCATCTAGGTTGGCCCGTGAGAGCCGAGACCAGCTCTCCGAGCCCGAGTACGACTCCGCCCTGTTCCCCCTCGACCCCCTTTCTTTTGGTACTGAGAGACATGAGCCCGAGGAGAGATTAGCAGATTTGACAACACCTGAGTTGGGCTCGTTTGATTTTGCAGACGTCGCTATGGCCGGCAGTTCAGATGATCACCCCCGTCAGCCCGAGCATTTTGTACTAGACCAGGGGGCGATCAACTCCACCCTGATCGCATCACTTGAGACAGTTCCGCAGCAGTTACGTGATCAGGGGGCATTCATGATAGAGATGAGGCGAGAGTTGGAGAGGTTCAGAGCAGAGCGAGCCTGAGGAGATACCTGATGCAGAGGCACGAGCCGCCGCGGCAGAAGGACCACCACGACCGATGCGGGAGTTGCACAACCCCGGATCGACTCTGATGCATCACTGGGTAGTAGTGCCAGCGATCGTGGGGGACTTCAAGTTCCCCCCGAACACCTTGCAGTTGCTGCCCCGTTTCCACGGACTTGCCACTGAGGAGCCCCACCTCCACCTCCAGGAGTTCCTGATGATCTGCAGCACTGTCCATGATCGCCACGTGGATCAGGACACGATTCGGATGATAGCCTTCCCCTTTTCACTGGCAGATAGAGCAGCCACCTGGCTGAAACACTTGGGGAAGTTTGTCTACACCTGGGAGCAGCTCCGCACCGAGTACTTGAACAAGTATTATCCACTCGGGCGGACGAATGCAGCAAGGGCCCTGATCAGCAACTTCTCCATGTTCCCCAACGAGCAGTTTCACGAGGCATGGGAGAGGTTTCAAGAGCTCCTAGACAGATGCCCGCACCATGACATCTCCAAGCCGAACTTAGTTCAGAGTTTTTTCAGCGGGTTGACGCCAGAGCTTCAGGGTCTGGTGAACGCTTCTTGCGGTGGATCCTACTTTGCCAAGGACCACGACCAGGTCTGGGCCATCTACGAGGAGATGGCCGAAAACTACATGGTGATGTCCCAGACCAGGTTGTATACTCAGAGACCCCAGCCACAGCAGCCAGGACCCGTGCAGTACCAGCGGATAGCACAGGTAGATGCAGGTACATCCAGTTCGTCCGCAGTCGCAGCAGCACAGGCAGAGTCATCCGCTGCGGACATGGGTATTATCAGCGAGAAGTTGGACCGCATGGAGCTGATTGAGAAGAAGCAGTGCCAGAGCATCACTCAGATGGAACAGATGGCACAGGTTCTGAGCGACATGAAGACCCAGCTCATGTGTCTCCAGGAGGCACAGACGGCTTCACAGCCCCGTCTTCTGTCGCGAGGCGATACCGGCGGCAGCAGCAGCTCGTCCCAGCGCTCCAGCTCCTCACAGCAGCCTAGACAGGTTCACCTTGTACAGGCGGAGCCGTACCAGCAGCCGCAGCCTACCTACCAGTCCCCACCATCTCCAGACATGCAGATGGTGGTATACCAGCCGGATCAGCCTCTGGCAGTACTCCCGCCAGCCCCCTTTGATGCAGAGCCGTTGACGGATGTCAACGGGATTTGGTATGACCGCCCCCAGCCTGGAATCCGACGAGATCATCCCGGATTCAGGTGGGGGAGTGGTGGTGCCCAGCCCCAGCAGCAGCCGTCAGGTCAGGGAGGGCAGTACTCCCAGCAGAGAGATCACTAACAGCAGCAGCAGCAACCCCCAGCTTACCAGGCACACCAGCCATCATCCTTCGGTCCTCGTCCCTATCAGCAGCAGGGACAGTCGTGGAGACGTGAGCAGCAGGCTCACCCAGTTCAGCAGCAGCACCCTTCCTCGTACCCCTCTCACCACCAGCAGCAGTTCCAGCAGCCTCACCCCCAGAGAGGCCACCCGTCGGGCTCCCACGAGAGTCCCGCTTTGGATGACATCGCCCGCCTCCTCACGGACCAGCAGGCCACATTCAGACGGGAGATGGACGAGTTCCGCCAGGAGATGCGGAACTTGGTGAGAGGGAAGGCCGCCATTCCAGCCCAGATTGAGCCGAACCCGAACAACCTCAAGAGGAAATCTGAGCAGGTAGTACACACTGAGCTTGCCACTCCTAGTGACCCATTTGATGATATGTCTTCGGATCTATTTGATGCTGATTTTGTCACACTTAGGAGCGGTAGGACCCCAGCAGGCGGCGGCGCCTCATCTGAGCTTCACCACGAGGATACTTCAGAGGCGCCACATGAGGAGGAGGAGAGCGGTACTGAGGCCGCTCCAGATGATGATGGTGGCACTGATTCCACCAAGGATGTTGATCCCACCGGCGGTACTGAGGCCGCCGCTTCATCAGTTCGAGGAGGTGCTACTGATGCCACCCGTTCAGCTGAGCCAGCCCGCGGTACTGATGCCGCGAGACGTCTACCAACAGCAGCAACAACAGAGCCAGCCAGAGGTGGTACTGAGGCCACCGGTGTTTGTTTTGATAGAGATGTTGTCTTTCCTTCAGTTCATGTACCTCAGAACAATGTTGTGAATAAAGGAAAAGGTTTAGTTTCTTCTGGTCCCACTGTGGTGCATGATGTATGTGCGGATCCGGTCGTCGAACCGTCTAGGCCTTTTCCTAGTCCTTCATCTGCGAAGGACCCTGTGATCCCCTTCCCTAGAGCCCTTCAGATGGGGAAGGGGAAGAAAAAAGAAAATGATCAAAAAAAGAGAGAGCAGGAGGAGTTCAGCCAGAGCATGATTAATAGATTCCACATACAGTTGACCCTCCAGGAGGCCTTGCAGCACATCCCCCTTCTCCAGCATTCTTTGAGAGATAGGACCATAGTCAGGAGGAGGAGGAGGAACCAAGAGATCCATGTGCTGACGAAGGCCACGTGTTTTGCGATCCAGAACCGCCTGCCAGCCAAGAGGCCAGATTCAGGGGCCCCGTATGTCAGATGCCAGATTAGTGAGCAGAGGTTCGATCGTACTCTTCTAGATAGCGGATCGTCGATCAACCTTCTTCCGGCAGCCCTTCTCGACCGCTTCGAGTTGGGCACTCTTCGACAGAGCAGGACAGTCCTTCAGTTCGCTGATCGATCTGTCAAGAGGCCGAAGGGGTTATTACGAGACATTATCGTCACGATTCAGGGCCTGAAATTCCCCGTGGACTTCGTAGTGTTGGACATGGAGATCCCTGAGTCGGTGGCCGATACCCCCATCATCCTTGGTCGTCCGTTTTTGGCCACAGCCAAGGCGGTGACTGATCATGATAGTGGGTAGGTGTACTTTCGCGTCGAGGGCGAGAGTATACAAATAGAGACGGTCGAGGACTACAGAGCTAGAGAGAGAGCCCGCTCAGATGCGAGTACAGATTCAGAGCAGCTGACAGACACAGAGCCAGACATCCACCAGGACTGTGATTTTGTGATCACAGACGATGAGGCAGCTTGGGCAGATCCTGCAGCACAGACCATCCTCTCATATTCAGATACAGCTGATGCCGAGATGATAGCAGAGGAGAGTCTGGAGAGCACAGCCCTGGTTCAGGATACCATAGAGGCAGCAGAGCTGGTCCTTGATCGCGACATGATGTTTAGTGATGGTGGTGCTGAGGCCACCTTGTTTTCCGGTGGTACTGATGCCACCGCGATTGATACAGATCCCTCGGATTCAGAGTCTAATTGGGCCGATTGCTATGATCAGATGCCAGACCTGAGTCCACCTGAGCCTATAGATGAGGAGGAGGTAGATGCAGAGCCGAGCAGAGACAGTGCAGTTGAGCAGCCTTCTCCCGATCCAGTTTGCGAGAGTACGCTTTCACTTTCCCAGGCAGATTTGACAGACTTAGCAGCTTTCACTCAGTTTCTTCCGCAGCCAGATTTGCCAGCACCCAGCATTCCAGAGCTGAAGCCGCTTCCTACTTCGATGAAGTATCGATTCCTTGCGGGCGATCCCGAGATGTACCTAGTCATCATCTCCGCCGAGTTGACTGGAGACCAAGAATCCCGTTTGATGTGGGTTCTTGAAAAGAACCGCAAGGCGATCGGATGGAGCGTAGCAGATCTCCATGGGATTAGTCCAGCAGTGTGCTCCCACCATATCTATCTTGAGGAGGGGGCGAAGCCGTCGCGTGAGTTCCAGCGGCGGTTGAACCCCAACCTGAAAGAGGTCGTGATGAAGGAAATATCGAAATGGTGGAGTGCAGATTTTATTTATCCCATTTCTGACTCCAAGTGGGTCAACCCCTTGCATGTGGTGCCCAAGAAGACGGGCATCACGACTGTGATCAGTGAGTCGGGAGAGGAGATCGCTACACGAGTACCCACCTCTTGGAGGGTTTGTGTTGACTACAGGAGACTCAACCAAGCCACCAAGAAGGACCATTTCCCCCTGCCTTTTATTGAACAGATCATTGAGAGACTGGTAGGGAAGAGCCATTATTGCTTCCTGGATGGGTACTCGGGCTACAACCAAGTGGCCATCGCTCCTGAGGATCAGGAGAAGACCACCTTTACCTGTCCCTTCGGCACATATGCTTTTCGACGCATGCCATTTGGGCTATGCAATGCCCCTGCGACCTTTCAGAGGTGCATGCTGTCGATCTTTTCGGACATGGTAGGGGAGTGTTTAGAGGTCTTCATGGACGATTTCTCGGTCTACGGCGACGGATTCGACTCCTGTCTTGACTGCCTAGACCGAGTACTCCAGCGATGTATTGAGTATCATTTGGTTCTATCTTGGGAGAAGAGTCACTTCATGGTGACTCAAGGGACGGTGCTTGGCCACATCATCTCCAACAGGGGCATGGAGGTTGATCCGGCCAAGGTGGATGTCATTAGGAAACTCGCACCGCCGTCCAAATTGAGTCAGCTACGGTCATTCCTGGGGCACGTTGGATTTTATAAGAGATTTATTCAGGATTTCAGCAGGATTGCCCGACCGTTGACTGACCTTTTGAAGAAAGACACCGAGTTCCTTGTCGATGACAAGTGTCTCTCGTCCTTTGCGACTCTCCAGCAGTGTGTTATTGAGGCTCCTGTTCTCCAGCCGCCTGATTGGTCTCTCCCATTCGAGATCATGACGGACGCCTCCGATTTTGCCGTGGGGGCAGTGCTGGGACAGAGGAGGGATGGAGTTCCGTTTGCCATACACTATGCTAGCCGCACATTGGATTCCGCCCAGCGGAATTATACGGTCACAGAGAAGGAGATGCTAGCCGTAGTGTTTGCCCTGGATAAGTTCAGATCGTATATCATCGGATCTAGAGTGACGTTGTACACATATCACACCGCCATCAGGTACCTCATGGCAAAGAAGGATGCCAAGGCCAGATTGACTAGATGGATCCTTCTACTCCAGGAGTTTGATATTGAGATTAAGGATAAGCCTGGAGTCAAGAATGTGGTGGCGGATCATCTCTCCCGACTAGAGCAGCCTGAGGTTTCTGAGCAGATTGATCCTATTAGAGATACCTTCCCAGATGCGACGATCCTTGCTATCGCCTCACTCCCGTGGTATGCCGATATTGTGAACTTTCTCGTTGCTGGGAAAGTCCCACAGGATTGGCCCAGGCAGAGGCTTGAGACCTTCCTTGCGAGGGCCAAGTCCTACCACTGGGAGGATCCCATCCTTTACCACGAAGGAGGGGACAGCGTCTGGCATCGGTGTATTCCTCAGGAGGAACAGCATAGCATCCTCACTTACTGCCACAAGCTTGAGGCAGGAGGACATCATTTTGGAGGAGAACGGCACAGAAAGTGCTCCAATCCGGCTTGTGGTGGCCTACCCTCTTCAAGGACTCTGATGAGTTCGTGAAGAGGTGTACTGACTGTCAGAGGATGGGCACTTGTGGACAGCGTGATATGATGCCGATGCAGCCCATTCACTTCTGTGAGGTTTTTGACGCATGGGGCATCGATTTCATGGGTCCATTCCCTAAGAGTCAGGGATTTGAGCACATTCTGTTGGCCGTTGATTATGTTAGTCGTTGGGTTGAGGCTATCCCCGCCCGAACCGCTGATGCGAGGACAGTTTGCAGATTTTTGAGGAAGCATATCATCACGCGGTTCGGGGTTCCACGAGTTCTGATTTCTGATGGGGGTCTCATTTCATCAATGACCAGGTGAAGGCCCTTGCTAGCGAGTTCAGTATAGACCATCGTGTTGCCACACCTTGCCATCCTCAGACGAATGGTCTAGCTGAGGTGTCGAATAGGGAGATCAAGACTATTCTGCAGAAAGTCGTCCGCCCTGACCGAAAGGATTGGTCACAGCTTTTGGACTCGGTCTTGTGGGCATATAGGACGTCTTTCAAGACTCCATTGGGCACATCTCCTTCGCCTCGTATATGGCAAGCCGTGCCATTTACCTGTTGAGCTGAGGCACAAGTCACTTTGGGCAGTCACAGATATTCTTATGGATCCAGATGGTATAGGGAGACCAGAGGAGGGCAGAGTTAGCTGCCCTGGAGGGATCTTAGAGATACAGCTTTCTCAAACAGCCTACAGTATAAGGAGAGAGTGAAGGAGTGGCATGATTCTCACATCAGCCACAAGCATTTTGAGATTGGACAGAGAGTATGGCTGTTTGATGCGAGGCTTCGTTTGTTTCCAGGGAAGCTGCAGAGCAAATGGAAGGGACCTACTTAATCAGAAAGGTACACGACAATGGTAGCATTGATATATCCGAGTTGTCTTCTGAGAATACCTTTCGAGTGAACGACCAGCGCTCAAGCCATTTCTAGATCATGAGCCGCGGGACGTTATTGTTGCCCCTATTCATTTTACGTGAGATGTGGTCTCTTGACTCACATCTTTTGCATCTCACGCCTGATTTTCATTGTTCCTCCGCCCTGTATAGATCCAGTTGTCCATATCATTCTATTCTTTAGTCCCACATCCCTTTTCATCTTATGATTATGCTATACTTAGGGTGTACTTTACCCTAAGTATAGGGGGTATGTAGGACCTGCGGGTATTCTTTTCATTCGTTCTGCTCCTGTTTTGCTGCCTATACTTAGGGATATTTTACCCTAAGTATAGGGGGGGGGGCAGACTCTGTATCTTCTTCACTCGGATTTCCCTTCATGTACAGCTTGCTATACTTAGGATTAGTTAATCCTAAGTATAGGGGGAAACCACCGAGTTCCTCTCATTCTATTCATTTATTCATTCCTGTACTTAGCCATTCCTTTTCACTTCCCTTTTACTAAGCACGAGTTATGTCTTCGTCATCGCTCTTGATCACTCTGAGGACATTGTTCGAGCTAAGTATAGGGGGGTGTGTATATATTTCATATATACTTTAGCCATAACTCGTACTTTGTGTGAGTGGTGTTAATAAATAAAATGGCTAAAAATCACAAAAATTAAAAAATTTCATGTACATAAACTTCTTTTATTTGCACATACATAGCTAGTGTACAAAGTATTTTTGTAAAAATGATTTTTAAAAATCTTTTGTGTAAAGCTTGTGTAAATATTTTTGTATCAAAATTATGTATATAATACAAATTTTTTCCAAAATGTTTTGAAAATCAAAAGTTTGCAAAAAATCTTGTGTAAATGTGTGTAAATATCTTTTTGCAAAACTTGCACTTCATGCATCATTCATCCATGATTTCAAAGCATTTTTAAAAATTTTGCACGATTGTAAAAATTTGTGTAAATAAGCATCTTGTGTACATATGTATATAGTTTTTCTGGATGAGAGTTGACATTTAAACTAAGCCTGGAATTAAATTGAGAAATGGAGCTTGAATAAGATCTTAATCCACCTAACTTTAAGAGGAACCATATAGGACTTAGGGTTAAGGCTTTTCAGGTCCATAAGGACTAAATTCTTTGAGTCCACTAGGCTATGAGCATATGCCATCTTGATGAGCCTAAGTAGAGCACTTAACAACACACGCATGACTCTTAGAGACAATGGCTTGACTTGCACTAGCACTTTACACATGGCTCTCCACGGATGAGGTGGTGAGGAGGCAGTTTCCTTTGGCTTGGGGTAGCATATGAGGGTAGTACTTCTAGGCGGAACCTCTCTTCTTCTTCTAGTGAAGGAAGTGCGTCTCAACTTGGTCTAGTGGTGATGAAGGCTAAAGACAGAAGCTGTGGGTTGCAATAAAGCTTCAAAAGAGGGATAGTCTACTGGCTCAAGAGGAAAATTTCTTGTATATATGCTGCACCATGTAGATATGTTGTATAGAAGTCCTTGAAAAAAATTGCAAAATGAGAAAAGAACTCCAAAAAAGTGGTGGGTCGGATTGAAAAATTTAATAACCCCACCGGAGTGTATATAGTCAAATAAAGCAAAAGCTTATGGTATCCATGTTACATCTCATGAAAGGCTTGCAGCGGGAGACTTGGCTACACTGGCTGAGCTTCCAAAAGTCTATACTTCTTCCCCTCTTCTTGAGCCGGTTGCACTCGAACTTAGAAGGGAATACCCCGCTTTTTGAGGAAGAGTTGCTAGACCGAGGCATTAGAGTTACCAGGTTGAAGGAGGTTGTTTCTTTGTTACTTCTGAGGTGGGGAGCCACACATCACATACACTGCATGGAAAGATTCATGGTCGTTAGAGTTTGTGTATGTAGACTTGTTCTGATCTGGTTTATTGAGGAGTCTTGCCCATAGATTGGTGGAACTTAGAGACTGTTGAGTTGTAAGCCTAAGTCTAAATAAGGTTCCGACACATTAATTAATCCAAAGATCTGATCGAGCTCCATATCCCAATTTAATGAAGGCAAGTTTAATAATCAACCTTGATCCATGTAACATCCTCTTTTTCTTTTCTTTTTTCTTTCTTTTTCACTTCTTTTTCAGATAAGTGTTTGCTAAGGGACTAGCAAAGTTAAGTATAGGGGGGTGATGAATTACCCATTCATCACTCTTTATTCTTATATTTAAGCTACAAAAAACCTTTGCAAAATGCATGTAGATATATGTAAATACAAATAATTACCAAAAGCATGCATTGTGTAAAAACCTATAATTAGCATGTTTTTGTGCAAAATAAAAGAATAAAGATTAAAAAGAAAAAGAGGGAAATATTTAGAATAAATATTGAGCAACCTAACCCAAGGGAGGGCTCAGCATGGGCCTGACCGCATAAAAGCCGAAGTATAGGAGATAGGGGCTCATGTGTAAATATTTGTGTAAATAAATAAAACTATATTTTCCTCACCCAAAAATATGCTTGTAAATACTCTATGCTATATATTGTAAATAAATAAATAAAAAGAATCAAAATCAAAACAAAATAAAAATAGAAGAATCAAAAAATACAAAAATACATTGTACATATACTATGTATATAGATGTACATATCTATTTATTTTACCTATGTATATAAATAATAAAATAAAATAAAAACACCCTTTTTATTCCTTGTTTATACTATACATAAATAAAATATAAAACAGGAATAAAATTGTACAAAAATAATAATTAAAAAATTAAAAATCAAAAGCCTACATATTGTATATATACCTATATATAGCTATACCATATTTTTATTTCCAGAAATTAATTAAAAATCACCAAAAATAGAAAAAAATAAAATAAAATATTTCATGTTTTAAGTTTTTGAAAATTCGGTCATTTTCTAACCCAAAATAATTAAATAAAAATTCCATTGCTTGGCGGCCTCTGATTGGTCCACGGGGGATTGTTGACCCCCCGGTCAACTCTCCCCCAGGACCACCAGAGCCGGATTCTGCGCCCGACCCGCTTGTTCTCCCATTTATTGCGTCATGATCCGACCGCCAACACCCCAACCCCCCGGGTCCGAATCATTCTCCTTGCATCCGGCAGCCTCACCGGAGCCGCTCCCTCGGGATCCGCGCGCTCCTGAGCTTGCCGGACCCCCTCTTCTCGGACCCCTAGCCATATAAAACTGGAGCTCAGCCGCCTTCCCACGCGATCTTTGGCCATTTACTTCATTCTCCAGTGAGCTCCAGAGAGAGAGAGAGAGGTGACAGCTCGCGCCTCGACCTGTTGCAGCGAGGAGAGGAGGTGAAAAACCATCGATCCGGCGAAGCACTCACCGCAGCTCCGCCACCTGAGCGAGCTCCGAGCCCTCGGGCCCAGACGTCCCTCGAGGCGATGACCGGGAGCACCCCCAGCTCCAGCATAGTCTATTCCTTCACTCAGGTAGTCACTTAACTTAGCCATTTCGTCCAATTTCCGTTTACCCCCAATTTGCTCCGCCGTCATCTTTCTTCGATTCGCCCCGGTTCCGACTGCCATCCGACCATCGGACCCGACCCACAATCTCCGCCTTCCTCTGCCGCACGTTCTCCACCCACTCACACAACCCAGCTCGCACAGGAGCTGGGAGCCGGGCTCCACCGTCTTCCACCTTCGCCGGAGCCCGCCGCCCCGACACACCAGTCACCTTCACGTCGCCTAACTGGGTCGAGGCACTTTGCCCTCGACCCGCGAATCTCCTGAGGGGTTTTACAGGTCCAGCAGAGACCATCTGAGGCCTCTTGATATTCAGCCCAGGAGCTTCACCTCCGCCACCCTTGTCGGAGCTCCCCCGAGCTCAGCTGGGGCATCGGAGGACATCAGCAGCTGCGCACCTTCACGCCGGAGCTTCTCCGATACTCAGGCGCAGCAGAGGAGGCCGGAGGCGCCTTCACGAGGTCGGCGAAGTTCGCCGGCCATCAGTTCTTCCAGCATCCTCCAGAGCCGTAGATCGTGCCTCCTCTCTCCAGTTCTGATCTGAGCCATCCATCTCCGGAGCTGTCTTGAGCGTTCGATCCGAGGAGACGCCATCTGGAGCGCCCACCAGTCGCACCCGTCAGATCCGCCACGTGGAGCGCATCCAATGGCCCCGCTTAATAAAGGGTAAATTACCCTTAGGCCCCGCTTCTGTTTTTATTGAGCTTTAGTCCTGTAAATATTTAAATACGTTGTTTAAGTTTTAGGTTTATTTGCAAAATGGACCCTGAGCTTTAGTGTAATTGCATATATACCCCTTCCTGTTGTGAGCCACGTGCTTCGTCACGTGTTGTTTTGGGTTATTTGCAGACTTTGCCCTTGTAGTTCTGGTTGTTACGAAATGAATGAAAGGTTTTAATTAATTGCATTTATACCCCTGTGCGTGGTTGTTTTACGTATGTGCGTTATATTTGGGTTATTTGCTACTAAGCCCTGGACTTTTGGTACGAGTTACCATAGGTCCTCGGGACTTATTTTCCTTACATATAGGTCCCTGAGTGCCCCAGGCACGCGCTTGGCACGTGATTTGCTGGGTTAATTGCACCTGGACCCCCAGAACTTTGGGTATTTGCATTTCAGTCCCTGTGTACATTACCTTCTTGTCATTTTGAATAAAATATCAAATCACCTCCAAATCCAACGAAAATTTGATACATGGATCCTGCCATGGTGTAGGATTTTTTGTAGATTTTTTAGGACATTTTTGATTTTATTTGGTATTTTTAAAAATTCAAAAACTCTTATTTTGTCACTGTCTAGTTTGAAAAATCACAAAAAATTATAAAAACTCCCTCAAAAATTCTCTAAAATTAGCTACTGTTTAGGTTGTGTTCCTTGATTTTCTAGCCAATTTTGGCTACTTTTCATCACTGAAAACCACTAAAAACTTAAAAACACTCAAAAACCCATAAAATTCCAATAAATACATTAGAAATCCAAAAACAATAAACCCGGTACCCCAAATTTTCCTCGTTTCCTCTATTTTACAGGAAAATTACCTCCAGGCCATTTTGAGGCCCTTAGATATTTTTATCTAGGGCTTTTTTGGCTCGGTTGGACAGTACCCTTTATTTTTGTCACTGTTTGATTCTTAGAAAATAAAATAAACATTAGAAAATTATCGAAAATTCACCAAAAACATAAAAAAATATAAAACACATAAAAATATTTTTGCTTTGATTTTTGATTGATTTTTGGTGCTTGAAATAAGTTGTTGAATTGTGTCTTCCTTGCTTTCCTCGTTTTCTTAATAAACTTAAAAATCCAAAAAAATATAAAAATAATTAAAAACCACTAAAAATATTTTCCTCTTTTCTTTGTATTTGTTTTGACTACTTCGTAGGTCTCTCAGCCAACCCGTGCTCCTTGAGTTCGACCCTGGGTGCTATACCAGGTTAATCTCATAGCAGGACCGCTTATTCGTGCTTCGATCGATTTAATTTGTCATTAGTGGTTCATTTTTCTTGATTCAGCGCATCTGAGCGACCGAGGTCGCAACGACCTATTTAGCACCTTTACCTTAGTTGCTCGGTTTTTTGGCTGATCACTCCCTAATCTGATTCTGTATTGCCTCAAGGGAAGCGAGTAGACCGCTGTTGATCGCAGCCTGATCTATAACAATTGAAGTGGTATGCGGTCCTTTGCCAACCATGTCGTCTGGAAAGGAAAAGGAATCTAAATCAGGCTTTGTCAAATCAATATATAGCTGCTGAAAGATCTCAGGTTCACGGTCAGAGTTCTCGTGAACCACATGTGATGATGATAAAGAATGATTCTGAGAAGAGTTTCCAGGGTCAGAGTCACGCCTGGAAGGAGAATGTTGTCTTGATTCTGGCTCAAACAAGAGGTTCTCGCGAACCGAGCCAGGAGATGGGATCACGAAGGGAGATTGATAGATCTCTGTTTCAAAGAGAGGGTTCTCTTGAACCAATTTGGATAGATGGGCACGAGTGCATGCAAGTGGTGCCGTAAGAGTCGGCCTTAGTGATCGTCTGCCCATCATCTTGAGAGTAAGATGACAGCTGATGAGATTGAGATCTGAAAGATATAGGGCTCACACCACAAGTCAAACACAAAGCAAACTCCGAATTCACCAACTCAACCCTGGTGATGACCGTAAGAGTTCGGTCGTTTATCTTTTCAATTTTATGGTTGTTTGGCAAACAAGTTTTCACAGATTAGCGAGATCAGATAGGTGCCCGAGACTTCAACGTCCTACTGTCCCGAGTTCTCGCCAGGAATCACCTAGTCTCAGCCAGTATGGAAGTAAGTACGGATCGTTTCCGGCTACCCGTATTCCTTAAGGACCGAGCCTTACGCAGTGTCCTTTAAACCTCCCACTCTGCTAAGTAAACTCGGACCGTTTCCGGCTACCCGAGCTTACCCACTGAAGATAAGGTGATTAAAGGCGTGAACTAAGTAGTATTTCGATAAAAGCCCAGACTCTGGCTCTACCTTATGTGTCGTCCCTCTCTCACTGATCTGGAGATGAGATCTGAGATGTAATTTTTTGGGGATTTCTCTCCTAAAACAAGTGAGTCCTTACGTTTATTTTAAAGTCAAATAGAAATTAGCAGTCCCTGTTTTAATTTTCGGTTTTCACTTTTTTTGGATATTTTCAGAGAAAGACGTCTAACGTATTTTTGTTTTTTTTTCGTTTGGCCCTAGATACAATCACCTAAGTGTCGTATCCTAAGCAAGCATCTAAACTAAGCTACGATGCGCAGAGAAGGAAAAAATCGTAAAACACCTAACAAGCACCTAACTCGGAAAACCACAGAAAACCGTCGAGAAAAATCACGATCGAAAATGCCGCGGTGGGTGCCCTGCTCCCCCAGGAGTACAGCCCTGGTGAAACAGACCCCGAGAAGGACTACAAGTCGGGATGCCTTTACGAGGCCCCTTTCTACGACACTTTTTTTATATGTTTTTTTACAAGAAATTACAAAGAAAGAAATTTTGCGGCTTTACGGTTCTCAGATATGCGACTCAACCTGTGCTGCACAACTCAGAAACAAAAATCCGTGAGGTTAGAGAAGTAAAATGACGCAAAGAGAAATCCTAAACCTAAGTCTACGGTTGCCCTAGCGCTGCCTCCCCGGCAACGGCGCCATCTGAAAAACACCACCTGATCTGCTTGTCTTCTTCTGAACCTGTAAAAGAGTCAGAGAGAGAGAGAGAGATTTCGGTCGTCGTATCGACCAGGTGAGCTTTATCAGAAAAGATTAAAGTTAATTAATCTTCTTTATTTTTATTTATACTCCTAAACAAATGTGTATAGTGATTCGTACGGGAGTGTCGAACTCAGGGAGGCAAACTGTTGGAAACTAGGGAGAATCAATGAAGAATGCTTAGGTTTTGAGTTCCTAATTTTTATTTAATTTTTAATAATTTTTCTGAATTTTTATTTGAATTTTATGAATTTTATATTGTTTTTGTAATTTTTAATTATTTTATGATTTTTTATTATTAGAAAATATTTAAATTTTTATTTGATTTTAGTTTTGTTATTTTTATATATTTAGTGTGTTTTACTGTTTTTATGGATTTTTAGATGGTTTTTAGGATTTTTATGGGTTGTGGTTAACTTCTAATGTAGAAAACAAAATGTTTATTGAAAGCAGTGAAGTTTTTTTAGATTTTTAAGGTAGCATACAGTAACAAAATCTTTTTATTGCATTTTCTATAGAAAGTAGATGAAATTATCTTCAAAATGATAGGTTGTGCATTTTAGGGGATTTTTAATGAATTAGTTATGAATTTTTGAAGTTTTTATCAATTTTGTATTTTTTTAATGATTTTAATATTTTTATATTTTTAAACGTATTTATTATTGTAAAATGTAAAATGCGATTTTTTAATGTATTTTCAATGAATTTTTATATTTTTTTATTTGATTTTGTAACGTATATAGTTTGTGTATAGATGTATATTATATGGTATAAGGGTATGGATGTAAGAAATGTGAAAAGCTGGGGGTATAGTGTAAATGTGTTGGGAAGCAAGGGATATTTTTATGGTTTTTTTAATTTTTTTGTTTGTATAAGTATATATAGTGATTATGTATACTGTGTAGAGGTATGGGTGCAAAACGGCAAGAAGCTGGGACGTCTTCTGCGAAAAATCCAAACAATCACCTGCTCTTCACGTGTTTTCAGCCTGCCTAGAGGACTCTAACAGACGGAGGGGCTATTATTATTCTGGAATCACACGTGGCAGGCAAATGTCTCAAGCCGATCAAGGACCTGTAAGAAAAATAGTTATCGCATGAGAGGGTTAGCCGCAACCAGCCTCAAATATCTCGGATTCCTAACGTGCTGCACACGCGAGGAACTAAGCGGTGGGTGTAAGGCTAACGCGGGATTGTCGCGTGGAAGGCTCTGGACTGTACGATCTAATCAGATCGAACGAAGCCTGTAGTTCCTGGTCGCAAAGGGGGGTTCTTCTCTTAAATTGGAATTCATACGACTGGAACAATTCGTTGGCGATGCTCGACGGAAGGGATCGGTCAGAGCGGCAGACCGGTCGACGCACGATCAGTGTAGGCAAAATGCTCCTTGGTTGCGAGAAGGTTCTAGCCGGAGGCTGCTGCTGTACAAACGGCGGAGTATTTGATCCCAACCGGAATTGTTGTTCTACGGTACTGTGCCCTTGGCTCGATGCGGCGGCATCGCAGCAGTTCTCCGCCTAATTCTTCATATGCGGCAGCAGAGATGCTACGATCTGTAGTGGGACGTTGTGCTCCGACTTTAAAATCAGCTCCTGCAATTGCTCAGTGATGGCTCAAATTAGTACCAAATCAAGTTAATCTGCATCGATTTGGGGGTTCGAAACGGCAGGTCTCCATGCCGACAATGAGCGCAATCTAGATCGGCGATGGCTTGCGGTAGGATCGAGCATTATCTGCAGATGACTCGGTGGCGGGTCTGGTCTTCGCGCGACGGGACCCGACCAGATCGGCGATTCCACGACAATGCTCGAATCTACAGTGGATGTCTACCTACACCTGCAATGATACGAACATGGCTCGAGTTCGATTCCTCGACCGGAACGTCAGGAAGGCAGATGGAAAGTATTATTATATAAAAACTAAAGGATTAATACATTAAATAATAATATAAAGTACGACTTATTGTACAATATACCACATACGGACCCCGAAAACCGCGTTTTTCGCATTAACTCCAATTTTAGCGAAACCAGTGTCATTTTGTAGATAATTGAAAAATATAATTTTAGGGACAGAGTTTCTAATTTCGGAGGTTATACGACCGAGTTATGAGGCCCGGACGAAAAAAGTAGCGGCTTCGGGCCTCCGAATTTAATTGATATTTTTAAGTTATTTTTATTTTTATATTTTTATATACAATTTTGGATGATTTTAGGAAAAAGAATTAAGTTAATCGGACTTACGGTTATTTAATTAAAAATCCGGGAAGATTATACATATAATACAAGTATACAACGGGTCCAAAAACCCGAAACTCACTAGTTTTATCCGAATATTTTTCTGATTTTTTAATAAATAGTATTATATACAAAACGAATTTTAAAAGTGAGTTTGTTCATTTTGGAGTTCCCTATAAATAGATATGAACCTTAGAAGTCGGCTTTTGCGGCTTTTACGGTCCATTACAGTTATCTTATTTTTAAGCCGAAATATTTTTCTAATATTTTTATAAAATAATATATATTTTTGTGAACAATTTTTATAAAAAGAGTATTTTGATTTGAAGTGGTTTTGATGATAAATAAAATAGGTGAAGTATTTACAAAGTGAAAAATGGGTGATTTATATTTTTGGTCTTGATTTTCTTGATATTTTTATAAGTTAGGATCCTTATCTCACCCTACTTATTTCTTTTGTCGACCCGGTCAATATTGACCTGGTCTCGGGGTTAGGATCAGTCTGTATATTACATATCCAGCCTTCTTTTATTTTTATTTTCCTTTTTCTCTTTATTCTTTTATTTTGGTAAAAATAAGTGTTAAATATATAATATTAATAATTGTGGCTGAAGTGTTAATTAGATGGAATTAGTGGATATTTACATGTATTTTACCAAGGATTTTAGCCAAAATGAAAGAATAAAGGCGATGAATCACGGATTCATCAAAAATCAGATTTGAAATCCAATAGCCATCGAGAATCCCAAAACTCCGCTCAAGTCTCCCCAATAGCCAGGTCAGAATATTTCAACTCATACGCAAACACTTATGACTATGAATCTGATTCGTACAGCGTAAGTGATGGTGGCTCTCCCCAACTGAAATGACAAAGAGATTGTCTTCTCCAACATGACAACCCAATGATTCCCCAATCCAGTAACTCCTTCCTCGAGGAGCAGTATATTCCCTTCTAAGTTCAAGTGACAACCATCCCAAGAGGAGAGGGTGAAGAGAAGAATGAACGGTAGTCAGTGTAGCTACCTATCCTAGGATGCAAGACTAGTGTAGTCAAGTCATCCAGCTGCAGGTTCACATGATTTGACTTTGAATCTCAATCTTGCTTATTGACTATACACATATATACACTCCGGTAGGCATTTTATTTTTAAACAAGCCTGTCCACTTTTTTGGAATTTTTGTTTTTTTGCTTTGCTTTTTCTTGAATATTATCCATAGAAACATTTACATAAGGAGTTTTTCATCTTGATACATCATACTATCCCTCTTTCGAATCTTTATTGCAGCCCGCACTCTCCTGTCTTCAATATTCAACATCACTGGATGGGTTGGGTTGCACTTCCCTCCCTAGAGGAGGACAAATGTTTCCACTTGTATGCGTCTCATACCGATAAATCCAATTCCCTCACCACTCCAATTGAGTTGAGCCAAGTGAAAGGTGTAGGTGTCCAAGTTAGGTCATTATCGACAAGAGTCATGTGTCTGCTATGAAATACTCTACTTAAGAAGTCAAAAATCCATTGAACCAAGTCTCGTGATCCTCAAAGAATTAATTCAACTAGACCCGAAGTAACTCAATTCTAGCTCCTAGAAGGTTCTTGTTAATTAAGTAGATTTTAAAGTCCAACCAAGGTCCAATCTTCAGATTTTACTTAGACTTGTTCAATTATCAAACTCAATCCGAAAAATACAAATGCCATGCAAATGCTATGCAGAAAATATTCTTATGATGCAATTTTCAAAGATTTTGAATTTTTTTATAGATTTTTGAAAAAATGATGCATGAACATTTTTAGATTTTTCAAAAGGTTTTTCAAATGTTTTTGGTATTTTAGTTTTACAAATATTTTCGAGATTTTTGAAAATAAAAAGATTTTGAATAAAAACCACGTACAAATATTTAAACGGGGATGCTACATATATTTATAAGAGTTAGAGTTTTATGAATTTACAAGGGCTAAGTGATAAATGTTATATGTATATATATAACTTAATAAAGAATTTTAGTGTGATGTCCGTATTCCTCAAGCTTATTTGATAAAGGTTTTTTAAACAATTTTCATTGAAAACTATAGTCCAAAATAATTTTTACAGATAATTTCTGAAAACATTTACACATATTTGAAAATCATTTTGCAAAGGTTTTTCAAATAGGATATATAGATTTTGTAAAGCATTTTTGCAACCATTTTCCAATCGTTTGCAAATTATTTTTCAAACATTTTTATTGCACACAAAGAAAATAAATTTTATAAACGAAATATTTTCATAAAGGTTGAAAATATTTAACAAAACATTTTCTAAATAGTTTTCAAAAGATTTTTCAAAAAGATTTTCAACTATTTTTCAAATATTTTGAAAAAAATATTTTTACCTGATTTATTAATCAGTAAATAGAGAAAGAATTTGAGGAACAATCAACATCTTTTTATTAGGTGTTTTTAATGAATTTTAATGTTATAATTAGCCATATTTATTAATAAAAATACGAAAGTACGAGTTATGGCTAAAGTGTATACAGAGTATATAGAGCCCCTATACTTAGCTTGAGCCATGTCCTCATAGATCATAGAGAAAAAGAGAAGAAATAACTCGTACTGGGTATAAAAAATTCTACATGATAAATGAATGGAGAAATGAATGAATGAGAAGTTGACTATCCCCCCCTATACTTCGAATCAAATAATCCTAAGTATAGCATATTGTACACAAAGCAGGGAGGGTCAAGGGTGGGAATGAACAGATCGTACACAGACTGTCTCCCCCTATACTTAGGGTAAGCTATCCCTAAGTATAGACAAGAATAGGAGACAGTGGAGAGGATCAAAGAACAGACGAAATCGGGGTGCACCCCCCATACTTAGGACATAGTATGTCCTAAGTATAGAAGACTGACAAAAAGGGCGACACTTTTCGGTAGAAAAAGAAGATAAAAAAGGAAAAGAAGAAAAGGAGAAAAGAGATGAATATGGAAGAAGATAGAGCAGGATGTACACACCACTTCCCTTTTACTTAGGGTAAAAGAAGACGTAAGTATAGGGAACAACATGAGTAATGAAACGGAACGACGAACGGACACTCGACTCATCCAACCCCCATATACTTATGTCAAAGTACATCCTAAGCAAGGCACATACAAGAATGGGATGGATGAGCGAAATGAAAGATATATGGAGGTAAACAAAAGCGGATATACACCATAATGGATGTACAAAGGATCAGGAAGGGTGAAATAGAACAATCTTATAGGACCATTGAGGGATAGATCTGATATGGTGCATGTCGACATTGGGGTGCATAGATGACACAAATCGATTAGGGTCGACACAATGAAGCTCCTCAATGGTCCTAGAGTGAAGAGGCACAGAAGAGTGAGTGGAAGTAGTGCTTCTAGATTCTGCCTTAGGTGTCTTTCTGATGTCATCTTGAGAAGGAACAAACTCATCATCGTAGGAAGTGTAGTCAGTGTCGTCCCGCGAGGTCTCATCTAGGTTAAAACCAAAAGGAACGAACTCATTGGTGAAGTAGTCGAACTATGTCCGTCCTCTACAGTCTCAACCAGATTATCATGCTCATAAAAGGTTTGAATTCTTGAATGAAAGCAACACGATCAAATTCGGCCTTGGTCTCATCAATGTCTCTCACTCAATGGTATCGATCGTGTAAGTCTCGTGGATGTCATTAACGCATCGCCAAGTGCGAGAAGAAGGAACTTCAAGGTCCATGCTTTCCAAGTCTTCCTCTGATGAATCCATGATTCATCGCCTTTATTCTTTTATTTTAGCTTCATTTTCTTAGTTAAACACCTGTAAATACCCATTAATTCCATAATTTTACCATTTCGCATGCAATTGTTAAAATTGCATTTTTAACACTTTTTGTACAAAAATAAAAGAATAAAGAAGAAAAGAAAAATAAAGGAGGATTTGATACAGACTGACCCGAACCCTGAGAGAAGGTCAAGACTTGACCTGATTGACCAGGAATAAAGTAGGGGGAGATAGGGTCTTCTGTCAAAAATCCAAAAATAATTTGTACATAAATCCCTTGTATATTTGTATAAAACTTGTACCATTTTATTTGTACATAATTTGACTTCAAATTAATTATTTTTGTAAATGAAAGTTGTAAATAAAAATGTGTTGTAAATAATAAAAATAAGTGTAAAATAAAATAATGTATATGTTGCAAATAATTACACCCAGAAAAAGCTACAAAGTGATAATTGAAACACCAATTCCGACTCCATACGAGCTCAAATTTAACCAAACTCACTTCCATCATACTCTAAATTAAATTATCTTTCAAATGGTTGTAATTTCATAATTATTAGAGTTACGGTTGAAAAGTCGGTTTTCTGGGGTGTTTTGTACAGTTTCACCATTATTTATTGTATATATTTATTCATATTTATTTTTATATACATAATGTACATATTTATAAATAATATTTTCATTAAAAATAAAAAGCAAAAAAAAATATAAGTAATAAAAATTAAAAAATGTGTTGTATAAATTATTTCCTTATGTGTATAATGTATTATATGTACATAATATTTGTATACAACTAACTTCCTTATATAAAAATCACCCAAAAAATTAAAATATCTAACATTATTTAATTAATTCAATTTAATTCCAAAAATTGTATTTAGCTACTTGATTAATTGGATTTATTTGAATTAGTTGATTTTATAACCTACCATGTATATAAGATTTGATTTTATTCCTTTAATAGTCACCATTAAGGTGGCTAATTAATTTTAGTAAATTAATTATTTTATTTAATTAAGAATTTCATTTTCATTTAATTAATTAATTAATTTAATTATTTTATTTATTAAAACAACCACTAATTACTTTTCCCATTTGTGCATACCTTCCTTTTTCATTTTTTTTCTCTCTTTCTAATGGGCTCCTCCTCCTCCTTTCATTCCTTGATCGATCTTTGGTGGAAAGGAGCCCGATCTTCGAGATCATTCTTGTTGAAGAAGGGTGCCTAGCCTCCGAGCCGTCCGGTGACAGCGTGTCGGCCCTCGTCATGGGCATCATGGTATTTCCGACCCCAAGGTGAGATCCTTTTTATTTCTTGTCATTTTTCATATGTAAATCATAGGTTTAATTTTTGCATGGGCGTAGTGATTAGAACTTAAAATCAAATTTTCAGCACATGATTCTCGTCCGACTCCGAATTTTTCATCTCACATCTTGATCCCTACATTTTTTTCTACCTCATGCAATCTTCTACCTCCGACCACGCACGGTGGTCGGAGACACATATCTCTCTCATCTCGCCGAGATACGCTCATTCACACTTTTCATTTTTGTGTATAAATAAAAAAACATAAAATAATTTTTCCTATTTATCTCACATATTTTTTTGCAAGAAGAATTAAAAAAATTAATAAAACTTTTGTTTGTTTTTTTCTCTAATCTTTGTTTTGCAGGAATAAATAAAAAAATTTTATTTGTTTTTCTCTAACATTTGTTTTGCAGGTTCATCTATATAATAAAAAATATTTGTTTAGTTCCTATCTACATTCTCTTATATATAAAAATTTTTAAAAAAAACTTTTTTGTTTTTCTCTAACATTTGTTCCGTAGGTTCATCTATATAATGAAAAAATATTTGTTTAGTTCCTGTCTACATTCTCTTACATATAACAAAAATTAAAAAAACTTTTCTCATTTATTTTTTATTACAGTAAAAAATAATAAAAAGAAACAAAAACAAAAAAACATGCAGGATCCTCAGCAAGCGGTAGGGTCGCCACCCCCCACCGCCGACCCCTCCGCGCATGCCCGCAGCGTGCCGCTCTTCACGCCACCCACCCCCCAGCACAGTGAAGGATGGTGCGCCAACCTCCTCCGCAACAACCGCCCCATAGCGCCGCCGCATCCCACCTCCGTGCGGCGCCCCACGCGATCCGCCTGCGACCCCCTGGACCCGCTTGAAGCTGTAGAAAAATAGAATGCAGAAGCGGAATCGGAAATAAAGATAGAACAATAAGAACAAATATTTTATCGTGGAACCCTACTCCAGAAGGAGCGGGATGAAACCACGGGAGAAGCCCCTGAATTGGGCATTTCTTCTATTGAAGTTCTCAATGAGTACAGGGGATGTGGGGCTCCTTATATAGCCCCACGGACAGACCCAACAGTGACCGCTCCCCCATGTGGTACTAAACACATGGGTGGGCTCTTTTCTTTTCCAACACTCCCCCTCAAGTTGGTAGCTGGGACAGGTGCAACTTGCAATAATAAAGAAAAATATACATCATTGCATCTTCACTTGAAATCACCACAATAAACGTATGTTTCCGCAACTGGTAGACAAACCCGCTTGCTGACGGGTATATCAGGTCACCGGAGCGTATCTCTGTCGTCCCTGGAAGGTCACCGGACTGTCTCTGTCGTGCCTGCATGGTCACCGGATCTCTGTCTCAGTCGTGCCTGCGGGTCACCGGACTTTGTCTCCGTTGTGCCTTGAAGAAAACAAATCCAGTGCGGAGTCGATATCGAGGATAGAGACACCACGACGAAGATCGATGCACAGTGAAGATGGCTTGATATTCTATGAAATCCGGAGTGTTTGGTCTGTCAGTCAATGATGTAGGATGCATATGGCTTTTACTCCCCCTTTCTCCCAAACTTGTGAGAATAATGAAAATAAAGACAAGCTGGGAGAAGCAAACATGAATCACATTTTTTTATGCGTACGACTTTTTTTTTGTACGCGGCTTTTTTTTACTTTTCTCCTCTCTTTTTTTCAGCCTCCTTTCTATCCCCCTTTTTTTTGAAATATTGCAGCTTTCTCCTTTTTTTTATTTTTTTTCACATCAATTTTTTTACAATATATTTGCGAACGACTTTTTATTGTACACGGCCTTTTTCATTTTTTTTCTTTTTCTTTTCTTTTCTTTTTGAACTGACCCCCTTGGCCCAAACAATAAAAACACCCCTCTCTTTTTTTTATAACTTCGGCCCACATATGGGCCCACCAACGCAACCCCCCGAGATATATTTATGAGGGTTCCCAATTGGGAACCCTATTCTTCACAGGAAGCAGAACCCCCAAGGGGTTTCTCGATGCCGCCGCCGCTGGACGATGGTAGGGGGCGGGCTCGCGTGCCTCACGGGAGATCTGAATCTGAAGGAGGCCACCGCTAACTGGAAGATGCAGGGGGATGCCGCTGCCTTGGGGTCGCGAAGGGGAGGGGATCACATGGTGACGCCTTGAGCGCGCCTCGCGCCTGGGTTGCGGGGCCCTGGAGGTGCGCGCGAGGGATGGCATCGCCTGACGAGATCGTGAGGGAAGGGACTTCACGCTGATTGAAAAAAATGGACTTGGACGAGTTGTGCCTGTGCGCGCTTGCGGAAGGAGAAGAAGCGACGTTCACTGCGTCCAGCGAGCTCGATCTGGAGGTTCGTCTGGGATCGATACGATGGATTGGGGGCATCACGCTAGGAAGGGAGGCACCGGGAAGCCACACGAGGGCTTGGAAGATGCCTGATGTCGAGCGCCGCCATCGCCTGGGGACTCGAGTGGAGTTGAGCGCCAAGGAGCTTTGCTGTTGCGCGATAGGTTGGTGCAGCCGCCTGGGCCGTGAGGGTTCCGCCAAAGGCCAATGCTCCCGCACGAGTCAGGAGATGTGGTATCAGTTTGGAAGATCGCCTGGACTTGGTGATCTCGCGCACTGCTTCGCGAATAGAAGGTGTTGCTGATGCGCTGGGGCTTCGAATCATGTCAGAGCCTTGATTTTAGGGTTCCAAGGAAGGAACCACAAACATAGCGGAGCATCAAATCTATGATTTTAGAATCCGGTGATCAAACTTTATAACTTGAACAGAAGAACAATACAAAAATCGAATCTCGAAGAAAAAAAATATAATTACTCGAAATCCTCGAGAATCGAACCCGCTCTGATACCATGTAGAAAAATAGAATGCGGAAGCGGAATCGGAAATAAAGATAGAACAATAAGAACAAAGATTTTAACGTGGAACCCTACTCCAGAAGGAGCGGGATGAAACCACGGAAGAAGCCCCTGAATTGGGCATTTCTTCTATTGTAGTTCTCAATGAGTACAGGGGATGTGGGGCTCCTTATATAGCCCCACGGACAGACCAAACAGTGACCGCTCCCCCATGTGGTACTAAACACATGGGTGGGCTCTTTTCTTTTCCAACAGAAGCTGCCATGCGTCCAAACACCGCGTCCACCGCCGCGACCTCCCGTCGACGCCTTTGTGCTGCCCAATCAGCGTGCGACGCAGCGGCCGCCCCTTCAACCCCGCGCCTCCGCTCCGAAGCTTCCATCCGCCCCCTGGATCTGCGCATCCTGTGCGCGTGTCCTCCTCGCTGCGCCTTTTAGACACCGCCCTCTGCCGAACCCAGCCGCGGCACCATTCCCCTCACTTGGCCCTCCACTGCCACTGCCGCATGGGGAAGAAGATGAGGGTACGGCGGCCTGCCCTACTCTCCCCAAGTGAAAAGAAAGAAGGCTCTCAAGAGAGAAACCTTAGGGCATATTAAAATATTTACGAAAGTTTCATCAAAGCCCCTAGAAGTTTTTCAAATTGAAGAAACAACCTTGCCAGCAAAGCATTTATCGGAAAAAGTACAATGAAACCCTTGGAAATTTCTAAAATTGCGCAAAGAACCTGCCTCCAGTACATGCACGTGTATAGCACGCATATCATGGGTAATTTGTATTTTTATTGCATGCATTAACTTTCTACTAATATTTCATGCAAAAACTTCAACGATTTGCAGTTTAGTCCCTATGCTTCCTGACAATAACTTTCTTACTCTTTTGACTGAAATAAATGTTTCTCATTCGCTAAAAATTTTGAGAAAATTCATATCGGTTCCTACTGCAGTTCTAATAATTGTATAAATTTTTCATAGCATTTTACTACCATTTGATATATTTACAAAATAAAAAACAGTAACTTTTTGTTTGCCCAAAATTGTAAATTCAAAAAAAATCGAAAATTTGCATAAAAATTTCAAAATAATTACAGTAGTTCTGTTTTGGTGTATTTCAATTTCTGATCAATTTTCGTGCATTAAGTTTTTATAAAACACTAAAAAAATACGAAAAACAAAAAATGTTAAAAAAAATTGTAGAAAATTATAGAAAAACCCAAAAAATGTAATTTTAGTTTTTAATTGTAGATACTACTTTGTAGTTTCTTTTAAAAATAATTCCCTGGAGTATTGGGCATTAAAGTATTTTTAAGTTGCAAAATACTCTTGAGTGTGCACTGTTTGTCTTGTTTTGCACTGTTTGATTTTTAGAAAATCACAAAAATATCAGAAAAAATTCGAAAACATTACCAAAAATATTTTAAACATATAAAACAAAAAAACATTTTCTTTTTAATTTTCTGAGAATTTTTTACCCTTTTGAAAAATACAAAAAAGTGTGGTGTGTGTTTTTATCACTTGTGCATATTGTGCTTGTTTCGAAAATTAAAAAATAATTAAAAATTCAAAACCACTAAGAAAATTCACTTCTGAAAATTGACTACTTAGTTTTTAAATCGTGCTCCTTGTGTTCGACCCTGGTCGCTATACCTGGTAAAAAGAATGGCGAAGACCGCTTACATTGTTTTTATTGATTTATATTTCATTAAGTGGTTTAAATTTATTTTTCTCGTTGACCGAATGTGCGGTTGAGAACAACGAAAACTTTGTGATATTATTTTATCCCTTCTTAACCACGACGGTTATCGGGTCATCAGAATGGCACCGTTGCCAAGGAGCACGGCTTTGTAGTCATTTTTCTATTTTGTCTCTCTATATCATTATTGTTTCCTGACCTTCTCTCTTTGATTTTTGTGCGAGATACTGCTTGGAAGAATTGGAGTTTACCTTTTGAGGACCTGCATAGGAAGAAGAGCAGGGAGGAAAAGAAGAGTTTTATTTTTTGAGAGAGCACAATTTGCTTTGTAATAATTTAGGACTTTGAACACTTTTGGACTTGGACTTTTCTCAGGGTCTGTTTCACCAAGTGTCGGTGCACTTGGGGGACATCACCGCTGTTTTCTGTGTTTTTGATTTCACACCAAAACTTGCTACTTGATTCTCACGGTTTTAGCCCCTAGACGTAGGAATTTTGATTGATTTGTGACGTAAAATTTCTAAGGTCTAACACCTAATAGAATATCTGTTCCTATAGAACGTAATTAGACCTTACTAAAATTAATTTAAAAAGTTAGTTTAATTGAATCTGAGACCATGTGCCGTGAGGAGTCACATACAACGCTGGAAGGACCCGTTTTATCACTCCGGACTCGATTCGGTTAACTAACTATTGTTCTTCACGATCAATAGAAGCTACTCATCTTAAGTTCGATATCCATGTGCATCATATAGCTAGTTTACTTTCAGTATTTAATTTTATGGGCGGACCATATTAAATGTAGAGTGTTGGAGCAAGGAACACATTTTCTATCTCTGCATGCATCATCGTGATTGATCGTGCATTGGCTTTTTTGACTTCCTCCCACTATTTTTGGACTCAAATCAATCAAAGAGGAAATAAAAAATCTTCTTAAGCGTTATCTTTGAAAAATCCAAAAAATAGAAAATCAAAAATTAAAAAAATGGGTCTGCTAATTGAACTTGACTTATAAAATCAAACGTAATTGATTCACCATTGTATTGGGAGAGCAACCCCCTCATTGTTTGTGTTTTCAATTGCTCGCGTACACACGAAGGAGTAGTGCCCAACTCCTATTCAAGCCTCTTAAGTGTTTGTACAACTTTTGTTGATCACCTAACTCTTAAAATTGAAAAGATAAAGACCAAAGTCTGTCAGATTTGTGTTGAGTTGGTGAACTGGGAGTTTGCTTTGTGTTTTAAATGTCTTTGGTGTGAGTCAGTTACGATCATTCTTTGAATCATTAGCAGTCACCTTCTGTCTCTATCCAACCCTCCCTCCCTTCATGATGGGTCGCATTCCACTTCAGTTGGATTTTGCGTCTTCTTATCTTCATGCCCATCATTCCCGCCCACTCTCTTGGGAGGTCGGAACTCCGTCCAATTTCCCATCTTCTCCCTACCCACACGCCCATTCGGGACATGCTGTGAGTAAAACCATAGGATACCAGATTGACCAAATACAAAATCCGGGTGATTACATTGCTGAGATGAGAGTGCATTCCATAGGCGATCATATGGTGCAGTTGCGTGCTTTAAATGACTTCTATCCCGAGATGATGGATGAATACCAATATCAAGAAGCACAGTCCGCTTCTAATTTGATCCCCTTCATTCTGGATTTAGAGTTCATTGATCTACTGCCAAAATTTTCAGGGGAAGTGCATGAGGAACCATATTTGCATATTGATGACTTTTAGGATATTTGTGGATCACGATCATATTCTGATATCACTTATAAGGACATGATGTTGACCACCTTCCCATTTACACTTCATAGTAGAGCCAAGAGTTGGCACAGATGATTGGGAAGGAAGATTGCTACGTGGGGAGATTTACGATCATTATTTTTGCATAGATTTTACTCCCAACATAGAGCAGAGATGATGCGGTCTTATATTCGTGATTTTGCAGTTGACCCCCTGGAACCACTGATAGATTCAAGGTTGAGGTTACGAGATCTTTTGAGGCGATTTCCAGATCATGGATTTTCGATGACTGACCTTATCCACATCGCCATGAGGGGGAGGACCGTAGAGCAGATTGAATATGTCATTACCTTTTATGATGGTTCACACCAAAGTCCCGACCTGGATTTAATTGAAACCATCTTGGATACACTTTCAGACATCCCATTATCACAAGATGATTTATTCGGGACAACATACGAGGGAGAGATGGCACCAGATGAGTATGTGACACATCATGCCGATCTTGACAGCACACACCAATCAGAGGATATGGATGCTACCACTTCTCATTGATGGATGTGTTGAGTACCATTGAGAGTTCCCAGAGCCAGACATTGGTCGAGTTTACATTGGATTTACAATCAGATTTTGAGCCAGTTCTGCACTTCCACATTGAGGATTCTTGGATTCTAGATCTACCAGTATCCGAAGAAATAGAAGAGGAGCCCACATATCAACCATCCTTTGAGTCATTCCAGTGTCCATACACAGTTGAGTCAATGTCTTTTCTTCAAGAAATCGTCTCAGATTCATAAATATGTTTGGATTCATCCTAGCATAGAGAGCTTGATGAGGGACTGATTGTTGATTTGACAGACCTTGATAGTCCCGTATTTGAGCCTTGTGTCCTCCCAATTGATGAGGTCGATATATTTTAAGAGGACCTGATATTTAACTGCATAGATCCCAAGTTTCCTGATGATTCAGCATTACTCACCGAGGGTTATCTGTGGGTGGATGCCACGGACCCTGTATACTCGGTTTTACTTTCTGGGAGTGCATCCGATCTGTTGGATCACGAGACCAAGTATTTTGATACTTTTGATCATTAGTTTGAAGTTTCTCTCCTCGACGACCCTCGTGAGGATGATCCGATCTTTGAGGTATTCGATGATTTCACTGTTTTGTCTACATTATATGCATCAGATATCAGCCTTTCTAGTGAGTCTCCTGATCTTGACCTTCCTTAACTTTTTGAGATTGTGATTAACGTGGAGGATTCACTGACAGATCCTTCCTTCTCCACGTTTGACTTCTTCGGCGCTGCCCTTTCACTCCATACAGATCTTGAGCCGACGATCTCTTTTGTGCTACCAGAGTCCGATTTCATCTGCCTATATCTTTAGCCGATAACAGACACCCGCCTGATTGATTACATGGGTGTCATCATTTCCTCTGTTGAGTTCGTTGTTGTTCTCCCACCGAGACTGCAATGACAGTACGGTATAAGCCTTACAGATGCCGTCCTGAACCTCGATACTGTGTTATCCTAACATTTGCGCCCAGCTAGGGGCGTAAACTCTAGCTCTTGTTGAGAGGCACCTCAACATTGATCACATATGTACAGATCCAATTTTCCATGTCATACATTTTTTCTCACACCCCATATTCATCTCCTGATCATTCCATACTTAGGGTGTACTTTACCCTAAGTATAGGGGGGTGTCAGACTTGTAATTATTCGTTTGATTCTTTTTACCTCTGATTTGCTGCCTATACTTAGGTATATTTTACCCTAAGTATGGGGGGGGGGGTAAACCCAGTAAATTCTACTCCTCTGTTTTCCCCTTGTGTATAGTCTTCTATACCTAAGATTACTTGATCTTAAGTATAGGGGAATCACCGACTTCTATTGATTATATTATTTTATTCGTCGTTGTAGTATACTATTCTTTTCACTTTTCTATACTTAGAACGAGTAATATCTTTTTTCCAGCTCTTTGATCACTATGAAGACATAGTTCGAGCAAAGTATAGGGGGGTGTCGTATATATTGTATATATACTTTAGCCATAACTCGTACTTTTATATTTTTAATACGGCTAAAATACTGTGTAAATACTAAAAGAGCAAAAAAAAATGCAGAAATTTCCTTAAAAAAGTTTTTGTACATACTAACTAATAAGTCAGGTTAAATATTTTGAAAAATAGTTTGAAAGTAGTTTAAAAATCTATTCGAAAAATATTTTGAAACTACTTGAAAAATATTTTCAACCTTTGTAAAAATATCATGGATTGTAAAAATTTACTCTTTGTGCAAAAAAAATGATTTTCTAGAAACTATTTGCAAATGTTTGGAAAAATGATTGAAAACTTATTTTGAAAATATGTAACTGTTTGAAAAATGTTTGCAAAATATTTTCAAATGATTATAAATGATTGTAAAATTGTGTGAAAAATTATTTTGGATTATAGTTTTTTTAAAAAAATTTGTAAAATTATTTTCAAATA
This sequence comes from Ottelia alismoides, assembly GCA_037367405.1. Lineage (NCBI taxonomy): Eukaryota > Viridiplantae > Streptophyta > Magnoliopsida > Alismatales > Hydrocharitaceae > Ottelia > Ottelia alismoides. The sequence goes on from JAZKJV010002786.1 coordinate 92,696, forward strand.
AATTTGAGGAATATATGCATCACAAAATTTAAAAAAATAATTAAAATAAAAAAATGAATAAAAAAAGAAGGTAAAAATTAAAATAAAAAATCCAACTGTGTATATACTTGTATAAATTACTCAAGTTGTAAATTCTTTCTTATGACTCTTGTAAATAATTGACTCATTTATTTGTAAATATGTTTATATAATCCTCAAACCTTATCAAAAAAATATATACTTTTATATATTTCTAACTTTTTGCATTAAAAAAACTTTTGCATGTGCATCATTTTTCAAAAATCCATAAAAAATTTAAAATTTTTAAAATTGTTTCACAAAAAGATTTTGTTTTCTTTGCATTGTACATATTTTCTTGCATTGGCATGTGCATTATTCCGGATAGTATTCACATTTAAACTAAGTCTGGAATAAATTTGAAGAATGGAGCTTAGTTGGACCTTAATCCACTTAATTTCAGAGGAACCTTATAAGATTTGGAGTTAAGACTTTCAGGTCCTAGTGACTTAATTCTTTGAGTCCATAAGACTATGTTCACATGTCTTCTTGATTAGTCTAAGTAGAATATTTAACAACACACACATGATTCTTTCAGACCGTTGCTTGCCTTGTACAATGCACTCTACACGTAGCTCTTCATGGAGGAGGTAGTGAGGGGGCAGAATCTTTTGACTTGGGGTAGCATACGAGGATAGTACATCTAGGCGGAACCAATCGTCCTCCTCTAGGGAGGGAAGTGCGTATCAACTTGGTTTGGTGATGTTGAGGTCTAAAGATAGGAGCTGTGGGGTTGCAATAATGCTTCAAAAGAGGGGTAGTCTATTGGCTTAAGAGGAAAAACTCCTTATGTACATGCTGCACCTTGTATATATTTTTAAAAAAAATAAAAAAAATGCAAAATCTCCGAAAGTGGACAGAGCTGATGAAAAGTAAAATGCCTGCCAGAGTGTATATACAAGTAAAAAAATTAATAAGAGCTTCAAAGTCAAATATTTGTGAGCTTGCAGTGGGCGACATGGCTACACTGGTCATGCATCCAAGGATAGGTAAACTGGTTACCGTCCATTCTCTTCTCCATCCCCTCTTTTTGAGTTGGTTGTACTTGAACTTAGAAAGGAATATCCTCGCTCCTCGAGGAAAGAGTTGCTAGACCGGGGGATTAGAGTTACCTTGTTGTGAGAGGTTGTTTCTTTGTTACTTCTGAGATGAGGAGCTATATTCACTTACACTGTACAAGTAAGAATTAATAGTCATAAGAATTTGTGTATGTAGACTTGTTCTGATCTGACTGTTGAGGAGACCTGAATAGGAGTCTTGTGGAACTTAGAGGCTGTTAGGTTTTTAATCCATATACCAATAAGGTTCCGACACACTAATAATCCAAAGGTCTGACAGAGCTCCAGACTACATTTTTATGAAGACAAGTTTAAAAATCAACATTATTCTAATTTCTTTCCTTTTTCTTTTCTTTATTTTGTTTTCACTTATTTTACAAATAAGTGTTTGCTAAGGAACTGGCAAAGGTAAATTATAGGGTAATGATGAATCCACGATTCATCGCCTTTATTCTTTTATTTTAGCTTCATTTTCTTAGTCTAACACCTGTAAATACTCATTATATCCATAATTTTACCATTTTGCATGCATTTGTTAAAATTGCATTTTAACACTTTTTGTACAAAAATAAAAGAATAAAGAAGAAAAGAAAAGGAAAGGAGGTATTTAATACAGACTGACTCGAACCCTGAGAGAAGGTCAAGACTTGACCTGATCGACTAGGAATAAAGTAGGGGGAGATAGGGTCTTCTCTCAAAAATCCAAAAATAATTTTCACATAAATCCCTTATATATTTGTATAAAACTTGTACTATTTTATTTATACATAATTTGACTTCAAATTAATTATTTTTGTAAATAAAAGTTGTAAATAAAAATGTGTGGTAAATAATAAAAATAAGTGTAAAATAAAATAATGTATATATTGCAAATAATTACACCTAGAAAAAGCCGTCAAGTGATAATTGAAACACCAATTCCGACTCCATACGAGCTCAAATTTAACCAAACTCACTTCCATCATACTCTAAATTAAATTATCTTTCAAATGGTTGTGATTTCATAATTATTAGAGTTACGGTTGAAAAGTCGATTTTCTGAGGTGTTTTGTACAGTTTCACCATTATTTATTGTATATATTTATTCATATTTATTTTTATATACATAATGTACATATTTATAAATAATATTTTCATTAAAAATAAAAACAAAAAATATAAATAATAAAAATTAAAAAAAATGTGTTGTATAAATTATTTCCTTATGTGTACATGTGTAAAATGTATTATATGTACATAATATTTGTATACAACTAACTTCCTTATATAAAAATCATCAAAAGAATTAAAATATCTAACATTATTTCATTAATTTAATTTAATTCTGAAAATTATATTTAGTCACTTGATTTATTAGATTTATTTGAATTAATTGATTTTATAACCTACCATGTATGTAAGATTTGATTTTATTCCTTTAATAACCACCATTAAGGTGGCTAATTAATTTTAGTAAATTAATTATTTTAATTATTTTATTTAATTTAGAATTTCATTTTAAATTAACTAATTAACTAATTAATTTAATTATTTTATTTATTAAAACAAACACTAATTACTTTCCCCATTTGTACGTACCTTCCTTTTTCATTTTTTCTCTCTTTTTAATGGGCTCCTCCTCCTCCTTTCATTCCTTGATCGATCTTTGGTGGACAGGAGCCTGATCTCCGAGATCACTCTTGTTGAAGAAGGGTGCCTAGCCTTCGAGCCGTCTGGTGACAGCGTGTCGGCCCTCGTCGAGGGCATCATGGTATTTCCGACCCCAATGTGAGATCCATTTTATTTCTTGTCATTTTTTGTAGGTAAATCATAGGTTTAATTTTTGCATGGGTGTAGTGATAAAACTTAAAACCAAATTTTCAGCACATGATTCTCGTCCGACTCCGAATTTTTCATCTCACATCTTGATCCCTACATTTCTTTTTCTACCTCAGGCAATCTTCCACCTCCGACCACACACGGTGGTCGGAGACACGGATCTCTCTTTCATCTCACCGAGATACACTCATTCACACTTCCCATTTTTGTATATAAATAGAAAAAACATAAAAAAAATTTTCATGATTATCTCACATATTTTTTTGCAGGAAGAATTAAAAAAAGTAATGAAACTTTTGTTTGTTTTTTCTATAATCTTTGTTTTGTAGGAATAAATAAAAAAATTTGTTTGTTTTTTCTCTAACATTTGTCTTGCAGGTAAATCTAAAGAAATAAAAAAATATTTTTTTAGTTCATGTCTACATTCTCTTACATATAAAAAAATTTAAAAAAAAACTTTTCTCATTTATTTTTTATTACAGTAAAAAAATAATAAAAAGAAACCAAAACAAAAAAACACGCAGGACCCACAACAGGGCGGCAGGGTCGCTACCGCCGCTACCATGTGGGGAACAAGATGAGGGTGCAACGACCTGCCCTACTCTCCCCAAGTGAAAAGAACGAAGGCTCTCAAGAGAGAAACCCTAGGGCATATTAAAATATTTAGGAAAGTTTCATCAAAGCCCCCAGAAGGTTTTTCAAATTGAAGAAACAACCTTGCCAGTAATCATTTATCGGAATAAGTACAATGAAACCCTTGGAAATTTCTGAAATTATGCAAAGGACCATCCTCCAGTACATGCACGTGTGCAACACGTATATCGTGGGTAAATTGCATTTTTATTGCATGCATTAACTTTATATTAATATTTCATGCAAAAACTTCAACTATTTGCAGTTCAGTCCCTATGCTTCCAGACAATAACTTTCTTGCTCTTTTGACTGAAATAAATATTTATCATGCGCTAAAAATTTTGAGAAAATTCATGTTAGTTCCTGCTGCAGTTCTAATAATTGTTTAAATTTTTCACAGCATTCTACTACCAGTTGATATATTTAAAAAATAAAAAACAGTAACTTTTTGCTTGCCCAAAATTGTAAAATTCGTAAAAATTCAAAAATTTTCATAAAAATTCCAAAAACATTACTATAGGTGTGTTTTGGTGTATTTCAATTTCTGACCAATTTTCGTGCATTATCTTCATAAAACTCCAAAAAATGCGAAAAATGAAAATCTTAAAAAAATTGTAAAAATTATAAGAAAATCCAAAAATTGTAATTTTAGTTTCTGATTGTAGATACTACTTTGTAGTTTCTCTTATAAATAATTTCCTGGAGTATTAGTCACTTAAAGTATTTTTAAGTTGCAAAATACTCTCGGTTGTGCACTGTTTGTTTTGTTTTGCACTGTTTGATTTTTATAAAATCACAAAAATATCAGAAAAATTACCAAAAATATTTTAAAATATATAAAACACAAAAAAATTTTCTTTTTAATTTTCTGAGAATTTTAGACCCTTTTGAAAAATACAAAAATAGTGTGGTGTGTGTGTTTTTATCACTTGTGCATATTGTGCTTGTTTCGAAAATTAAAAAAATAAAAATTCAAAACCACTAAAAGACTTCACTTCTGAAAATTGACTACTTAGTTTTTAAATCGTGCTCCTTGTGTTCGACCCTGGTCGCTATACCCTGTAAAAAGAATAGCGAAGACCGCTTACATTATTTTTATTGATTTATATTTCATGAAGTGGTTTAGAATTATTTTTCCCGTTGACAGAATCAAGCGGTTGAGAACAAAAACAACTTTGTGATATTATTTTATCCCTTCTTAACCGCGATGGTTATCTGCACATCAGAATGAAGAAATAAAATGGATCTCACCTTGGGGTCGGAAATACCATGATGGCCTCGACGAGGGCCGACACGCTGTCACCGGAGGGCTCGGAGGCTAGGCACCCTTCTTCAATAAGAATGCTCTCAGAGATCGGGCTCCTCTCCACCAAAGATCGGTCTAGGAATGAAAGGAGGAGGAGCCCTTTAAAAAAAGAAAAAAATGAAGAAGGAAGGTATGTACAAATGAGGAAAGTAATTTGTGGTTATTTTAATAAATAAAATAAATAAATTAATTAATTAAATAAATACAAATGAAATTCGGAATTAAATAAAATAATTAAAATAATAATTTACAAAAATTAATTATCCACTTTAATGGTGGCTACTAAAGGTATAAAATCAAATCTTATATACATGGTAGGTTATAAAATCAATTAATTCAAATAAATCCAATAAATCATGTAATTAAATTCAAATTTCAGAATTAAATTAAATTAATTGATTAATATTAGATATTTTAATTTTTTGTTGACTTTTATATAAGGAAGTTAGTTGTATACAAATATTATGTACATATAATACATTGTACACATGTAAACAAAAGGAAATAATTTGTACAACACAATTTTTAATTTTATTATTTATACTTTTTGTTTTTATTTTTAGTGAAAATATTATTTATAAATATATACATTATGTATATAAAAATAAATATGTATAAATATATACAATAAATAATGGTGAAACTGCACAAACACCCCAGAAAACCTACTTTTCAACCGTAATTCCAATAATTATGAAATTACAACCTTTTGAAAGATAATTTAATTTAGAGTATGTTGGAAGTGAGTTTGGTTCAATTTGACCTTGTATGGAGTCAGAATTGGTGTTTCAATTGTTACTTTGCGGCTTTTTCTAGGTGTAATTATTTGCAATATATACATTATTTTATTTTACACTTATTTTTATTATTTACAACACATTTTTATTTACAACTTTTGTTTACAAAAATAATTAATTCGAAGTCAAATTACATACAAATAAAATAGAACAAGTTTTATACAAATATACAAGGGATATATGTACAAATTATTTTTAGATTTTTTATAGAAGACCCGATCTCTCCCTACTTTATTCCTACTCGATCAGGTCAAGTCTTGACCTTCACTCGGGATTTGGGTCAGTCTGTATTTATTGCATAATACCTCCTTTCTTTTTCTCTTCTTCTTTATTCTTTTATTTTTGTACAAAAAGTGTTAAGAATGCAATTTTATCAAATGCATGCAAAATGGTAAAATTATGGAATTAATGGGTATTTACAGGTGTTTGACTAAGAAAATGAAGCTAAAATAAAAGAATAAAGGCGATGAATCGTGGATTCGTGGGGGGAATTCTTGGGTCTTAGTGGAATCCAATAAGTAGAAAATTCTCTAGTGGTTTCATCAAGGTCATGGTCCTCGGGGTCAGCTAGAATTAGTGAAGTTGCATCAGGTGCAGGTCTCTGGTCGGCAGTGGGTACAGTGATCAACATTTCGCTCTCATCAATAGGATGGAAGCGAATCTCTCCTGATCCATAATCAATAACGACCCTTGCAGAGGTGAGGAATGGTCATCCCAATATGATTGGAGAGTGCTCCCCAATGGAGGTCTCCATGGGCAATACAATAAAATCAACATTGTACCTCATACCCTGAATCGAAATGACGACGTTTTTAAGGATACCCTTTGGCCTCTTTATAGATCTATCAGAAAACTGTAATTTCTCCCTGATCTTCTTTAGAGGCACTACGTGAAGAGACTGTACAAGTGAGAAGGGTAATATGCTAATCGAAGCACTGCCATCAAGGAGAGTGTGATCACATGTATGGTCAGAGATGGTGCAACTAATGAACGGTGTAGCTGTGTTCCCTCTCCTATGGATAGGGCAGTTTGTGATGGTGTGGGCAGTGCCATGGTCAGATTGTGATGCTCAAATCTACTCCTCTACTTTCTCTTCTTGGGAAGAGGAGTAGATAAATCGGTCATTGCCTGCTGAAGTGGCGCACGGATGATCTCACAAATGGTGGTCATCACTTCGGGCTCAATCAATAATTTTTAAATTTTTGGACCTCCTCCATACATGGGAGGAGGTTGGAATCATCATCTATACGAGGAATGCCAAGAGTAGTCTGTATAACAGCATCCTTGAGGTCAAGGATGGGACAAGATATGAAGAATTTTGTGGGCAAAGGATCTGGTAAATGGGTACTCTCCTCACTGTCTGAATCAACCATGGTTCTATTGAAATCTTTTTGTGTTTTTGAAATTTTCCCATTTTTTTATATTTTGGGCGATTGCAAGCTCTCATGATCATCCTCAAGTGAATCCAAATCCTCAAAGAATAGAGTGACATTTTGGATCTTATTTATGATAAATATATCATTCATCCTCAAGTTCATATGCTCCATCATCTTATTCAAGGTCTCAATTGTCAAAATCATCAGAGGTGACTCCAAAATCTCAGGATCGAGTGTGTCGAGTGCGGGTGGTGGGAGTGGACAAAAATCACATTCCATATCGAGATACTCAAGGAAGAGGGGATTGTTGAAATGTGAGGGTTATGGTGGTGGAAATGATGGTTAAAAGTCGAATTCTAAATCCCAAAATAGTAGGTTGGTTGGATATGTAAAAAAATCATGAGCAAAGTCCTTATAGGAAAATAGAGGTGCACCGGTTGGAGTAAACAAGAGATCTGCAAAATCCGAACAAAAAATGCTCCAATCAGCCATTTCAAAATATGAGAAAATGATTGGGGGAGCACGATGGTCAAGTCAAGTGAAATGAGAAGAAGGTGCAAATTCGTGAAAACGATCTATAATACACACTAGCAATCATAAGCAAACTCACACAATATAAACCATCAATTCCCCTACTCAACTTGGTAGAGACAGTAAAAGATCGGTCTTTTTTATCTTGTATGTTTTAGAGTTAGGTGAGAAGTTAAAAAGTTGCGCAAACACTTAGGAGGCTGATTGAGATTTGGGCACTAGTCATTAGGGTGTGCACGAGAAAGTAAAAGCAAAGACAATGAGGGGATTACTCACCCAAAGATAAGATTTTTCTTTTTTGTTGATTTTAGGGTCAAGTAATATTAGCAGTCCTAATTTTATTGGTTATCACGTTTTTTGGATTTTTAGTGACTAATGCATGCACCTAATGAGGAGTCAATTCTTTTAAAACTTAGGTGATCAAAATTCGAGGTAGAGAGGAGGAAAAGCATTGCAAGCGACAAAAATAATGATGAATGCTAAAGCGTAAATGCTGACCTTGCCTCTTGCATTCTACATGCAAAGATGCTCAGCAAAATTGAAACCTATCTATATGCAAATGCAAGCCGATGAAATCGTACTAAATTCAGAAATTTCTATTATCCTAAAGAACCAATGCTAATGACTTAGAATGGAATCTAAGAGTCTAGTCTTGGAGTCTCCTCGGTGTCCACAATAATGGGTCCCATAAAGCGCTATATGGAGAACTCTCGCAGTGCAAGGCTCCGAGATTACGTGTGAAGCAAATGTTTACTAGATCCAAACGTTAACTATAAGCACATGTAAAGGTTATTAAGTGTTTGGACCTAATATTATCGACAAGCAAGTTCTAAAGCTAAGGGTTCAATCACACAAAATAAAGAAAACAAAACTGGGAAACAAATAAAAAAGTGATGAAACTAATAAAATCGCGGTGTACCGTCAAGTGAACAAACACTTGGAAATTGGGCCCGAATGTCCAAAGTTCAGAGCACCTGTATTATTACAATAAATATGGTCTCTCTTTCACTTGAATTACAAAAATAAATGCAATAAAATAAATGGAGCTCAGTCTTCAAAATTCTCTCTAGGCCTCCTTGGTGCTTGGTCAACGTCATCTCACGTGGGTGCACAGGCGATGGTACACCTGGAGATGCTCCGCCGAAGTAGTTGGGGTACCAAATGATGCTCCTTGCGTGTGCATGCTCCTATAAGGGTAGAGCGACCCAGAGGGGTCTCTCCAGTCGTGTTAGTGTTTGTCAAAAAAAAAGAAGCGACGGGGAACGGGGGCTCGATCTCCGACTGATATGGAGGTAGGAGATACGTCCCCAATCTTTCTCTAATTATAGAGACCAAGGGTGGTAAGGGTGCGTAGGAAGATGTGATTTTAACCAGGAAAACGCTTGGAAAAATTATTTAGAAATTCAAATAAAAATAATAAATGATTTTTTTTTATTTTTAAGTTATAAAATGAAAAATATTTATTATTTTCTGAATTATTTTATCAAGATTTTTATTTATTTTTGAGGTAATTAATGACAAAGTACCTTTTGAGGGCTATATATAGGTATATTCATTAATGTTTTTATTCATTTTATTTTTATTATGCATTTTAAATTTTATTTAGTTTATTATTTTATTTATTTATAACTTATTTTTAGATAATTTATTATATTTTCTAATATAATATATACAATAAATAAATAGATATATTATTTATATAGGTAAAATTATATGCAATTCATCTATGTATTTTCTTTACCTATTTTATTTTTGTATTTTCTTAATGTTTTTATTCATGTTTTAAATACACATATATTATAAATAATATTTAAAAAATTAAAAAATAGAAATTATAAAAATAATGAATAAAAAATAAATTGGATATTTTAATTAGGTAAAGTATACAATAGGGGTCCAAAACCTAACTTTTACACTGTAACTCCAAAAAATTTGAAACAACCTTCATTAAAATTAAAAGTTATATACAATTAAAGGTGATTATGATATATTTTGAGTTTTTATTTAAGAGATATGGGTATTAGAAGTTGGGATTTTGGAAACTTATTTAGACTATATTTTGTACATTGTGTATTATTTTCGTGTCAACTCAATTTTGTATTCTTCTATGTTTTATTATCTACAACTTTCATATTCAAAGTTTCTTTATTTGGAGTATAAAAACTTGAACTAAAAATAGGTCGAAAAAATGAATAAAAAAAATAAAATGAAAAGTAATTTTATTGTATTTTGGACCTTATATCCCCCTACTTTATCCCTTGTCGACATAGTCATTGAGATGCCTGGGTCCCAGGGTTCAGGGTCATAAAATATTTTCAATATTCTATTCTTCGTCTTTTCTTTTCTTTATTCTATAATTTTGGCTTTAGCATTTACTAGGGTTTTTAGGGCCAAATTGATCGAATAAAGACGATGAAACGAATATTCATCATCCCTCTATACTTTCCTTCGATTAGTGACGAACCACGAATTGTCCTACATTATTTTGTGAGAATTTAGTTTTAAAATGTGTCATTTTGTTGTAGGCGAGAATTCGGAATCAGTCAAGAAATAACCACAATTAATCAATTTTACTCAGCGTGGTTTTATGTTTATTTTACCTGGGCAAGTCCAAAGGTCAAGCACAAGGGGGCAAAGGAACAACCTAGAATTTTGTTAGCAAAAGTTCATGCACGGTTTTCGAGATGGTATTTTTTATTATTTTTAATGCACTTTTGGTATGCAAAATGCAAATTAGGCCAATTTTAGGTACTAAAAGTGAAGAGCAATCAAACGATGTCCGAAAAATTGAAACTTGGTCGAGATATAAAATATGGTGAAATGAATGTACTTTAATTTTTTTGGAATTCTTTTATGCAAGATAAATATTTTATAAATTTATGAATGCAAACAAAATAAATTTCAATATTTAATTATAATGAATATTAAAACCATTTATTTCGAGGGATAAAATTATCCAAGATCTATTACTGGGTTATTGATCTCAGAAAAATCCTAAACCTTAAAAATATGAGTTTTAATACCTATTAAAAATAAAAGATTGAAATATGTAAAATGATTTTTATAGAAAAAAATCAGAATCAATCAAACAAATAAGCAAATAAAAATCACAAAGAGAGGGTTAGACAACTTAAACAATTATATCAAATAAACAAGCAAATAATGAAGATAAAACAAACAATCACATCAATCAAAAGCCGATCTATACGTTGTTGCTCCCTGATAACTATGCCATTTGTTTAACCCGAAAATCGAGTGGTCTTATGTTCCACACAAGACGGGAACACAATCGTCGAGTCGACCATACGAAATCCAGATTAAAATAACAATTAACCCACAACAAAGATCAAACAATGAAAAGAGATATTTGGAGTTAACATTTATTATAACTCTACAAAAGATGTGTATAGTGCAAGTAGTATAGAGTGTCGAACGCAGGAAGCAAGAGGTCGATCGGGGTAAAGGATGCTTAAAAATGAATGTGATGTATTGTCTATATGTGCTATTTTTGTGGGGTTTTAATTTTGCATTTTTATTTGATTTTTGAGTTGTATATTTTGATTTTTTTAAGTGCTTATTTTGTATTTTCTTTTTATCTTTTATATTTTTATCTTTTCTTTTACTTTTAATAAGGATATAAAACTATATACAGTCTATCTAGACAAAAGAAGTGAGAGAGAGAGAGAGATAAAAATATATAAAAATATCCGAAATATAAGAACTAAAATCTTTTTGTGTTATTTATATTTTCTAATGTTTTTGTGTTTTTTTTTGTATTTTTTCTTTTTTGGTAATTTTAAAGTAGAAAAAACACTCAAAATAGGAAATAAAATAACTAACAGAAACTAAAATGGAGATGAAAAATAATAAATGGATTTAAAAATTCTCTAAATTGATTTTTATATAAAAATAATACTATAAAGAAAATTCAGAAACATAAAATAGATTTTAAGGATTTTTATGGATTTTTTATATTTTTATAAAGGTTTTAGGGGTTTTATAATTTTTATGAGTTTTCTTTTGTATTTTCTAGTGATTTTTGTTGTAAAGTTGTAAAATACTAAAATAAATATAAATATATTTTTTGAAATTTTTCAAAAACTTTTTATAATTTGTATGGATTTTCTAATACAAACAAGGAAGAAAATGCATGTTTTTGAATTTTTATAAATAATAAAATGCTTCAAAATGTAAAATAAAAAAATGGAGTTAAGTCAAATTGTAACAGGAGCTTAATGTTATTTTTAGGGATTTTTAGAATTTTATAGATGCATGAAATAATTGCAATCAACAAAGAGAAACTACATTACTAGCATGGGCTATTTTGTAAATATCGAGAAATCCAGGGGCCAAAGTGTAATTTTCCCAGAAACTTCTAATGTACTCAAAAAGTTATAGGAACAAATATAAATATGCTAAGTCCGAAGCCATTCCCTGCAAAAATGCTAGAGGTCACGTGCCTGAACATGTGCACCTGAGAGGGACCAAAATGGAATTTCAATAAAACCCGAGGGCATAAATACAAAATGTTCAAAAATTATAAATAAGTATCAAAGTAGCTGGACTAAACAGAAATATGAGAAATTCCCTTGGCCTTAGCTGCGAAAAGTCCTCCTCACGTGGTCGCTCACGTGAGGTGACGTGGCTTGGGCCTACCTGCACTTACCAAAAGTTCAGGGGGAAATTTGTCAATTTTACAAAAATAATAAAACTACAGAAGAAAGATTTAGTACTACTTAGGAAATACAAAAACTGCTGGAAAACTTTTGCAAAATACCAAGCGCGAGGCGGGGTCGGACGATCCTGATAGATGCCATGTGACACGTGTCAGCCGCCTGACAACCGATGATGGTTCGTGCTTCACGGCCAAGATTAAATCCTGGCTATGGATCGCACGGTAGGGGATGGGCTAGATCAACGGTTTTTGTACACCTCCAAGAACTGGTTGGATCCACAAGATATAAAGGTGCTAGGAAGAACGGCGTATGAACCCTCGTGGGACGAGCTTGAATTTGGCAATGCGTGCTCCTCCAGCGATGTAGGAAGCTCCAAAATGGCTGGTTGGACTCCTGCTGTTGGACATGCGATCCCACGGCGAGCCATTATGCAATAAATGTTATTGCAAATATCATTCTCTGATCTGAAATGAAGAATAATTAATTTGCATAATAGGTCCCTTAGTACAATTAGGGTTATGTACCATGGCCATCTTGATGATCATACATCTGTTGATTCAACTATTGAATCATAGAAGCAGGTGGTTGGATGAATATCTAAAGAGTTAGATTGAGGACTCATCAAGCACCGTCAAATGATTGTTAAGAGAAGATCTCCAACCTGGGTAGGAGATGATAATCCTTTCTCATTTAAGCAGATATCTAACCGACCTCTTGATGCAGGTCCTCTGCATAGGAATAGAGATTCGGAGGTGTTAGATAAGCTAGGTCAAAAAGTTTACTTAACGAGATCGAGATAACCAAAGTCCTATATCGTACGCTGTCACGATACAGGCATGCATCCTCTGACCGGAGACAGATGTATTACTATATGTCTGAGTATGTACATCTGGTAGACCGATAGGTTGATGACCTAATTAAGGTCTGTACACCGGTGCGCTGGTGTGCATGTAAGGGCATATGAGTAATACGATCTCTCAAATGGATCATACAGGTTCAGTTACTGAACCGGAAGACATGAGCTCACTCATGAGATATTGAGAAGAATTAATTCCGTGCACGGTCGTCTCGCTTTGGAAGCTTGACTGAATTTATAGGTTTGATATATACTTTTGGAAAGTATATGATCAAGACCTAGGTATGATATATGTTTTTGGAAAGTATATGATCGATACCAACTCCCAATGATCGAATGAGAAACTTACTGATAAAAACCCCCTAAGTAGACAGTGTAAAGTTGATCTAATACTTCGGTTTTATTCTAAGTCTTCCCGTATGCAGGATGTACAGGTATTGGGAATACCGTAGGGTGATGCGATCATAAACGATTGTATAACCATGACGCTTCCATTTCTAGGGAGTGATGAAACAGGTCTGGATTTTAGTGACTCCTCTCAGTAGAGAAGTAATCTGATCTTGGTCCAAATGTTGGTGACCTGAATGTGATTTAGATGCAATGAGAAGATTATATTTGCGGTCTTGATTTAATCAAGCATCTATGGGAGGCCCGTGATCTGGATTTGAGATATGATCTCAATATCCAAGTCACTATACATGGAACAACAATCGCCATGTCCTTATCTCCAAGTATATGCGGAGAAAGCCCATTATCCTTAAATGGGTTCAGGATAATTTCATTGTTGATATTATGTATCCAAGCATTGAGAAAATGGATAATTAAATGTGATTTAATTATCATGAATAATATGAATTTGAATCATATTATAAAGAGAGTTATCTAAGATAATTAAATGTGATTTAATTATCAAAGATATGAATAATGTGAATGTGATTCATATTATTTAAGAACAAGAGAATGGTGATCCAAGATGATTAAATGTGATTTAGTTATCATGGATATGAATAATGTGGATATCAATATCCGTATTAGTCGTACATATTATAAATATGATTTATAATATATAAGAGAGAGCTATTTGTAATTTACATTTGTTAATTAAATGTTGATGTAAATTGGATTCACATTGGACATTAAATTGAAAATGTAATTTACATTTTATTTTGGGTTTGTGAATAATTCACAAATTTCCAATGGCAAGATTGCAATATTCACAAAATAATTATGAATTATTTTTTTTAGAATAATTTACAACAATTGTTGTTGTAATATTGGAGATACATGGAATAATGTAATCAAAGGAGATTACATTTGAGATGTGATGATCGAGATGAGCTCTCACTATCGGGCCAAGGTAAAAATGTTCCGTGTTGTTGCGACCCGAATAGAGAGACTCGGTCAACGAGAAAATCAGACCACAAATCAGAAAATAAATCAAGAAAGCACGAATAGGGGTCTCGCCATTTATTTAACATGATATAGTGACCAGGGTCGAACTCAAGGAACACGGATTGGCTCGAAAGAGCCTACGAAGTAGTAAAAAAGCAAGGAAAGAATACAATATTTTTGGTGGATTTTATCTTTTGAATTTTTTTGTATTTTTAGGGACTAAAAACTCACAATCAACAATTTATTCAATATATCAAAACAACTCAGAAAATTCAAATAAAATTATTTTTGTGTTTTTTATATTTTTAAGTGTTTTTGGTATTTTTTAAAGAATTTTATTATTTTTGGTTGATTTTATAAAAATATAAAAATACAAAACAGTGAAGTAATGTGCAGTCAGATTTGAAAGGCTAATTAGAAATAGATAATTAGTCTGTAAAAATCTGAAGATAATTTTTATGAAAAGTAGGAATAAAAATTAAGCTAAAGAAACAAAAATTGCATTTTTTATCATTTTTATAATTTTTAACAATTTTTATAAGGTTTTTGGTGTTTTGTATTTTTTGGATTTTATGAACCCAAATTCAACAAAAAATTGATAGAAGCAAGAAAAAACTAAAATAAACAAGTCCTAATTGTTTTGTAATTTTTAGATGAGTTTTTATATTTTTAGTTGATTTTTCAATTCAAACAGTAACTAAAATGCGTGTTTTTTTATTTTTAAAATATCCAAACAACTCAAAAATATTCCAAAATTTTAGTGAAACTTTTTCACAGTGGCAAGAGCCACGTGTCCAAATTTCACTCGATTTGGAATTAATTTGATATTTTATTCAACCAATACAAACGCCACAGCACATAGGGACCTAAGTGAAAGAAAAATAAATTCTAAGGGCTAAAAAGTAACACGTGCGTAAACTATGGGGGTTCAGTGTAAATTTTCCATCAATTCCAACACATGTTCGAATTCAGTACGCACAGGGGTATAAATGCAAATATCACAACTAAAACTTCAATTCATAACATCAAATAAACCCCAAGCCCGTACATGCAAAAAGCCCAGAAACTCACGTGTCGAAGCACATGCACCACAATAGGAAGGACTAAATTGCAAATATTAAAAACTTAAGGTCCTAAGTGCAAATTAACCAAAATAAAAATAACTGACATAAATATTTACAGGACTTGAAAATAAATGAAAAACTGAAGAGGGCCTAAATGATATTTACCCTCATTATTAATGATCAACGGTAGAAGGGGGGCCACGTGGAAGATTTAGCGGTGGAGAACTGACTGGTACCCCTTCGAAGATGGACGTCCTGGATCGAATCCCAGATGGATCGGATGCTGGAGACCTCTCACGAACGGATAGCTACGATCAGAACTGGAGCGGGCACTCGATCGGACGATGGAGGAGGATCCTGGATGAACTGGATGCCGGCGAAGTTCGTCCGGCCAATACGCGCTCTCAAGGGCCTCTCCGGTGCTGCTCTGATGGGCGGAACGCTCCAGGAGGTGGTCCGCAACTGATGACGTGCTCAGATGGGGCCGGGAGGTCCTGGAGGAACTCCGGCAATGGAGAGGAGCACGAGCACCTGTGCCTGAATGGTTGGACCCCCAGATGGGGTCCTCCTTCGATGAAACCTGCACAGAAAAAACGTTGGGTCGAGGACAAAGTGCCTCGACCCGGTTATGGGCGAAGTGGGTGAACAGGTGGGTCGAGGCGTGGTCCTCCGACGAGTGGCGACAGAGGAGGACCTAACTCCTGGTTCTGGGGCGAACCAGGATGATCGGAGGTGCGGAGAATGTGGAGCGAAGTCTCATGAAGAAGATACGATGGTCGGATGGGAACATGTCAATCGGAGCGGAGGGAATCGGCCGACGAAGCTGGCGGCGAAAAATCGAAGAATGCAGATTAAGGCTAATCTAAGGGATAGCAAGGTCACTTGATGGTCGTACGCGTCTGTGGGGGAGTTGCGGAGTCTCCTAGGGTCCTTGCCTCGATGTAGCGACGCCACCAGAGGCTCGTGCTCGCCGGTGGCAGAGCTCGACGGTGTTGACCGCCGGACCTGGGGCTATGGTGCCTCAATCCTCGCTGTGACACCTCCCAATGCTTGGTGTCACTAAAGGGAGGAAGGTGGAGGTCCTTAGAATCGAAGACGGTGGCCGAAGGTGCGTGAAATAGTGGGAGGAGGCGATGCTATATAGTGTAGGGGTCCGAGAAGGAAGAAGATCGGGCGCGCAATCCGATGCTCGGATCCATAAGAAAAACCTCGGGCGTGAATCTCGGATGGAGGAATTGTAATCGGAGCCCAAGGTTAGGCAAATGGAAGTGGGTTCATGACGTGAAAAGTCGGCAAAGTCGGGTCGGCGCCAAGATCCGCGGAGCTGTGGTCATGGGGGGAGAGTTGACAGGGGGTCAACATTCCCCCGTGGACCAATCAGAATCCAGGATTAATTAATTATTTGTAAATTCATTTAAAAATAGTAAATGATTTTATTTTGAAAATTTTCAACATGAAAAATGTTTATTATTTTTCAAATTATTTTTTTCTGATTTTTATTTATTTTTTGAAAAATAAATTAATATATATGCATAGTATCTTATTCTATATTAGGTAAAATACCTGGGTATTTTTTATTTTTATTTGTTTTTTTTTGTACAATTATTCCCATTTTTATATTTTATTTATTTACAACATGAAAATTGGGATGTAAAATAATTTTTATTTGATTTTTATTATGTATTTACAAGGGTAAAATAAATATGTATAAGTACGTATATACATGGTATATATTCACTGAGGATAGAGAAATTATTTTTCTTTTATTTATCCCATTTTATTTTATTTTTATTTTTATAGATATATACAAAGTATGGGAAACCAAATAAAATTTTATTTTGGAAAATAAAATATATATACTAAGAGGGGGTATATGTGCAAGGCTGAGGTACCCTATCTCTCTCTACTTGTGTTATTTTGCGGTCAGGCCCATGTTGAGCCCTCCCTTTGGTTCAAGTCACTTAATATTTATTCTAAATATTTCCCTCTTTTTTATTTCTTTATTGCGTTCTTTTTGTGCAAAAACATGCTAATTATGGTTATTTACATGAAGCATGCATTATGATATTTTATCATATTTACAACTAATTACATGGTATTTTGCCACGATTCCTAGCTAAATTAAAGGAATAAAGAGTGATGAATGGGGATTCATCACCCCCCTATACTTTACTTTTGCTAGTCCCTTAGCAAACACTTATTTGAAAAAGAAGTGCAGAAGAGAAAGAAAAAGAAAAAGAGGAGAAATCAAGGTTGATTATTAAACTTTCCTTCATTAAATTGAAATATGGAGCTCAGTTAGACCTTTAGATTATTCATTTGTCGGGATCTTATTGAGACTTAAGTTTAAAACTTAACACCTACTAAGTTCCACCAATCTATGGTCAAGACTCCTCAATAAACCAGATAAGAACAAGTCTACATACACAAATTCTAATGACCATGAGTCTTTCCTTGTACTGTGTAAGTGAAATGTAGCTCCCCACCTCAGAAATGATAAAGAAACATCCTCCCTCAACCTGGTAACTCTAATGCCTCGGTCTAGCAACTCTTTCCTTGAGGAGCAGGGTATTCCCTTCTAAGTTCAAGTGCAACCGGCTCAAGAAGAGGGGGAAGAAGAGAATGGACCATGACCAGTGTAGCCATGTATCCTTGGGAGCTCTAACCAGTGTAGCTGAGTCTTCCGCTTCAAGCTTCATGAGATGGTCATGTGTAACATAAGCTTTGCTTTATTTGACTATATACACTCCGGTGGGATTATCATTTTCTCTCAGACCCACCACTTTTTTGGAGTTTTTCTTTTTGCACATTTTTTCTCGATGTGCATATGTACAACATATCTACATGGTGCAGCATATATACATAAGGAGTTTTTCCTCTTGAGCCAGTAGACTATCCCTCTTTTGAAGCTTTATTGCAATCCACAACTCCTGTCTTTAGACTTCATAACCACCAGAACAAGTTGAGACGCAATTCCTTCTCTATAAGAAGAAGACAGGTTCCGCCTAGAAGTACTACCTTCATAACCTACCCCAAGCCAAAGAAAACTGCCTCCTCACCACCTCATCCATGGAGAGCTATGTGTAACATGCTGGTGCAAGTAAAGCCATTGTCTCTGAGAGTCATACGTGTGTTGTTAAGTACTCTACTTAGGCCCATCAAGATGACATATGCTCATAGCCTAGTGGACTCAAAGAATTAAGTCCCAATGGACCTGAAAAGTCTTAATCCTAAGCCCTATAAGGTTCCTCTTATGATTAGGTGGATTAAGGCATTAACCAAGCTCCATTTGTTAATTTAATTCCAGGCCATTTTAAATGTCAACTATGATTTAGAAAAACTGTACAAATAGTTACAAGTATGCAAATTTTTACAAGATTTTTCAAATGTGCAAAATTTTTGAAAAATGTTTGGAAACATGGATGTATGCATGAATGCGAAGTTTTGCAAAATATTTACACAAATTTTCACAAGGTTTTTGCAAACTTTTTGTTTTCCAAACATTTTACAAAAATTTTGTAATATACATAGTTTTGATATGAAGCTATTTACGAAGTATTTACACAAATCAATTTTACAATCATTTGTACAAAAATAATTTTTATAAATAGATATGTGCAAGTAGAATTTTATGTACAAGGGAATTTTTTTAAATTTTTATGGATTTTTAGCCATTTTATTTATTAACACACTCACACAAAGTACGAGTTATGGCTAAAGTATATATGAAATATATACGACACCCCCCTATACTTAGCTCGAACGATGTCTTCAGAGTGATCAAGAGCGATGAAGAAGACATAACTCGTGCTTAGTATAGGGAAGTGAAAAGGAATGGTATATACAAAGATGAATCAAAGAATAGCATGAAGAGGACTCGGTGTTTCCCGCTATAATTAGGATCCAATAATCCTAAGTATAGTAAGTTGTACATGAAGGGAAATCCGAGTGGAAGGATGTACAGGGTCTACCTCCCTATACTTAGGGTAAAATATCCCTAAGTATAGGCAGCAAAATAGAGGTAGAAAGAATGAATAGAATACCCGAGAGTCCTACACCCCCTATACTTAGGGTAAAGTACACCCTAAGTATAGCATAATCATAAGATGAGAAAGGGGTGTGGGACTAAAGAATAGAGTGATATGGACAACTGGATCTGTACAAGTCGGAAAAATGGTGATAATCAGGCGCGAGATGCAATAGATGTGAGTCAAGAGACCACATCTCACGCAAAGTGAATCGGGGCAACATCAACGACCCGTGGCTCATGATCTAGATATGGCTTGAGCCGCTGACCGTTAACACGAAAGGTAGCATCAGAAGACAACTCAGATATATCAATACTCCCATTGTCATGTACCTTTCGAACCAAATAGGGTCCCTTTCATTTGCTCTGTAGCTTTCCTGGAAACAAACGAAGCCTAGCATCAAACAACCATACTCTCTTTTCTGGCTCAAACTGCTTGTGGCTGATATGAGAGTCATGCCATTCCTTCACTCTCTCCTTATACTATAGGCTACTCGAAAAGGTTGTATCACGAAGCTCCTCCAGGGCTACTAACTCTGCCCTCCTCTGATCTCCTACACTCACTGGATCCATAAGTATATCAGTAACAGCCCAAAGTGACCTATGTCTCAGCTCAACAGGTAAATGGCAGGGCTTGCCATAAACGAGACAAAAGGGAGATGTACCCAAAGGAGTCTTGAAAGACGTCCTATATGCCCACAAGATCGAGTCCAAAAGCTGTTACCAATCCTTTCGGTCAGGGCGGACGACTTTCTGCAATATAGTCTTGATCTCCCTGTTCGACACTTCAGCAAGACCATTCGTCTGAGGATGGTATGGAGTGGTAACTCGATGGTCTATGCTGAACTTGCTAGCAAGGGCCTTTACCTTGTCGTTGACGAAATGAGACCCCCGTTAGATATCAATACTCGAGGAAACCCAAACCGTGAAATGATATTCTTCCTCAAAAATATGCAAACAGTCCTAGCATCTGCGGTTCGGGCAGGGATGGCCTTAACCCAACGACTCACATAATCCATAGCCAACAGAATGTACTCAAATCCCTGACTCCTAGGGAATAGACCCATGAAATCGATGTCCCATGCGTCAAAAACCTCACAGAAGTGTATGGGCTGCATCGGCATCATATCACGTTGTTCACAAGTGCCCATCCTCTAACAGTCAGTACACCTCTTCACGAAATCATCAGAGTCCTTGAAGAGAGTAGGCCGCCATAGGCTGGATTGGAGCACTTTCTATGCCGTTCTCCTCCCCGAGTGATGTCCTCCTGCCTCAAGCTTGTGGCAGTAAGTAAGGACGTTGTGGTGCTCCTCTTGAGGAATGCACCGACGCCAAATACTATCCCCTCCTTCATGATAAAGGACGGGATCCTCCCAATGGTAAAACTTGGCCTTTGCGAGGAAGGTCTCAAGTTTCTGCCTGGGCCAATCTTGTGGAACTTTCTTGGCGACAAGATAGTTCACAATATCGGCATACCATGGGAGAGAGGCGATAGCAAGGATCGCCTCATCTTGGAAGGTCTCACATATAGGCTCAGTCTGCTCAGAATCCTCAACATACTCTAATCGGGAGAGATGATCCACCACCACATTCTTGACTCTAGGCTTATCTTTAATCTCTATATCAAACTCCAGGAGTAGAAGGATCCATCTGGTCAATCTGGATTTGGCATCCTTCTTTGCCATGAGGTACCTGATGGCGGTATGATCAGTATAGATGGTCACTCTAGATCCAATGATGTACGATCTGAACTTATCTAGGGAGAAACATATGGCTAGCATCTCCTTCTCAGTGATTGTGTAGTTCTGTTGGGCGGCATCCAAAGTACGGCTAGCGTAGTGAATAGCAAAGGGGACTCCATCCCTCCTCTATCCCAGCACGGCCCCCATGGCAAAATCCGAGGCATCCGTCATGATCTCAAATGGGAGAGACCAATCAGGTAGCTGGAGAACCGGAGCCTCTATAACACGATTCTTAAGAGTCTCAAATGACGATAGACACTTATCATCAACAAGGATCTCGGTGTCTTTCGTCAGTAGATCAGTCAACGATCGGGCAATCCTGTTGAAATCATGAATGAAGCGTCGGTAGAAACTGACATGCCCCAGAAAAGACCATAACTGCCACAAGTTGGACGGTGGATTGAGTTTTCTAATGACATCCACCTTGACTGGATCAACCTCCATGCCCCTGTTGGAGATTATATGGCCAAGAACCGTCCCTCGAGTCATCATGAAGTGACTCTTCTCCTAAGACAACACAAGGTGAACCTCAATGCATCGCTGAAGGACTCGGTCTAGGCAGTCAAGACAAGAATCGAATCCGTCGCCGTATACCGAGAAATCATCCATGAAGACCTCCAAGCACTCCCCCACTATGTCCGAAAAGATGGACAACATGCATCTCTGGAATGTCGTCGGAGCCTTGCATAAATGAAATGGCATGCATCTGAAAGCATATGTCCCGAAGGGATAGGTGAAGGTGGTCTTGTCTTGGTCCTCGGGCGCGATGGCCACCTGATTATATCCGGAGTACCCATCCAAGAAACAATAATGGCTCTTCCCTGCCAGCCTCTCAATAATCTGATCAATAAAGGGTAGGGGAAACGATCCTTCTTGGAGGCTTGGTTCAATCGTATGTAGTCTACACAGACCCGTTAAGAAGTGGGTACCCGGGTAGCGATCTCCTCTCCAGACTCACTAATAATTGTGGTGATGCCCGTCTTCTTGGGCACCACATGCAACAGACTGACCCATTTGGAGTCGGATATGGGGTAGATAAAATCGATGCTCCACCATTTCGAGATCTCCTTCATGAAAACATCTCGAAGATTCGGGTTCAGCCGCCACTGGAACTCATGCGACGGCTTCGCGTCCTCCTCGAGATAGATATGGTGAGAGCACATGACCGGACTTATCCCCTAGAGATTGGCTACACTCCACCCTATTGCCTTGCGGTTCTTTTCAAGAACCCCCATCAGACGGGATTACTGCTCTCTAGTCAAATTAGAGGAGATAATGACTGGGTACATCTCATGCTCACCCATAAAGAACCTATACTTCAGCGACGACGGTAGCGGCTTCAGCTCTGGACAAGTAGGTGCTAGCGGATCTGGCCTCTGAAAAGTTTGAGTGAATGCTGCCAAATCTGCATGGGAGAATGAGAACTATCGCTCGCAATCTGAATCTGACGAAGGCTGCTCTGCTGGATTGTCTCTGCTCTGTATGGAATCAGCCTCCTCCCTAGCTGTAGGCTCAGTAGAAGTCAGACACGGTATCAAATCATCAAACTCTTCCCAATCAATATCTGACTCCGAGGGATCTATATCAGACTCACAAAAATCTGCCTCACGATCGGGAACCGACTCTGCTGCCTGAGATGTATCTTGGATCAGGAATGCGCTCTCCAAGCTCTCTTCTGTTGGCGTCTCTGCGTCAGTGACCTCTGAAGGTGAGAGGATGGCCTGTGTGACTGGATCTGCCCAAACTGCCTCGTCATCTGTAATCACAAAATCGCAGTCCTGGTGGATGTCTCGCCCTACCTCTGTCATCTGCTCTGAATCTGAAGTCAGCTCTGAGCAAGCTGAATCTCTTGGTCTAGTCTCCTCAACCATCTCTATTTGTATACTCTCGCCCTCAACACGAAAGTACACCTTCCCGCTGTCATGGTCAGACACTGCCTTGGCTGTGGCCAAGAACGGACGTCCTAGAATGATCGTGGTATCGGTCACGGACTCAGGGATCTCTATGTCCAACACAACGAAGTCCACGGGGAATTTCAGCCCCTGAATCGTGACGATAACATCCTTCAGCAACCCCTTCAACCTCTTGACAGATCGATCAGCAAACTGAAGGATCGTCCTGCTCTGTCGGAGAGGCCCAACTCGAAGTAGTCGAGAAGGGTTGTCGGAAGTAGGTTGATCGAAGAACCTCTATCTAATAGAGTGCGGTCGAACCTTTGCTCATGGATATGGCATCTGACATACGGGGCTCCTGCATCTGGCTTCTTGGCTGGCAGATAGTTCTGAATCACGAAACACGTGGCACGAGTAAGCACATGGATCTCTGACTTATGGTCCTGCCTCTTCCTCCTAACTGTGGTCCTGTCTCTGAGTGATCACTGGAAGAGAGGTATGTGCTCCAAGGCCTCTTGTAGAGTCAGTTGTATCTAAATATGTCCATCATATGCTGGCTGAACTCTATCTGATGGTTCTTTTTGGGATTTTCTTTTTTTGCCCCTTAGCCAAATTGAGTGCTCTGGGAAAGGGGACTACAGGGTCCTTCTCAGATGAAGGACTAGGAAAGGGTCTGGAATGCTCATGAACGGCAGAATCCACACATACATCATCAAGTAACACAGGTGGATCCGAAAATAATAAACCCTTTCCTTTATTTGCAGAATTGTCCTGAGATATATGTACGGAAGGAGAAACAATAGGACTAGCAGAACTGAAAATGGTGGCCTCAATACCATCCTTGGCATCTGGACTTGCAGCATCAGTACCGCGCTCTGGCTCAACAACTGTAATGGTGGCATCCGTACCACCTCCTCTAACTGGTGAAGTGACGGCCTCAATATTGTCGGCTAGATCAACATCCTTTATGGCATCAGTTCCACCGACATTGTCTCTAGCGGCATCAGCACCGCTCTGCTCCTCGCCTGGTGCTCCTGAAGTGGCGTGGGATCGTCGCTCAGATGAGGCGCCGCCTGCTGGCATCCTACCACTCCTAAGTGTAACAAAATCAGCATCAAACATGTATGCAAACATATCACCAAGTGAAGTACTAGGAGTGGTAATCTCAATGAACTCTACCTGCTCAGACTTCCTCTTAAGGTTGTTAAGGTTCGGCTCAATCTGGGCAGGGATGGCGGCCTTCCCTCTCACTATCTCTCGCATCTCTTGGCGGAACTCATCCATCTCCCATTGAAAAGTGGTCTGCTGCTCGGTCATGAGGAGGGCTTGTTAATCAAGTACGGGGTTCTCATAGGTCGGCCCATGAGAACCTGATGGTTGGCCTCGCTGGTAGTTAGGTTGCTGCTGATGGTGTGGGTGAGAGGGGTACTGCTGATGATACTGATGCTGCTGAGGCTGCTCTCGCCTCCAAGATTGTCCCTGCTGATAGGGACGAGGACCATACTGCTCTCTTTGGGATGGCTGCTGCTGGTGGTGTATTGGGGGTTGAGGCTGCTGGTGCTGCTCACACTGTTGGCCGTACTGGCCACCCTGAACTGGAGGCTGTTGCTGGAAACTGGTGCCTCCGACCGACCAGCGTAATCCGGGATGGTCTCGTCAGATACCAGGCTGGGGTCGGTCGTACCAAATCCCGTTGACATCCATCAACGGCTCCTGCTCGTAGGTGGGTGGAGGGAGTACTGCCAGGGGCTGATCCGGCTAGTAGACCACCATCTGAGTGTCCTGGGATGGTGGTGGCTGGTAAAACTACGGTGGCTACTTGTACCACTCCGCCTGTGCAAGGTGAACCTGTCTAGGCTGATTGGAGTGCTGGGATGAGCTACCACTGCTGCTCGGATCTCCTTGTGACCTGAGACGGGGCTGAGAAGCCGTTTGTGCCTCCTGGAGACACATGAGCTGTGTCTTCAGGTCACTCGGCGTCTATGCCATCTGATCCATCTACGCAATGCCCTGGCACTACTTCTTCTCAATCAACTCGATCCGGTCCAGCTTCTCACTGATGATGCCCATGTCTACGACTGTAGACTCTGCCTGTGCGGCTGCCGCGGATAAAGTGGAAGGACCGACATCAACCCGTGCTATCCTCTGAAACTGTACGGCCTGTGGCTGGGGACGTCCCTGAGTGTAGAGGCGGGTCTGGGACATCACGGTGTAGTTCTCGGCCATCTCCTCATACATAGCCCAGACCTGATCTTCATCCTTGGCGAAGTAAGAACCGCCACAAGAAGCATTCACCAGGCTCTGCAGCTCTGGTGTCAATCCGCAGATAAGCTCTGAACTAGGTTCGACATCGTGATGTCATGGTGTGGGCATCTATCGGTGAGCTCTCGAAACCTCCCCCATGCCTCGTGAAACAGCTCGTTGGGGAGCATGGAGAAGTTGCTGATCAGGGCCCCCGTTGCATTGGTCTGCTCGAGTGGATAGTACTTGTTCAAGTACTCGGTGCGGAGCTGCTCCCAGGTGTACAAAAATCTCCCAAAATGCTTTAGCCAGTTGGCTGCTCTGTCAACAAGGGAGAAGTGGAAGGCAATCATCTGAATGGTGTACTCGTCCACCTGCGGATCGTGGACGGTACTGCAGATAATCTCAAACTCTTGGAGATACAGATGGGACTCCTCAGTGTTGAGCCCGTGGAAGCGAGGAAGAAGCTGAAGTGTCTGTGGGGGGAACTTGAGGTCCCCCACGATCGCTTGAAGAACTATCCACCGGTGTGTAAGTGTCGATCCAGGGTTGTGCAACTCCCGCATCGGTCTCGATTGATCTGTTGCTCCTCCGGCTGATCTGGAATACCCCCTGCTCCTGCAGCTCTCGGCTGCTCTCGTGCTATCCTCAGCCTCTCCATCTCTCTCCTCATCTCCACCATGAAGGCTCGCTGATCTAATATCTGGCGATGCATCGTCTCAAGGGAAGCCAACAGGGTGTTGTTGATCGCACCCTGGTCTAATACGTATGTCATCATCTCAGGCCACTGACCCTGGGTGTGCTCCTCACTACTGGCCATGGTCTCTGCAAAGGCAAAAGACCCAAACTCAAGTGCCGATAAATCATCTGTCTGATGTCTCTCATCTAGCACTGGTATCTCAGAAGTGGTAGAAGGGTGGTCAAGGGAGAACAGGACAGAATCGAACTCAGGTTCGGAGAGCGGTTCTTGGCTCTCACGAACCAACCAAGATGAACAAGCTAGAGTGCTAAAAAGTGGTGCAGCCAGAGGCTGCCTAAGAGATCACCTGCCCATCATCTTGATCTGGTGAGTCTGGTGGATGAAATCTGGAAACACACAGGATGAGCAAACAAACCCTAGGTTCACCTACTCAACACTGAGCTGATGATAGTAAGAGATCGGTCGATTATCTGGTCAATTTTATTTTAGGTGATAATGTTAGTCTATCAGAACGGTTACACGAGCTGATGGGAATGCAATCCTCCTACTAGATTGTCCCGTATAAAAGGTCGGGATCTGATCGGGGTTCGGATATGGCTCTAGCCTAGTGTGCGGGTCACTCTCTTGCTCATCCAAGCTAGACAATGAGGGGGTTGCTCTCCCCAAGACAAATTTGTAGGTGAGGTATCTTTTAGGGTCAAGTGTATTTAAGCAGTCCCAATTTTATAGTTTTCCTTTTTTATGTATTTTTCAATACAAGTAATGCCTAACGAATTTTTCGGTTCTCCTGATTATTTAAGTCCTGAAAACAGGGGGAGAAGAAGAAAAAGTCAATGCGCGATAAAATCAATGATGCATGCAGAGTAAGAGATGCGTACCTGAATCCAGCAGTATACATCTAGAGTGATCCGCGTAAAAAAGTAAAGACTGAAAGTAAACTACCTATATGATGCACGAGAAACTGGCCTTAAGCTGAGAAATTTCTACACGATAAGAACAATAGCCGGGTACTCAAACTTAAGTCCGGAGTCCTATCTTGGGATCCACTCGGTGTCCACCACAACGGATCCTGCACGTGCTGTATGTGACTCCTCAAGGCATGCGGACTAGAGTCTAAGTAATCCGACTTTTTATTGTGAGTTCATTAATTAGGTCCAATTACAGTCTAATAAGTGCAGTAGATAATTAGGGTTTGGATCCTAATCAATTACATCACAATCAGAAGAAAATCCTAAGCTAAGGCCAAAACCACGTAAATCAGACAGGCAGTTATAATAAAATATGAGAAAACTAAAACCAGTGAAAAACACGGTGAGGTCCCCCGAGCACACCGGTGCTCGGTGAAACAGACCCCGGTAGTCACCGATAGAGTCCAAGTCTGTCCCTGTGTTATTACAATAAAAGTTTGCAGAAATATAAACTAAACTACGGCTATGGCTATCTACACTAAGCTAAAATTATTTACCTAGCTCCTCGCGGCTCCCGCACTCCTGCTCGGTCTCCTCGCGCTCTCCTGCGGCTCTATGCAGAGAAGAGCCGCCTCCAACTCCCGTGGTTGCTTCGGCTTCCGAAAAAGCCGCATCGATCCTCGGGCCCCCTCGCAAGAAGAAGAGACAGAAATGTGTCAGACCAGATAAAAATATATGCAAAGAATATCAGGCAAAAATATCTACAAATATCTACAGAAAAGCTACGAAAAAGAAAAACCGTGAAAAACCAAACGACTACTAAGCCGTACTCCCCGGCAACGACGTTATTCTGATGACCGAGATGAGCTCTTACTATAAGGCCAAGGTAAAAATGTTCGGTGCTGTTGCGACCCGAATAGAGAGACTCAGTCAACAAAAAAATCAGAACACAAATCAGAAAATAAATCAAGAATGTATGAATAGAGGTCTCACTGTTTATTTAACCTGGTATAGCGACCAGGGTCGAACTCAAGGAGCACGGATTGACTCCAAAGAGCCTACGAACTAGTCGAAAAAAAAAGCAAGGAAAGAATAAAATATTTTTGGTGGATTTTATCTTTTTAAATTTTTTGTATTTTTAATTATGGAGAAAATAAGGAAAAGGGCTAAAAACTCACAATCAACAATTTATTCAATACATCAAAACAACTCAGAAAATGCAAATAAAATTATTTTGTGTTTTTTATATTTTTAAGTGTTTTTGGTATTTTTTAAGAATTTTATAATTTTTGGTTGATTTTATAATAATAGGAAAAAACAAAAACAGTGAAGTAATGTGCAGTCAAATTTGAAAGCCTAATTAAAAATAGATAATTAGCCTATAAAAATCTGAAGACAATTTTTATGAAAAGTAGGAATAAAAACTAAGCTACAGAAACCAAAATTACATTTTTTATTTTTATATTTTTTAACAATTTTTATATGGTTTTTGGTGTTTTGTATTTTGTTGGATTTTATGAATCCAAATTCAACAAAACTTGGACAGAAGCAATAAAACACTACAACAAACAAATCCTATTTTTTGTAATTTTTAGATGAGTTTTTATATTTTTAGTTGATTTTTCAATTCAAACAGTAACTAAAATGCATTTTTTTGAATTTTTAAAAATATCAAAACAACTCAAAAATATCCCAAAAAATTAATGAAATTTTTACACAGTGGCAGAAGCCACGTGTCCAAATTTCACTCGATTTGGAATTAATTTGATATTTTATTCAACCAATACAAAAGCCACATCACACATGGAACTAAGTGAAAGAAAAATATGTTCTAAGGGCTAAAAAGTAACACGCGTGCAAACTATAGGGGTTTTAGTGTAAATTTTCCATCAAATCTAGCACATGTTCGAATTCAGTACGCACAGGGGTATAAATGCAAATATCACAACTAAAAATTCAATTCATAACATCAAATAAACCCCAAGCCCATACATGCAAAAAGGCCAGAAACTCACATGTCAAAGCACGTGCACCACAATAGGAAGGACTAAATTGCAAATATTAAAAACCTAAGGTCCTAAGTGTAGATTATCCAAATTAAAAACAACTGACACGAATATTTACAGGACTCGAAAATAAATGCAAAACTAAAGAGGGCCTAAGAGATATTTACCCTCGTTATTAATGATCAACGGTAGAAGGGGGGCACGTGGTAGATCTAGCGGTGGAGAACTAACTGGTACCCCTTCGAAGATGGACGTCCTGGATCAAATCCCAGATGGATCGGACGGTGGAGACCTCTCGCGAATGGATGGCTACAATCAGAACTGGAGCGGGCACTCGATCGGATGACAAAGGAGGATCCTGGATGAACTGGACACCGACGAAGTTCGTCCGGCCAATACGCGCTCCCAGGGGCCTCTCTGATGCTGCTCTGATGGGCGAAACGCTCCTGGAGGAGGTCCGAAGCTGATGACGTGCGCAGATGGGGCCGGGAGGTCCTGGAGGAACTCCGGCGACGGGGAGGAGCAGGAGCACCTGTGCCTGAACAGTTGGACCCCCAGATGGGGTCCTCCTTCTATGAAACCGGCACAGGAAGAACACTGGGTCGAGGGCAAAGTGCCTCGACCCGGTTATGGGCGGAGTGGGTGAACAGGTGGGTCGAGGCATGGTCCTCTGGAAAATGGCAGTGGAGGAGGACCTAACTCCTGGTTCCGGGGCGAACCAGGATGATCTGAGATGCGGAGAATGTGGAGCGAAGTCTCATGAAGATGATACGTTGGTCGGATGGGAAGATGGTCGATCAGAGCGGAAGGAATCGGTCGGCCAAGGCCGGCAGCGTAAAATCGAAGAATGCAGATTAAGGCTAATCTAAGGGATAGCAAGGTCACCTGATGGTCGGACGCGTCTATGGGGGAACTGCGGAGTCTCCTAGGGTCCTTGCCTCGATGGAGCGACGCCTCCAGAGGCTCGTGCTCGCCGGTGGCGGAGCTCGACGGTGTTGACCGCCAGACTTGAGGCTATGGTGCCTGAATCCTCACTGCGACACCTCCCAAAGCTTGCTGTCACTCAAGGAAGGAAGATGGAGGTCCTTGAAATCTAAGACAGTGGCCGAAAGTGCGTGAAATGGTGGGAGGAGGCAACGCTATATAGTGTAGGGGTCCGAGAAGGAAGAAGATCGGGCGCGCAATCCGATGCTTGGATCCTTAAGAAAAACCTCGGGCGTGAATCTCGGATGAAGGAACTACAATCGACGCTTGGGGTTTAGGCGAATGGAAGTCGGGTCGTGACGCGAAAAATCGGCAAAGTCGGGTCGGCGCCAAGATCCGTGGAGCAGTGGTCCAGGGGTGAGAGTTGACCGGGAGTCAACATTCCCCCGTGGATCAATCAGAATCCAAGATTTATTAATTATTTGTAAATTCATTTAAAAATATTAAATGGTTTTATTTTGAAACATTTTCAACATGAAAAATGTTTATTATTTTTTAAATTGTTTTTTGTGATTTTTATTTATTTTTTTGAAATATAATACAATATATATACATAGTATCTTATTATATATTAGGTAAAATACCTGGGTATTTTTATTTGTTTATTTTTGTACAATTATTCCCATTTTATATTTTACTTATTTACAACATGAAAATTGGGATGTAAAATATTTTTTATTTGATTTTTATTATTATTTACAAGGCCAAAATAAATATGTACAAGTACATATATACATGGTATATATTCACTGAGGATAGAGAAATTATTTTTCTTTTATTTATCCCAGTTTTATTTTATTTTTATTTTTATAGATATATACAAAGTATGGGAAACCCATATAAAATTTTATTTTGGAAAATAAAATATATATACTAAGAGGGGGTATATGTGCAAGGCTGAGGTACCCTATCTCTCTCTACTTGTGTTATTTTGCGGTCAGGCCCATGTTGAGCCCTCCCTTTGGTTCAGGTTACTCAATATTTATTCTAAATATTCCTCTCTTTTCTATTTCTTTATTCCTTTATTTTTGTGTAAAAATATGCTAATTATGGTTATTTATATGAAGCATGTAATTTGATATTTTATCATATTTACAACTAATTACATGGTATTTTGCCAAGATTCCTAGCTAAAATAAAGGAATAAAGAGTGATGAATGGGGATTCATCAAGATGCTCCTTCCATATTAGTAGGAGAGATGACCACTTATTCCTATTAGGAAAGGGAGGTCGTCCACTCCATGTATATGGAAGGAGGCACTCTCTCTTTCCCATTATCTCCATATTTGTTTGATTTAATTTGAGATTGATTTATATTGATTTACCAATATAGATTTGATCTAAATTAAATTAATTGTTGTTGGTTTTTACCAACACAAATCTTACCTATTAAAAGAAACACAATCGATGAGATCCATTGGATTTGTGTTGTCCATGGATTGAGATCCATGGATCCCAAAATATTATAAAAGGAGAGGCACCCCTTTGCTCTTCTTTACACAACAAGTGAGACAACAACTCTCTATCTCTCTTTTTCTCTCTACACACCTACTCTCTCTATCTCTCTCATGTGGCCGTCCACTATGGATGCCCTAGAGAAATTCTCCATCGCTGCAACGTCATCGTTATTATGCCCGATGGTTTGCTCGTGGATATCCATGTACTTTGGTGTGCCTTGCTCGTGAAGAAGAGGTAATATCTCGTTTGTCGAGATCAGGAGATCTGTGGCTTGGATCATCAACATGGATTGCGAGGAGTACATGTTTCATCAACACGCTCGCAAGCGTCTCCTCTGTCGGATCGGACTTGAGAAAGGAGGTCTCCTTGTTTAGAGACTCGATCGCAACCACGCTTCAAGAGGTAACCCTATTACTTGTTTTTTAGTTTAGATAAAACGATCCGAGAAGTGTTCTTGGATCATGTGGTTTCGTCGCATGAAAAAAATTTAATTTCCGCTGCATAGAACAACTAGTACAACTAGTCGTTCTTCGTCGTATTCGATACGATGCTCATGCTTCCGTGATACGCTTGAGAATCTTCCCATATCCTTTAAGTGGTTTCAGAGCCTTAGGTCGGTGGTTTTGGATGCGATCCATGAACCGAGGATGACTTGGGTTTCATTAGGGTTTGCGAAAGTTTTCATGAATTTCATTTTCGCATCTCTATTTTGAGATTATTTTCGGCACTGTTTAAATTGTTTAAACACGAAAATAATAATCGTATTTTATTTCTCCATTAAATAAGGAAACTGTAGGATCTGAGTTTGCGTAATTTGGATTCCGTATGTTCGAGATATGATCATTTTAGTGAACATGTATCCAAAGTTTCGGGGACAGCGAATCTTAACGTAATTAAAGTATTAATTGCGGATTTGAAACACCTCGAAATGCATGCAAATCACTTAGGTTCTGTTGTAAATCAAATTAGCAAACTTTAAAAACTTATTTTGCTCAATTTGGATTTAAATTGATTGAGATATGGTATTTTTAGTAAGTGAGGGTCAGTGCTAGAAATACTTTCCCAATCAAGAACCTAGTGATTGTCGTTTAATCAATTAGTAAAATTAAATTATTTAATTTCCTGGAATAATTGTGCATAAATATTTGTGAAATATTTGATGATAATTATTTCCTTAAATGACATTACCTTAACAAATATTTGGTTAGATGTGATCTAGATCAGTAATTGGTTACATGATCTACATTCCAATAAACATGTTGCTTAAATAGGATTTGGGATTTGTTTAGCAAATCTCATTATAATATTAATCAAAATTGTTTTGATTATTATTATATGGTATAATTTTGGTTGAAGAACCGATGATCATCTCAAGTACAGAGTGATATATTTTGCATTATCCTTTCCCGAGGTGGATATGGTATCTAGTCGGGGATCGTTGGGGTAGCAGGTTGCACCGTGTGCGGTCTGTCCCACTCTCGTCGGTACTGGACATGACAGCTGGTAGGGTTAGTATAATGCTTAAGAAATCATGATGTATTTCTAATTATTAAAATTCGAAACAATACGTATTTGAGATAATACCATTTTTCAAGTAACAATAAAGATTGTTTGTTTGATATTAATTGGATCATTAATTTAATATGATTAGATTAATTGGAATCTAATTAAAATTAAAACATTCTATTATGAATAGAGATGTTATTTCTCTTGGAATAATTAATCATAATGAATATGATTCATAATGATTATTTAGAATTTGAATATGATATGGAGGATCACATAAGTGACATCCATGGTCTCCCGTCAAGGCGGAGGCTTCCGTCGCCAGGGATTGTATGTAGGAGACGCCTGTCCGAAGTGACAGCTCTTGTATGCATGCACATCTGGATCGGCTCTTTGCTTCTCGAAAGAGTAAGGTTGTATGCGTAGTGACCCCAATGTCAGATCCTCATATTATTGGGACGATATTGGATTGCGCATAGCGAGTGCTATTCCTATTTACAGTTGGTTTAATTAATGACGGGTCAACATCACCTTAGGGATGGTGGGCCCGGGTGTTAAAGACCGAATTGGGAATGCAAGTTGGACTTGCAATGCGGAATGTGTTCCCGCTTCTTATTATCCGAGTTGTAGATTCTCATATTAAGGGATGTGACAAAGATAAGGAAGGAGATCCTAGATCTTGTTGAGATATAATGGTAAGTATATCTCTTACATTGAAAGTGATTAAGGGAATGAACTTTCAGTGTTGACAAGGCAAGACAACTTTGATATAAAAAATCCTAAATCAAAGTAAAATATGTATATATATATATATATAAATATATACACTTATGCAAAATTTCTTATTCCAGATAATCCTTCATTAAACCCACTCAATTCTTATACTCAATAATAACCAGTAAATATCATGGATTGGACTCATGATCCAGATATTGTACTTGCAGTTGGACACATAGTGTATGTGGTTGCAATATGCAAGTTTCCTCATAAATAATGAGGAATGACAATTAAATAGATAATAGGACTTCAAATCTAGGGTTTGTATATCTCTATAGTCCTGATTTCTCATCAAATGTACTTTAAAAGTGACATGTCGATGATGATCGTAATTGTTAAATAATCCTTATAAAATTCTAAGAAGATGTTCTGGCATACATATGTGCTCTCGACATTTAATCATGAATGGCGTGGTTCTCTGCATCATGCAAAATGGTAGCTCTATAAGAGATGATGTACTCAAATTGTTCGAGTACCTACCTGAACCAATGTTTTAGAGTTTAAATGGTTGTAGATACAATGAATGTCATCATTCTACTATCTATACTCTAGTCATTCATGAAGCTTCATAATATTCATATTGTATGAAATTAAATGAAGGCGTATATAAATGTAAAGTGCTCTTATATTGAAATTTTTTATTTCAACATAAGAGATCCTTTGTCTTAAGCAATGGTTGCTTATAAATAAAGGGAGCGCAGTGGAAGCATTGGTTAGACCCAAGTAAGAAGGAAAGTCAAGGAGTTGACTGTACTTCTATGACTTCCATATGACATCCTAAGAGTTGGATAAATGCTAATACTATAATAAGTTGATGTGTTGATAGTATGAGTATCAAGTCTGTCTAGACTCGGATAGAGCATCAAAATAATCTACATAAATCATTGAAATTGACTTTCTTATTTGATAAGATAAAGTCCAATAATTGTATCTCAATCTTCTAACAACACTTGCAATTGGTTGCATATGTATTAGAATATTAGAAATTTGATCTTAAGGTTTAATGATCATCCATGTTGAAATAGATGCAATTCTTGCAACAATTTCCACTAGATCAATAGACTTCATATTTTTAGTGGGAGCCCCTTAGTCTTAGAGAATGTCTCTATGACCTGGATATTAGA
The DNA here is from genome assembly GCA_037367405.1 of Ottelia alismoides. Lineage (NCBI taxonomy): Eukaryota > Viridiplantae > Streptophyta > Magnoliopsida > Alismatales > Hydrocharitaceae > Ottelia > Ottelia alismoides. The sequence continues at coordinate 127,625 of JAZKJV010002786.1, forward strand.
ATATATTCATCATTTATTTCTAAATGTTGGAAATAAATATGAATTCTGGAATATACCTACCATAAAGAGTTATGATGGAGATATTTCAGATAGTAATCTAAAATCTTGTGGACTCTACTAAATTAGAAAATTAATGAATGATTAATTAACATTTCTAATACTGAAATTAAACCTTAAAAGATCAATAGGAGAATGAAGATCATTTGACAATGATCTGGCATCAAGCATTGGATATTTGTCTATTGATGTGATAAATAGACTAGTGAGAGATGAAACTTTTGATTGTCTAACAGTTCAAATCTTACATACTTGTGAATATTGTATTAAAAAAGTAAAAATATCCAATACACCCTTCCTTGGATTGGTGTAAGATGTCAAGGTATTCAAGATCCCATGCATATTGATGTATGTGAATCATATATATCAGAATAAACATTATGGATATGTGATATCTATTGATGATTATTTGTGATATGAGATTTCTTCTCTTCACTTAGAAACCTTTGAAATGTTCAGAGATTTCACAAGTTTGGTTTAGAACCAAAGTTTGAAGGAAGATTAAATGAATTTGATCTAATATAGGTAGTCAGTACCTATTAGATGAATTCATGGAATACCTTATAGAGATATGAATATTATTTTTATCTTACTCCTCCTAATAAACCTAAACTCAGGAGAGTTGTAGGGAGATACAATTAGATCATGTATACATGATTTGATCAATAATGATTTTTAGCATAATTTCCTATTAGTTTTCAGGTATATATGTAGAAGAGACTACAATATATATCCTTAATAAGGTTCCAAGCAAGAAAGCTGGAATTTAGCATTTGAAACTGTCACTTCATTAGAAAAATAAAGGATGGTATTAGATACCTACTTTATGACCTTGAGTTTCTTAAAAGATATCATCTTTGAGAATATGATTCTTATAGGATGACTCTCTTGAGAATCAAGATGAAAATGAAGTAAAGAAACTCATTTAATCTTGAGATGATAATGAGGCTCCTGAAATCGGAAACTAAAAGGACAATTAACGATGAAACACTAATACCTCTTCAAATGAGTTTGAGGATGGATTCCATGTGTCAGTTAAGTCTGACAATAATCTTACTTCATGTGATGAAGCCTCTGAAGATCGTGAAATGGAAAGATGGATGTTAGCAATAAAGTCTAAAGTAGACTTCATATACAAATGTTGTATATGGACCCTCGAGGATCCACCTGTAAGGGTAAGAACCGTTAAGGTGTAAATGGATCTTCAGGAGAAGAGGGAACCTGATGAGAAGGTAGAGACCTTCAAAGCATGGTTCGTAGCCATGAGCTACACACCGGAAGAAAAGACAATGCCTACAATGAGACTTGCTCTTCAGTAACCATGCTTAAACCCATCGGATTATTTCTAACTGTAGCTACACAACTTAGCTATGACATTTTCAAGATGGAAATAAAGATTGCATTCCTCTATGAATACCTCTCTGAGGATATTCACATGAAGTAGCCCCAGGGCTTCATGGTTGAGGAAAGCAAGGTGTGCAAGCTAGATAACTCCATCTATGGACTCAAATAAGCTTCTTGTAGCTGGAACATAAGATTTGATTAAATTATAAATGTTATGATTTCGTATAGAATCTTGATGAGTGATGTGAAGCTTAGTAGGAGTGCCTTTGTGTTCATCGTGCTAAATGTAGATGATATCTTAATCATTTAAAATGATATAAGGAAATTAATAAGTATAATCTGGTTGTTCCACAACTTGAGATATGATCTCAAGGATACCTCTTGGATATTAGTTCTGAAGGTGTTCAAAAGCACAGAGAAGAGGGTATTGGAACTGTTACATTAGTAGTACACCTTGGACAAATTCCATTTTATGGAAAATTCCAAGAAAGGCTTATTTCCCTCAAGATATGGTACTGACCTATCTAAAGGGATAGCACCTCAAAGAGTTGAGGATGTGAATGTTAAAACTGCTAGCCCTTGGGCATCAGTTCTGAGAAGCCAGGTGTGTGCTAGATGTGTACAAAAGCCAAATGGCTGCCATATAGTGGGAGTAGTAAACTACTACTAATCCTACTACGGAATTAAAACGCTTCATTGCAGTAATAACAACATCTTCAAAGAAGACTAGACTTTAGAGAAAGTGATCTCTAAGTCTTATCTTCAATGAGTTAAGACTTTATAGATGGAGATCTAAAAGGTCTTAACTATGAATACCTTAGGAGATAGAGATCTCCGGGAATAAGGGTATTCTGATAAGGATAATTGAAATTACATTCTGGTTATAATAATTATTGATGTGTAGTGTCAAGGACACTATGACTGATATGATAGAGTATTGGTTGCATGAGATGCAACATTCACATTAGATGCGAACACTGTCACTAGGAGATATGCAAGTATCGTAAAAGGACTTGGCATAATCTCTTGGGAACAGAGTGACTGATCAACTTACCTAACTATTTTCTAAATAGACTATGATTGCCACATGAGTGTGGGTTTAAAGATTAGCCCATTAATGGCTCTTTGGGCTAGTGGAGATTGTTGGACATGCGAGCCCACGACGAGACATTATGCAAAAATGTTATTGCAAATATCATTCCCTAATCTGAAATTAAGAATAATTAATTTGCATAATAGGTCCCTTAGTACAATTAGGGTTATGTACCACGACCATCTTGATGATCATACAGCTGTTGATTCAACTATTGAATCATAGAGGCTGGTGCTTGGATGAATATCTAAAGAGTTAGATTGAGGACTCATCAAGCACCGTCAAATGATTGTTAAGAGATGATCTCCAGCCTGAGTAGGAAATAGCAATCCTTTCTCATTTTGGTTGATATCTAATCGACCTCTTAATGCAGGTCCTCTGCATAGGAATAGAGATTCATAGGTGTTAGATAAGTTAGGTCAAAAAGTTGACTTAACGAGATCGAGATATCCAAAGTCCTATATCGTATGTTGTCACGTTACAAGCACGCATCCTCTGACTGGAGACAGATGTGTTACTATATGTCTGAGTATGTACATTTGGCAGACCAATAGGTTGATGACCTAATCAAGGTCTATATACCGGTGCGCTGGTGTGCATGTAAGGGCATATGAGTAATACGATCTCTCAAAGGGATCATAGAGGTTCAGTTACTGAACGGGAAGACATGAGCTCACTCATGAGATATTGGGAAGAATTAAATTCCGTGCACGGTCGTCTCGCTTTGGAAGCTTGACTGAATTTGTATGTTGATATATACTTTTGGAAAGTATATGATCAAGACCTAGGTATGTTTTTCGGAAAGTATATGATCGATACCAACTCCCAATAATCGAATGAGAAACTTACTGATAAAAACCCAAAAGTAGACAGTGTAAAGTTGATCTAATACTTCGGTTTTATTCTGAGTCTTCCAGTATGCAGAATGTACAGGTATTGGGAATACGTGAGGGTGATGTGATCATAAACGATTGTATAACCATGACGCTTCCATTCCTAGGGAGTGATGAAACAGGTCTGGATTTTAGTGACTCCTCTCAGTAGAGAAGTAATCTGATCTTGGTCCAAATGTTGGGCATTGATCTGAATGTAATTCAGATGCAATGAGAAGATTAGATTTGCGGTCTTGATTTAATCAAAGCATCTATGGGAGGCCCACGATCTGGATTTGAGATATGATCTCAATATCCAAGTCACTATACGTGGAACAATACAATCACCCTATCCTTATCTCCAAGTATCTGCGGAGAAAGCGTATTATCCTTGAATGGGTTCAGGATAATTTCATTGTTGATATTATGTATCCAAGCATTGAGAAAATGGATAATTAAATGTGATTTAATTATCATGAATAATATGAATTTGATTCATATTGTAAAGAGGGTTATCTAAGATAATTAAATGTGAATTAATTATCAAAGATATGAATAATGTGAATGTGATTCATATTATTTAAGAACAAGAGAATGGTGATACAAGATGATTAAATGTGATTTAATTATCATGGATATGAATAATGTGGATAGCAATATCCATATTAGTCGTACATATTATAAATATGATTTATCATATATAGGAGAGAGCTATTTGTAATTTACATTTGTTAATTAAATGTTGATGTGAATTGGATTCACATTGGACATTAAATTGAAAATGTAATTTACATTTTATTTTGAGTTGTGAATGTGATTCACAAATTTCCAATGGCAAGATTGCAATATTTACAAAATAATTATGAGTTATTTTTGTAAAATAATTTACAACAATTGTTGTTGTAATATTGGAGATACATCGAAAAATGTAATCAAAGGAGATTACATTGGAGATGCTCCTTCCATATTAATAGGAGGGACGGCCACCTATTCCTATTAGGAAAAAGTGGTCGTCCACTCCATGTATATGGAAGGAGGCACTCTCTCTTTCCCATTATCTCCATATTTGTTTGATTTAATTTGAGATTGATTCATATTGATTTATCAATATAGATTTGATCTAAATTAAATTAATTGTTGTTGGTTTTTACCAACACAAATCTTAGCCATTAAAAGAAACACAATCAATGAGAGCCATTGGATTTGTGTTGTCCATGGATTGAGATCCATGTATCCCAAAATATTATAAAAGGAGAGGCACCCCTTTGCTCTTCTTTACACAACAAGAGAGACAACAACTCTCTATCTCTATTTTTCTCTCTACACCCCTACTCTCTCTATCTCTCTCATGTGGTCATCCACCATGGATGCCCTAGAGAGATTCTCCATTGCCACAGCGTCGTCGTTATGCTGCCCGATGGTTTGCTCGTGGATCTATGTCTACTTCAGCGTGTTTTGCTTGTGAAGAAGACATCATATCTCATTTGTTGAGATCAGGAGATCCGTGGCTTGGATCATCAACATGGATTGCAAGGAGCACGTGTTTCATCAACACGCTCGCAAGCGTCTCCTCCGTCGAATCGGACTTGAGACAGGAGGTCTCTTCGTTTAGAGACTCGATCGCAACCACGCTTCAAGATGTAATCATATTACTTGTTTGTGGTTTAGACGAAATGATCCGAGAAGTGTTCTTGGATCATGTGGTTTCGTCGTATGAAAAAAATTTAATTTCTGTTGCATAGAACAACTAGTACGACTAGTCGTTCTTCGTCGTATTCGATACGATGCTCACTCTTCCATGATGCGCTTGAGGATCTTCCCATATACTTCACCTGCAGTGGTCCTCAAGGTACTAGTGGCGTCAAAAGATGTCGACGCTCACCGGAGTTCTCCTACGACATTGAGGACGAGGAAGAACTCCAGTCCACTCCGGGGACATCCAGAATCACCTCCAGGCGTGCGTATGCTCCAGGTACCTGCAAGAGAAGTTAAGAGGGTCACGGGAAAATTGCTGCGACCCTTCAGATGACAAAAGAAGGCAGAAATAGCGACAGAGGATCTCGTCGGAGCGAGCTCCGACGAGGGGTTGCGAAGGTCGATCGAATGGGTGAAAAACAAAACAGAGGATGGGGATCAAATCCTAAGACTAAGATAAAACTAAGAAAGCAAGAAAACGTGAATAAAAAAGAACTCAATGGCACGAAATGCCAGAGATAGTACCTTATGGCCAATGGCCAGAGGTGGAGGTGGAGTCGCCCTTTCCCGCATCCAACTTCGCCGTAAAGGGGTCGGGGGAGGAAGCTGTCACCTTCCTTTACCACGAGCGCACCAGGAGCGGAAGCGAAACTAGGTCAAAGGGGTTCAAATGAGAGGGAATATTGGAGGTGGCTTGGAACAAGTGACAGACAGGGTGTGAAGAACAAGGCGAATCGCGAGATGCAGTAACTCAATCCACGAAAAAATCCCTGGGCGTGTAAGCTCGATTATAGAGGAAGAAAAGCCAAGAAGACGTCATCGAGAATGGGTGCAAGACGTAATCTCCAAAAATCGACAAAATCAAGGAAAGAACAAGTCTGACACAGCTACAGGACGTAGGACAGTCAGTTGACCGAGGACGTGGACCAATCAGGAAAAAGTGTCTTGGAAAATATTAAAAATCGATAAAAAAATATTAGATGATTTTATTAATTTTTGTTTATAAAATAAAAAATGTTAATTATTTTATAAAGTATTTTATGATGTTTTTTATTTATTTTTTAGAGGTATAAAATTACAAATTACCTTTGTATGGGTTATATAGGTATATTCATCTATGTACTTTAATATTTTATTTTAATTTTGTATTTTTAATTTTATTATTTTTATTTATTATTTTATACATTTATAAATTAATTTTATGCACTTACATATATTTTTATTTTATTTTTATGAAGTATTATGTACAATTAAATAAATAGATATATTATCTATATAGACATAAGTGTAGGTAATTCATCTATATATTTCATACAAGTATTTTATTTTAATGTCTTATTGATGTTTTTATTCATGTTTTAATAATATTTACAAAATTATAAATATAATGAATAATAAATAAAATGAATATTTTAATCAGTATAAGTATACAAGAGGGGTCCAAAACGTAACTTTCAAACTGTAACTCCAAAAAATAGAAAACCACCTTCATTAAATAGATTATTAAAATTTATATACAATTAAAGGTGATTTTGATATATTTTGAGTTTTTATTTTAGAGATATGGGTCTGGGAAGTTGGGATTTTGGAATCTTATTCAGATCATATCTATTTATATATACACTATTTTTGTATGAAATTAATTTTGTATTTTTCTATATTTAAATATCTACAACTTTCATGTACAATCTTTCTTTATTTGAAGTATAAAAAATGGAACTAAAAAAAGGTCTCAAAAAATGAATAAAAGTAAATTAAATAAAAGGGGTTTTTATTGGTTTCTTGGCCCTTCTCCCCTTACTTTATTCCTTGTCGACCTAGTCATCAAGATGCCTAGGTCTTGGGGTTTCGGGTCATAAAATATTTGCAATATTTTTTTTATTTTTTTCTTTATTCTATAATTTTGACTTTAAAAACCATTTTTTATATACTATTTACACAATAATAGTGTACACAATAATGCATGAATGATAAAATCACGCATTTACTAGGGTTTTTAAGGACAAAATAATAGATGAAATAGAGAATCATCACAGGGCGATTAAGCGAGTTGTTAGGTTCTCGATGCTCCCAAGAGGCTAACCCAATCCCAAAGCTAGATCTTTCCCAGCCAGTACAAGTTGTGGACCGTTTAGCGGCTACCCGATCAACTTGCTCTGCTAAGTATATCGCGGCATACTTTACCGAAAATCGAAGAAATCCTCACTATAAAACGACTAACCCCAAGTGTAGTAGTCTAACGAGAGTCAGGTGTGGCTCTAGCCTAGTGTGCAGGTCATTCTCTCGTACAAGCAAACCAAATAATGAGGGGATGACTCTCCCAAGACAGATTTTTAAGTGAGGTGTCTTTTAAGATCAAGTTCGATTAGCAGTCCTAATTTTATAGCTATCTCTTTTTAGATCTTTTTCAATAATCAAACAAATGCCTAATGAATTTTTCGATCTCCTAGTTATTTAATATTCCAAAAATAAGGGAGAGAAGTCGAAAAAGTCGATGCGCGATCAAACACGATGATGCATGCAAAGTAAGAGATGCGTACATGTCGCCAGCACTCTACATGCAGGGTGATCCACGCATAAATTTAAAGACTAGAATTAAACTAATCTAAATGATGTAAGAAGAAAATGACCTTAGATGAGCAATTTCTACATGCGAAGAACAAGTAGCTAGCTGGAGAGAATAAGTTCGGAGTCTGATATTGAGAACCAGTTAGTGCCTGCCACAAGGGGTCCTGCTAGCGTTGTATGTGGTTCATTATAGAGCGTGGACTCGAGTATAATTGAACTAACTTTTTATTATGAGTTATTAATAAGTTTCAATTACGACTCTATAGGTGCAAGCAATCTATTAGGGATTGGGACTTAATTATTTACATCTTAAGCAAAGAAATTCCTAAATTTAAAGGTTAAATTCTTCAAAAATCAATGAGAATAAAATATGATAAATCCAAAACCAACGAAAAACCATGGTGAGGTCCCCCGAGCACACCGGTGCTCGGCGAAACATACCCTGATATGCCAAGTGTCCAAGAAGTGTCTGGAGTTCTGTGTTATTACAATAATAATAGCCTGCTAAAAAGTAAAATTGCTCTACAAACTATAACTATTTCCTGCTCCTGCTCCTGCTCCTGCTCCTGCTTCTCCTCGGGTACGGGTCTCCTCCAAAGCATCCTAGGGTGGTTCCTCTCACAAAAAGTGAAATAGAAATGGGTCAGTAAGTAGTTATAACAATTAGAGCTCAAAACATGCAAAAGGTTGAAAAGACTACTAAGTTGTGCTCCCCGGCAACGGTGCCTTTTTGACGACACAAGAGAACTCAACCGACTAAGGTGGAAAATTATGAAGTGTCGTTGTCCCTAATCAATCGACTCGGTCACAGGAAAAATAAGCCACTCAATAAATCAACCAGTCAATAAAAGCACGTAAGCGGTTTGCTATTTATTTAACCCGTTATATCGATCAAGGCCGAACACAAGGAGCACAAGTAAAATCTACGAAGTAGTCCTAATCAGAAAATAAAGGCATATTTTTTGTGTTTTTTAATTTACAATTTTTTATATTTTTAAAAGTGAGGAAACAAAGCAATGGAATTAAAAGAGGCAAGCTTGAGCAGTTTTTAATAAGACTAAATGCTCAAAAACAAGAAATAAAATTATTTCTATATTTTTCAAATATGCAGATGTTTTTGGTAATTTTATGGTATTTTTCTGATTTTATCTGATTTTATAAAAATGAATGAAAGACAAAACATGAAGGCAACGCACAGCCTAGACTAAAAGGCAAATTTAAAATATTAAAAGTACCTAAATGTCCTAGTTATGATTTTTATGTTAAAGTAAATAACAAGGGCTACACATAGAAACTGAAATACTCTTTTTTATTTTTATAGAATTTTAAATGATTTGTATAAGATGTTTAGAGTTTTTAGGTTTTTACGAAGGATAATGCAACAAAAATTGTTCTGAAATGAAAGAACATAAAACAAGCAACCACTAATTTTTTTGAAATTTTTAGAGCTATTTTTTTATTTTTTTTATGTATTTTCTAAAATAAATAGAACATTTTTAGAAGTATTTGATTTTTGGAAAATATCAAATAAAATTAAATCAAGTCATAAAAAACTACCATAAATATTACATGTTAGCAAAAGCTAACAATAGTTTTTATGGCATTTTTGGAGTTAATTTAATAATTATTTATTACAAATAACAAACACATCACACAGGGACATGTTTGCAATTACTGAAAAGTTGCAGGCCTAAAAGTAACACAATCAAAAAGCTCAGGACTGATGTTACAAAAAGTCCAATAAATTCTCGCACATGTACAATAAGCCACGAACATGGGTAGATTTGCAAATACCAGAAAAGTTCTACTCAAAATGTAACATTCATGGAGTTCAAGATAATTATTGCAAAAACACTACCAAACACGTGGGACGACATGTGAACTCACTGAAATTGGATAAAAATACAAATACTGAAAAGAGCATGGGTCCACATGCAAAATTACCAAACTATTTTAAACTACTACAAACATTTACAGGACCAACTAATAAAGACAGAAAAGATAAGGGACTAAGTGTAAATTACCCTTTATTATACGCGATCCAACGGGTGATGGCGTCCCACTTATGATCGGACGGTTCATATGGAAGGGTACCACTTCGTCGATGGAAGGCGCAAATGAGATCCTCAAATGGATCTGATGATTAGGAGCCCCTCATTGTTGAACGGCTGAGATTAGACCTAGGGCGAGCTCCAATCAGACGGAGGAGGAGTTGTTTGGAAGAACGAGGAAGAACCCACCTCCGGTGAGCTTCTTCCGTTGACTGTGTGCAGATCTGACGTCCTCTCGAGCTGCGGAGGAGTAGAGTCGATCGAGGAAGACAGTCCACGACGGCTGGCATGCTCAGAAGGGCCCATGACCAAACAAAGGGTCCTAGGGAGACACAGTGAACCTGGAGCTTCCTGGAACCACTTCGACCTCCAGATGAGTCATGTCTGCACACAAACCCTACAGGAGAAACGGTCATGCTCGGAGGAGTAGCTCCGGTAAGGGATAGGGCGCTCAGATGGACATGTCTCTAACGAAGTGAGGGATTCGACTTGCTGAGAGACTCCAACCTGATGGCTGGAGCCACGTGGGAGAATGCAGAGCGAATGTAGAAGTGATAGGCAATCGAAGCGAGGCGGAGTGTGGTCGAGATGCGGCGGGGATATAAAGAACAGGGGTTGCTCTATTCAGCGGAGATAAGAAGAAATTAAAGTATGAGGAGTAGTATAGGAGCTACCAGGAGATGGAGGAGAGTGCCTGAGGATGTAGACGTAGTCCACATGGGGGTTCTAGCCTTGATGGCCAGCACTGCTAGGGGCTCGACTCCTTACGGCGGAGCTTGAGGTTCACCTCACCGAACCTAGGGCTTCCACGCTCGCAAAGATCCCTCACCCTCTCTCACCGTTATTTCACTCTAGGAAAGGAGGTTAGGTGTGCAGGAGGAGGTGGCACAACCAAAGATGAAGGAAATGAGAAGGGGTGCAGACTATATAGGTGCACAGGTCCGAGAAGAAGGGGATGGAACCTGCGAACCGAGGCGTGAATCGATCAAAGAATCATCGAGCGAGGGTTAGGGATCTGGCACCTCGAGTCGGAGTGAAGGTTTGGGTGAAGAGGAGGTCGGGTCGGGTCTAAACATTTCAGAGAAAAGCGGCCAAAAACCCGACTCGACGAAAAAGGGATCCGAGGGGACTTGTTGATCGGAGTCAACAATTCTTGCTGGACCAATTAGGTGCAGGCTAGAATAGGACAAAGTAGACAACAAGACAAAATATCTAAGAAAAATAAAGATAATGGAATTAAAAATAATAAATGAATTTAAATTTAAATGAATAAAATGAAAATTGTTTGTTTTTTTCAAGGAATTCTATTGTGATTTTTAATTATTTTTATGAAAAATAAATTCTTGTATGTACAATATAGAGCATTATATACAGGTATACTATACCTATATATTTTATACAATTACTTTTATTTTTATGTAAATACCCCAATTTTTATTTTATGTTCATTTACATATAATTTTTGGAGTATAAAATAATTTTTATTATTTATGTACATGTATATAATAAACGGGGAATGGGACATATGTACATGTGCCTTATACAAGTGAGAAATGTTTTTTTATTTTATTTTTTTGATTTTTGTTTTATTTTCTTTTTTAGAATGTATATAAGGAGGTAGAAAGAATATTTTGAACTTTTTTATTTTTATCCAAATAAATGATTAAGTAATATGTACAATATAGAGTAGGCCCTATCTCTCTCTACTTATTTTGTTTGTCGATTATGTCAAAGCTTGACCTTCTCTTATGGTTCGAGTCACTCTGTATTTATTCTAAATACCTCCTTCCTCTTTATTTTCCTTTATTCCTTTATTTTTGCACAAATACATGCTATATATGTAATATTATCAGATGCATGCATAACGCTAACTTATTTTATTTACACCTTTTTACATGATGCTTTTGCAAAGATAAATAGCTAAATTAAAACAATAAATAGTGAGAATAAGGGATTCATCTGGCTACAATACATATTTACCTAAATGTTAACACTAATATTCAGGTTTTATATATTAAAAGAAAATTACATAAACACATGAGGGCCTCAGTGCAAATACTACAATATAAACATGCGCCTGTACGTGACTCTGGCTGGGAGCAAATTGCAATATATGAAAACTCCAAGGGATTACATGCAATTTATCCAAAAGTTATTAAACTTCATAAATTATTTACATGACATTTTAGTAAATATAAATAGGTGGAAGGGATCTTTGAAATTTTACCACTTTTGCGCATGGATCCAAGTGTTGAGGATTGGCCATGTTTCCGCTTGAGCGGCTCTGATCGTGTACCCCTTCGCAAGAAATCAATGGTCTAGATTAGATCTGGACTGCTATTCTTGATGAACAACGGAGAGGGGGTTGGAAGAACTCCCATCAACACGACACTGGTGACTTTGGATTCGTCGATTCTCGGACCTCCGGCGACCTTTGTCTTCTCCGATGGGATGAACTGGTAGGTGGGCATCCTCCTCGTTCTCCTGCAAGGTTCGATGGCGGTGAGAGAGCACGGAATGCTCCGACAAGTGTGGACCACCTGAAGCAGCTCCTGGTGGTGGTTGACGTCCCAGGAGCATCAAATGACCTATAAAATGCCACCAAAAGATCCTCGAGTGCGAGGGCAATCTCCTTGACCCAGGGTTTACGCGAAACAATCAAATGGAGGGTGAGCTCCGGTGAGGAAGCAAAGGAGGGAGCTCAATTCCTATATCCACGATGTATATTGGTTAGATGAAGGGGGGTATTGATGGAGAACACGAAGGGGGGAAATGGCGTGGAAATTGAGGGGTATCTATGGTTGGATGATGGTGAATTAGACTTGGAGGTCGAGTTCCAAGTAATTGGGCGTTCTATATTTAAACCCTAATCAATCAATTAAACTACAAACGAAAGACACTAAACTTAAATTTGAATAGAAAAGTATCTAATAATGCGAAAAGATGGGGCTCAATCATCCTGCGACGGCCAGGAGCAAGACCTGTCGGCGGTGCTCCGGCGGTGGGTCGATACACCTCCTCTAATGGCTCTCCTCGCTGCAAATCACAGCCCTCTCCACGCTGTCACCATGGGGAAGATCACCGGGGTGATCTGAGGGGCTAAAAACAGAAGAAAAAGGATCAAAACATTAAAATGGGTGAGGGGTAATATTTATAGACAGATTTTTTTGTCAATTTTCGAGGGGATCTTGCGTGAGATCGAACAAGGTTTGGTGAAGATTCTAGGATGGGAGTGGGTATAGGACAAAAAGGTGGCACGACGGTGGTGGTCTCGAGGGTAGAGAGTGATGGAGGAAGCATGGGCTAATGGGAGAAGAAGGTGGTCTTGTAACCTTCAGACAAGAGTCAGAAGGTAGGCTGGACTGTTATCCAAGGTCAACAAAGAAACGCACCTGGTGGGTCCATGTGGATCAATCAGGAAATTCCAAGGAGAAAATGCCTTGGAAATTAGATAATAAATGGAATTTTATTTTATTATTTTTAGGTTATAAAATAAAAAATATTTTTATATTTTTTTAGTATTTTATGGACATTTTTATTTGTTTTTTCGAGGTGTTTTTTACAAGTTATTTTCTAGGGTACATATATAAGTATATTTACCTGTATTTTAGGTATTTTATTTTTATTTTGTATTTTTTTATTTTATTATTTTCTTTATTATTTTATATATTTATATAAAAAATTAAAGTACTTGAATATGTTTTTTGCTATATTTTTTGATATATTATATACACTTAATTAAATAGATGTATTAGATGTACATGTATAATTATTGGTAATTCATCTATGCATTCTACATACATATTTTATTTAAGGTTTTATTTTATTTTTAATATGTACATAAATTATAAATAATATTAAAAATTATAAACATATTAAATTTTATAAAAATATTAAATTTTATAAAAATAATAAAGAATAAATAAAATGATTATTTTAATCAGGTATACTACACAATAGGGGTCTAAAACATAACTTTCACACCTTAACTCTAAAAAATATGAAACCACCTTCATTAAATATCTTATGAAAACTTATATACAATTAAGGTGATTTTGATAAATTTTGAGTTTTTATTTCAGAGATATGGGTCTGGGAAGTTAGGATTTTGGAATCTTATTTGGATTGTATCTTTTATTCTGTGTATTGTTTTCGTGTAAACTCAATTTTATATTTTTCTATGTTTTATATCTAAAAATTTCATGTACAAAGTTTTGTTATTTGATATGTAAATAATAAATAATAAAATAGGTCCCAAAAAGTAATTATTTCCCTAATTTTTAGAGTGATTCGTTCAGTATTTTCTGTACAATTAGTCGCCTTATGCCCCCTACTATATTTATTATCTACTAAGTCATCATGATGACTGAATCTCGGGGGCTAGGGTCACTTCATTGTCCTTGACACTTTGCTCCTTTTCTTTTCTTTCCTTATTCTTCATTTTGATGATAAATATAATACATATGCAGTATTTTGTACCATATTTTGTACAAATTACTGAGCATTTATTTTGACAAAATAATGACACATGCATGCATTTTGGCTAGGGTTTAAATGTAAAAATGAAATAATAAATGTGATGAAATGGAGATTCATCAACCAGCATGCCACCACCTCTCCCCCTGAACGCATCTCGACTATGACTCCGCTCGCACACACTTCGCTACATCACCGCTTCGTCGCAGCTCTATCTGAGTCCCCTGTCAACCGCATTGCCCTCTCCACCATGGAGGCCTAGCTTTACCGCACTTACCATCACTCCGCTTCGACTCATGCTTCACCTCCACCACTTGTCGTGTCGCCTTGCACCGTCGACCACCGCATAAATTGGGTGCTCCAACGATCCTCAAGCCTCCACATCGATCCTGATGAATCCACGATTCACCGTGTTTATTATTTTATTTTAGCTTTATTTCCTTAGTCAAACAATTGTAAATACCCACTAATTTCACAAAATTACCATTTTGTATGCATTTGTTAAATTTGCAATTTTACCACTATTTATACTCATATAAAAGAATAAAGAAGAAAAGAAAAAGAAAAGAAAAATAAAGGATGTATTTATGAAATAAATGCAGACTGACTTGAACCTCGAGAGAAGGTCAAGACTTGACCTGATCGACCAAGAATAAAGTAGGAGGAGATAGGGTCTTTAATCTAAAAATTCAAAAAAAATTGTAAATATTTCCCTGTCTATTTGTACAAAACTTACACCATTTTATTTCATACAAATTGACCTCAAATTAAAAAAAATTTCTCATTAAAAGTTGTAAATAAAAATGTTTTTTAAATAATAAAAATAATTGCAAAATAAAATAATGTAAAGATTACAAGTATTCACACTCAGAAAAGGTTGTAAAGCGATAATTGAAAGACCAATTCCGGCTCTCTACAAAGTCAAATTGAATCAAAATCACTTCCTATATACTCTAAAATCGATTATATTTCAAATAGTCAAGGGTTCATAATTTTTGAAGTTATGATTGAAAAGTAGATTTTCCGGGGTGGTTTGTGTAATTTTACCATTTACTTATTGTATATATTTATTAATATTTATTTTGTATACATAATGTACATAATTGTAAATATTCTCTTCATTATTAAAAATAAAAATTAAAAAAATAAAAGTAAAAAAATTATTTAAAATTTTTCCTTATTTATACATGTGTATATTGTACTATATGTATGTAATACCTGTATACAACTAATTTCCTTATATAAAACACCTAAAAATTTAATATCTAACATTAATTAATTAAATTAATATCATTACAAAAATTTTATTTAATTATTTAGTTTATTAATTTATTTAATTTAAAAACCTACCTTGTATATAAAGATTTGATTTTATACCTTAAATAACCATCATTATGGTGGCTAATTAATTTTTGTAAATTAATTATTTTATTTAATTTATTTAATTCCAAATTTTCATTTTTATATAATTATGTTCAAAATAAAAACATTACTTCTTTGTACATATTTCCTTTTTAATTTTTCCTCCTCTTTTTATTGGGATCCTCCTCCCTCATTTGCTCTTGATCAATCTTTGGTGGAGAAGGCACCTCAATCCCGAAGATTCCATCCATCGATAGAGGAGCCCAGCCCCCGAGCCATCCGGTGACAGTAGACCGGTTGTCGTGAGGCCATCAAGGTGCCCGCCTCCCTCAAGTTAGATCCATTTTTCTGACATTCTTCTAGATATATTTTGTTTCGATTTCATTGTTTGATTTTAGATCGTAGTTCCTAAACATTCATCACGATCCAACCTGTCTTTGATTATCGATTCCATCTTCACCCTCTCAATCTATCAACTTCACATTCTACCGTACACAATCTTTCACCCCCGACCACGCACGGTGGTCGGAGACCCAGTTCCAATCCCTCACCTCCGCTGGAACCTCGCTTACTAATTCCTCTGTGATTTTTGTAGACCGAGATGTGTACTTGAGCCACTTTCTCAAATTATTATATTGTAAAATAAAAAAACAAAACAATAATATTTCATTATCTCTAACATTTTTATTGCATGAATAAATAAAAATAGTGTATATATATATATTTGTTTTGCAGGTTAACAATTGGAAAACAAAGGAAAAAATTTTCTAACATTTCTTTTGTAGTTAAAAAAATTAAAAAATATTTTTTAATGTTTAAAAAAAGAAAATTTGTTCACAATTCTTCAAAAAAATATAAACAAAAACATAAACAAAAATTTGAGGAGGCGACTCCCGCCGCCCTCACACAGCAGCTCCACCTTGGAGGTCCTCCACGTGAGTGCGTCGTCCGCCACAACCCCTCCACAGCAGGTGGCCCTCCTCCTCCTGTCAACTATCTCTGCCATCACCATGCCTCTACGTGAAGCCTCTCTTTACTTCCCTATCGTCGGTCACCCTCTATTTCCCTCCACCTACCGTTGGGGCATGTGTTGCCCCACTGCTCCTCCCCGCAGAGTCGTTGCTCTGCCAGCCTCCACCGTTCGAAGAAGCACCCCCACCCCCCGTGTGAGATCAATGCTTCCCCCCGCTCAAGACCGACGACTGCCTTGTGAGGATTCCGATCCACCTAGATTAGTTGCATCCTCCACCAGGTCTATGCGTCGCCATTCACCGATCTGCCTGCGAGCAGCTTCTCCGTGACGCCTAGCACCACCGCCATCCAAAATCAACCGCAGGCGGTAGACCTTCTTCGCCATCGTCGACATGCACTGACCTCCTGAAGTATATGGGAAGAACCCTCAAGCACATCATTGAAGCGTGATGATCGCATCGAATGCGATGGGGAGAGACTAGTCGCACAAGTAACTCGATGTAGCAGAATTTAAAAATTTTAAAATGATGAAACACCATGATCCAAGAACACTTCTTGAATCGTTTGATCTAAACCACAATTAGCTACTAGGATCACCTCTTGAAGCGTGGTTGCGATCGAGTCTCTAAACCAAGAGATCTCCTATCTCAAGTCCGATCCAACAGAGGAGACACTTGTGAGCACGTTGATGAGACACGTGATCCTCGCAATCCATGTTGATGATCCAAGCGATGAATCTCCTGATCTCGTCAAACGAGATCCGACATCTTCTTCACGAGCGAGGTGCACCGAAGGAGATGGAGATCTACGAGTAAATGATCCTG
Source organism: Ottelia alismoides (assembly GCA_037367405.1). NCBI lineage: Eukaryota > Viridiplantae > Streptophyta > Magnoliopsida > Alismatales > Hydrocharitaceae > Ottelia > Ottelia alismoides. The sequence goes on from JAZKJV010002786.1 coordinate 144,939, forward strand.
CAGCATAACGACGATGCTGCGGTGATGACGACTCTCACAAGGGCTCCATGGTGGACGACACTATGAGAGAGAGAGAGGCTTGGCATGTGGAGAGAGAGAGAGAGAGAGAATTCATAATTGTATGTCTTGACGAGCAAGGGGTGTCCCTTCTTATATAGGATATTGGGAGTCAATGGATCTCAATCCATGGACAACACACAATCAATGGTTGAGATCGATTTGTGTTTCTTTTAATCGCTAAGATGTTGTTGTAAAAAACACAACGATAAATTATTTAATTTAAATTAATATATATCGATAAATCAATATATTTAAATTCAAATCAAATGAATTAATTATCCTTGGAGACAATGAGGAGATAAACCATATCTCCTAAAAAGGGGGGACGGCTACCAACATCTCATCAGATCTCATTATCTCATGAGATACTATTATCTCATGATATCTCCAAGATTTACAACAACAATTGTTGTAAATTATTTCACAAAAATAATTCATAATTATCTTGTAAAATATTGCAATCATGCCATTGGAAAAATGTGAATCACATTCACATACCAAAATAAAATGTAAATTATATTTTAATTAAACATCCAATGTGAATCCAATTCATATCAATAATTAATCAACAAATATAAATCACAAATAGCTCTCTCTTATATATTATAAATCATATTTATAATATATATGATTAATATGGATAATGCTATCCACATTATTCATATCCATGATAATTAAATCACATTTAATCATCTTGGTTCTCTTTTCTCATGTGCCCAAATAAAGTGAATCACATTCACATTATTCACATCTTTGATAATTAAATCTCATTTAATTATCTCAAATAACTCTTCTAATAATATGAATCAAATTCATATTATTCATGATAATTAAATCACATTTAATTATCCATTTTCTCAATGCTTGGATACATATATCAAAATAGAAATTATCCATGAACTCTTTCAAGGATAATGCGCTTTCTCTACGGATACTTGGAGATAAGGACAGTGCAATTGTATTGTTCCATATATAGTGACTTGGATATTGAGATCACATCTCAAATCAAGATCTTGTGGACCTCTCATAGATGTTTGATTAAATCAAAGCCGTAGATCTAATCTTCTCATTGTATCCAAATAACATTCAGATCAAGGTCCAACATTTGGACTAAGATTAGATCACTTCTCTATGAGTGGAGTCACTAAATTCCAGAACCGTTTCATCACTCCCTATGAATGGAAGCATCATGGTTATACAATCGTTTATGATCACATCACCCTCAGGTATTCCTAATACCTGTACATCATGCATACTGGAAGACCTATGATTAAAATCGAAGTTTTAGATCTCTTTTAAACTGTCTCCTTCAGGGTTTTATCATTAAGTTTCTCATTCGATCATTGGTAGTCGGTATCGATCATATACTTTCCAAAAGCATATATCATACCCAGGTGTTGATTATATTCTTTCCAAAAGTATATATCAAACCTACAAATTCAGTCAAGTTTCCAAAGAGAGACGACCATGCATGGAATTTGATTCTTCCCAATATCTCATGAGTGAGACCATGCCTTCCGGTTCAGTAAATGAACCTGTATGATCCCTTTGAGAGATCGTAATACTCATATGCCTTTATATGCACACCAGTGCACCGGTGCATAGATCTTGGTTAGGTCATCAACCTATTGGTCTGCAAAATGGACATATTCAGACATATAGTAACACATCTGTCTCCAGTCAGAGGATGCGTGCCTATACCGTGACAGCATACGATATAGGTCTTTGGTTATCTCGATCTCGCTAAGTCAACTCTTTGACCTAACTAATCTGACACCTCTGAATATCTATTCCTATGCAGAGGACCTGCATCAAGAGGTCGGTCAGATATCAGCCTTTAGAGATAAGGATTTGCATCTCCTACTAAGACTGGAGATCACATCTTAACAATCATTTGATGGTGCTCGATTAGTCCTCAATCTAACTCTTTAGATATTCATCCAAGCACTAACTCTATGATTCAATAATTGAATAAACTTCTGTATAATCATTAAGATAGTCATGGTACATAACCCTAATTGTACTAAGGGACCTATTATGCAAATTAGTTATTCATCATTTCAGATTAAGGAGTGAATTACATAACATTTATTACATAATGGCTCGTCATGGGCTCGCATGTCCAACACCTCCACAGTCACCCCCTTGCATAAAGAGCCCCGACCACTGCACGCTTCCTGCGCAAGAATTAACGCCAGCCGTCAACCCACCATCACGCATGCACGCCGCCTCCAGCCTCCACCATCGTCTGCACGAGCCATCGTGCCACCACGAGCTCTGACGCCTAGACCTACCATCGCTGAGGGTTGAGAGAGAAGAAAAAAAGGGGTGGTGACCATGTCCCCCATTTCCCCATTTTGCCTTACTTGGAAATGAAGGGAATGCCCAAATTTGTTGGGCGAAATTTACAAATCTACCAGGGCATTCATAAATAACGCAAAATCAACCCCTGATTGCTTCAAGTGACATCGGTCATCTGGGTAATTTATACCTTCAGCCCTCTACTTTATTGCCTCTTATTATTTGATGCAAAACAATAAAAATAGCATTTTAGTCTCGTATTTCAGACTATAAATGGTGTGGTTTTATCATTTAAATAAATAATATTTGCTATCAATAAATTCTCTAAAATTCATATTATATTCCTGCTATATTCCTCTCATTGTATAAAAATTTCAATGCATTTTATTTTTATTTGTTATTATTAAAAAATAAAAAAATGTCATTTTTCTCTATTTGAACTTTGAAAAATCATGAAAATTCGAACATTGCTGTAAAAATTCCAAAAAATTAGATTAGATGTATTTTGTTGTCTTCTATTATCTTCTAATTATCACACATCTATTATTTATAAAACCTAAAAAAATTACAAAATATCAAAAAACATAGAAAAATCACAGAAAATTTTAGAAAAATCCAAGCATAATGATTTCAGTTTTGTGTTTAGATATTTGTATACATTTTTGTATAAAAATCATTCCCAGGAGTTTTGGTTATAAAATAAATTTAAGTTGCAAATTACCCAGACTAAGCACTGTTTACTATTTTTCCCACTATTTGATTTTTATAAAATCCTAAAAAATTAGAAAACTTGGAAAAATTACCAAAAATATTAAAAAAGATTTAAAACACAAAAAAATATTTTCTTTCGAATTTTCTGAATATTTTTAAATATTTAGAAAAATAAAAAAGAGTGTGTTGTGTATATTTCTTCCCTTGTGTATTTTTGCCTTATTTGAAATAAAAAATTGAAAAATAAAAAACTACTAAAAATCCTTTATTTTCGAAAGTGACTACTGAGTTTTTCAATTGTGCTACTTGTATTTGACCCTGGTCACTATACCGGGTAAATTAAATAGTGAAGACCTCTTACATTTCATTGATTCATATTTCATTAAGAGGTTTTATACATTTTTTCTCATTGATCAAACTGATTGGTTGAGAACAATGACCTATGATTAATTTTCCATCTTAACCGATCGGATTTCCGTGCCATCAGATCCCCCCCCCCCCCGAGCCTCGGCCCATGCCTTGAGGCTTGGGTTCACCGAGCTTCGTACCATTGCTATGATCGGGAATCCGAGCCTTAGCCTTGGTACCCGAGCCTTAGGCTAGGGTCTCGAAGCATGCCTAGCGACCACATGGAGCCTAGAGAGCTCTAAAGCTCAACTCCGCCTGCCAATCCTCCTTTGCGCGTGCTATGTGCGTGAGGAGCAAGGGATATTTGCAGACAAGCCCACATTTCCAGGATATATCAGATAGGTCCCCTCTCATGCATGAGGCAAAATTACAAAAGGTCCCCCTTCAACTTTTATAATTTGCAGATAAGTCTTTCAAAGACCATTTTGAGAAGAAACCATTTATTTTTATTACTTTTTAGTCCTTAGAACTTCATTTCATCATATCTTTCTCATTTGAACTCCAATTTTTGTGCATAATATAACATTTTAAAGCTATTTCTTTGCTCTGTCGTATTATATCATTTTTTGATAGATTGGATATTGAATTTACTGAATTATTATTGGTGCGCTTAATTTTATTTGAAAACTTTATGATGATAATTTTATGAATTAAAATTAGAGAAGTTCGACTTATTTCTTCAAGGCTTACATGAAACTAGACTTGATTATCTACTTTTCCGATATTAAGTGACTAATGCAATTCCTAGAGGAAATAATTTTGTAGGGAACTTGGAGCTCTTAATCTCCGAGGATGATTGATATTTTTTTATAAAAGCATGAATTATTGGGAATAATCGGACTTAGTCACATGCTATCTTAGAGTTTAATTGATAAATATTTCTAGAACCTTATTTGATCTGAGAATTATTGCGAGTGCATTGATCACCTTATTTGATTAAAGAATTTATTATCCCAAACCATTTCCATCTCATCTCTGTTTATTTTGCTTGCATTTCTTTTATTATATTTTCACTTTATTACCTGACATAAAAATTAACATATCAATTAATTAATCACATAAATTAATTTAAAATTATGCAATTAAAAATAAACCGTTCCCTATTTTTGACCTTGATATACTTACCAAGTAAAAATTCTCCACAATATTCAAAATTTATGTTTTTTGACGAATCATTTTCTGCCTCTTATACTACAATTATTGACTATTAAAGAGGGGGATCTCATGTTCATCATATAACGCCGTTGTTGGGGAATGACGTTTTTTTAGAGTTTTAGATTATTTTTGTAAATAATTATTGTGAGTTTAATTCCTATGTCATTTTTCTTCTATTTTCTTCTAGTTTATAATTTTATTTTTTGCATTTTATTTGTGTTTCTCTCACTCCAGATAATAATTGCATTTTCTTTCTTTGCAGATAATTCAGACAAAAAAATTTTGGACGAAAATCATGGAACTGCGACGAAAATCATTAATTTTATTTTGTGAGAGAGAGAGTTACGATAGATTTAATTTCTGCATTATTTCCATGGTCACTCTGAACCCTAATCTTTTTAATAATTTGGACCAAACTTTCTGTTGTGTGTTAGATCTATTTCAACCCTTTCTGTGCAGTTGGGGCACGACCTAAGTGGCGTAGAAATTAGGTACGCATACACTAGCTTAAGTTATTTTTTTAACTGTACTCCTAATTTTTATGCTACATATTTTCAATAACAAAACGTATTAGTAGATCATTCGATTTACTCAAACTAAACTCAAAAAATTTCCCGCTAATAGAACTATCTATTGATGGTATTTCTGAACATATTTTTTGGTGTAAATTTTAATACATCATATTGCATCCGAATGAAAAAAGCAATGAAAAAATGAGGTTGTTGCAATTTTTAATATTTCAATGTTTATTATCGTCTTTAGAAAAAATACGTACAAAGAATCAGGGGCGACGAGATGATCTTGCGGAAGAGAATGTCTTATGTAATACCATCACATCTCGGGACGTGGATTGTCTATTGTGCTGAGGGTTGCAGCAGACTCTGTTACACCCTTTGAGGCAATTCGATCACGATCGAGCGGTTCCCACGAAATTCCTCAATCCAAGCTTACAAAAAAATGAGATTTCGTGGGAACCGCTCAAACGTAATTGAGTAGTCCCAAAAGATACATCATAGTCTGCTACAACACCCGATATAGCAGACGATCCACGCCACACATCTTGTTGTAAATACATGCACACGTAAGATGCACGGAAATATTCCGATTAATAGGATATACGTTGAAGTTCAGTGGGGATCCAAGCGGTGCTATCTATGTTACATGGCAACGTTACTACTCTCCAGATGGACAAACGTCCACCCTTCGCACCACCTCACGGTCTCTTCCCAAAGTACAACCCCTCTCTCTACGATAACATCTCTCGACACGTAAACGACCATCTCCCCACGAGACACATGGCTCGCCCATAGATCAATAGTGGCCGCCCTACATAATATCTATGCGAACGAAGTTTAATTTTATAAGATACGATTGGCATTCTGGATAGGTTTGAACTTGGACAGATCATACATATAAATTCATGTCTGTACCAAGGTGACCATCCAAATCAGAACCGGAGGTACGACGCCTTCATCATGAGCAGCAACAGCAGCAGCGACTCTCAGGAGGGCTTCCTCAACCGCCACCACGACAAGTGGCTTCGTAAGCATGAGGAGGACGTCGGAGAGCTGCGCTCCGCTCTCTCCCGCCGTGCCGACGAACACGAGCTCCAGCGCCTCATCGACAAGAGCATAGAGGGTTTCCGGAGCTACATCGAACGGCGGAGGGAGATGGCCAGGGTGGACGTGGTGGCGGTGTTCAACCCCCAGTGGTGCTCCGGCCTGGAGAACTCCATCATGTGGATCGCCGGCTGCCGACCAACGATGGGGATACGCCTCGTCTATGCTCTTTCCGGCGTGCAGATCGAGGAGAACCTCCAGGAGTTCCTTCGAGGGATCAGGAGGGGAGACCTCAGCGAGCTGTCGGCAGCGCAGCTGGCAAGAATCGACGATCTCCATCTAAGGACAATACGAGAGGAGGATAGGTATGGGACAACATATTGACACCATTTTTTACCTGCCGTTACAGTCGCCTCATTTTTTAAAATCATACCTTCCAGAGTAAGTTGATTATACTTTAAACTATCTTCTAATACATCTAGAGTCTATTGATGATGTAGTAGTGTTCCAGTCCAGTTAACTTCCCCCATCATGGATCGATCTGGTACTTGGGATGGGTTATGGCTATTTGCTGCAGCATCGAATAGTTCTTCTTCTTTCATGTTTTATATCCACCTCATATTTTAGCCAATCAATGCCCCTCGTAGATCTATAATATCTGGGACAATAGAGATATATTAGATATATACGTTTAAGTTTTGATGAGCAAAAAAAAATTGAATCGATTTTGTGCATTGCCCTTGTTTGGTTGCAGGGTTTTTGCTGGATTATAAATTCCAAATTACTGCTATTCTGTTGTGAGATTCTTGATTCATTGAGGGATTTATACCAGATTTTTGGTAAGTGCCCTTTTTAGTCTCGATTCATTGAGAGATTTATACCAGATTTTTGGTCAATGACATTTTCTCTCGATTTTGCAAACAAAAAGGTATTTTGGGATCCACCATAGTTTAGAATCCTCCATTTTTTAAAAATACATGTTAAGATCTGCTTTCGGTTCGGGAATAAGTCGGAAATAAGCGGAAATAAGAATAGGAATAAGGAGAATAAGGGTCAATTTTCTGTTTGGCTGGAGAAACAGAAATAAAGCGAATAATGGATAATAAGGATATCTAAGGTGAAATAGAGGTCAAATAAAGTGAAATAATAGGATGTAGAGGGTAGTAACCGTGCTTTTGGGAATCATATCTAGCAATGAATTGATCCTTTATTTCAATTCTTATTCTCCAAATAAACATGATAATATATATTTTAAAAAAGAGGAGACTGCACATAATGGTCAATTCTAAGGAGAAAAATCATATTTTTTTAATATAGCTGTGCATTTATTTTTTGGGTAATTCATTTGTATACATGTAAATTTTAAGAGTCAGCGAAAAATTATCTCAGGAAATGAAATCTCTTAATGGAGGTTCACTGCTCTGTCAACATGCTTCACTTCGTTTGTATTAAGGTTGACGAAGCGCATGACAATGCTACAAGAAGAGCTGGCGGACATCCCGCTCGTGAAAATCATCATGCGTTACCATGGAGCCGGAGACGAGGCAGCAGAGACCATCGACTCATATCTGAGTAGGTTACGTAGCATCATGGAGGATGCGGATCAGCTGAGGATCGTGACGGTGACGGAGTTGTTGGCGATACTGACGCCACTGCAGGCGGTGGAGTTCCTGGTGGCTATGAAGCAGTTGCACCTCGCCATCCACCGGTGGGGTATCGAGAAGGACAGGGAGAGAGCGTCGCCAACCAATGGCTTAGTCGATCAACCGAAGCCTTAGCCGATCCATACTATCACTACCTAGCTAGAGATTGGCAGCTTTGTTGTGGTGCAACTTCGTATGTAGGAGTTGTTTCTATCGTTGGTGTGTGTGTTTGTATGTGGGGACTGTATGTCGTTTCCGTTGAGTAGCCCTTTTTTTTGGCGTTTCAGATTTTGAATCTTTTTGGAGGAATCCTCTTTGCTGGAAATTAAATGGTGTATAAGACTTGGCAAGAAGCAAAGTTCAGATCTAGAACTTGCGTGGAAACCTCTCCTTCTGGGATGCCCGCATCTCTCCCTCGCATAGCCCCGCCTGGAAGGCCATCTTGGCCAATCGGGGGATTAATCGTCTTGCCATTGACGGGGACTCCCTTTCCTGTTGTTGGACTCTCTCCCCGCGGGGATTCTCTTTTGCAAGTGCCGTGAAGCTTCATACCCCAGTCGATGTACCCCCGGGGTGGGCTGCCTACGTCTGGTCAAAAAGCACGCCCCCTAAGTTCTCGCTCTCTCTGTATAGGGCGATACTGCATCGCCTCCCCACCACCGATAGGCTGGCGCGGTTCCGGATCTGCGCGCATTCCATTTGCTACCTTTGCGGAGTGGTACTTGAGTCACACGCTCATCTCTTTTTTGAATGCTCTTACTCTTCACTCGTCTGGGCCAACTCCTGTGCCGCGCTTAACATTGATGCGACTAATATTACAACTATGAAAGGCATTATCGAGTGGATTAATACTTGTAATGACCCCGTGACTCAGAACAAAGCATCGATCGTTCTAGCAATGACTGTTTGGCATATTTGGCTAGATAGGAATAGATGCTGGTCGGTGCCGAGAATTGGGCCCCCTGGCCGCGCCGAAGAACTCAATACTTCCAGCAACATGGTACAATTGTTCAACTTGATCTGCTGAAGTGGCAGACCAGGACACCTCGCTTGGGGTCTGGGTTTTGTCTGTTGGTGTCCCTAATTGTGTTTTTTTTGTCCCCCATAGGGGTTTTTGCGTTTTCACGGTGAACTACTTGTAAAAGTTTTGTTTTGAGAAATACAAATTCTTACTTACTTATCAAAAAAAACTTGCGTGGAAACCCTACGATGCATCGCATTTCTTTTGGAGATTTTTTTTTGAAAACATTTATTAAGACACTCGACTATATCAATTTGTAATAAATAGTCGTAACCGTCTTTTATGCATAGCAATGTTTATATGTTATTTTTCAAAATATGAGCTATTCGTTGCTATGTTGAACTAAAATAGCGATATTAATAATGTAGATCATATATGTAACATCACCGGTTCAGGTCTTTGGATTTATCAGGGAAAATTAGTCTTCACAATTTCTTTGGTTTGGGTTCGAATTAACTCACAACTATTTAAAATACTTAAGTTTTAACTCGTTGACAACTATTTAAAATACTTAAGTTAGTAATCTTCCACTCTTATAAATTACTCTCACACTTTATGAGTTCATGATGGCATAATGTATTTGGGTTGGGTTGTTGCATTATATGCGGGTATCTTAAAAAAAAGGGATTTTATCACTTTCCGAGATATCGCAATATCAGTTATACCCCTATCTTTTTGGTAATATCAGTTGTGTCCCTCACTTCTTGCAAATATATCACTTGTACCCCTCGGGTTAGTTTCCGTCCATTCCAAACGCAAATGGACGTTAACTTTAGGGATACATCAGGAATTAAATGAAAACAATTGAATGGAAAAGTCCAACCACTGTTCATCTTCTTCCTCCCCCTCCTCTTCATCTTCCTCATCCCCCTGCCCCTGCCTCCTCCCCCCCTGCTGCTCCCTCAAGCCCCCGCAACCCCGCACCCCCCACCCTTGCCCCGCCGACCCGACCCAGCGCTCCCAGGCCCCCTTGCCCCGCCGACCCTCCCCGGCGCCCCCGCCCCAGGTCTCCTCTCCGTCCCCCGCACCCCTCCCCTGGTTGCCCTCCGCCACCCGCACACTCGACGTCCCCGGAACCTCGTCCTTCCTATCCGGCCCCCGCACTGCCCGACCTCCCCCACCCCCTTTTCCCCACCGCCTTTTCCCCTGCTCCTCCACCGCCCTGGTAACATCTGCCTGCAGCCCAACGGAGACCAAGTTGAGAATAAATGTACAGAAACGATAAATTCAAACTATTTGATCAAAGCAATCAAATAATGTTACTACCAACATAAAAATGATGGTCATCCATTTATAAAACACCCATTGAGTCATTAACAACGATAGAAATCAAAGACAGGGAAAAGAACGTGAATTAACAGTTCCAGAGATACTTGGAAACTGCAGAATTTCCCGATAGACTATAAAACAAACTCGCTTTAAATTAAAAAATCTTAGTACAGTGATCTATAGGCACATCAGAGATATTCTATCTTCAATGTCGTACGTTGACTAGCCATTAATATAAGCCTATTTAGAGGATCGACTTTATGCTTACTAGATTATCCAAACCAGTGCTTGCTAGATCTAAAATACGTACTTAGACTGTAATCCTAAAGCTACCAATCGAGATTAACATCCTATATCCAAACATAAATTGCAAGTCGAATATCATCAATCAAGAGCAATCAAACAGCTAAAGAAAATTTTCTGCCTGATTACCGTCCCCAATAAGAGGAGAAAGAAGAGGGGTCTGGACAATAATACCCCTCTTAACTTCACCAAGGTTTGAAAAAATCATGGTTAAGTTAACTCATTGACGGTCAAGCTGACGGAAGGGCACAAATGATAACGGAGAAAGAAGTGAGGGGCACAACTGATATTACCAAAAAGATAGGGGTATAACTGATATTGCGATATCTCGGAGGGGCACAAGTGATAAAATCCCAAAAAAAAGTGGATGAGTTGGTGGTATTTGGATTGGGTTGTTGCATTATATGTGGGTATCTTAAAAAAAGTGGATGAGTTGGTCGATGAGAGCGTTGAAGTGGGAAAAAGGAGCACATGCAAAAAAATGCGATGAATTTTACGTTAGGCGTAATGTTTTGAAAATTGGAAGGAGCTGGTTAACGAATTTATGTCGGTTCGATTCAAATATTCCAATTTTAATTAACTCACTCGATCCAACCTATTATTTTTTATCCGATTTAACCAGGTTCAATCGATTGACCTATTATTTTTTATCTGATTTAATCAGGTTCAATTGAATTTGAACCAGATTTAATTCTTAATTTATTTAAAAATAATACTTGTAGTGGGAATTGAACACATGACCGTTGATTACTTATTTCAAACTCCTAATCAACTACACTAACACAACTTTATGCATTTAATGGATTTAAATATAATTAAACTAATATTATGTTATAGACCAATTAGTCTAAATAATATATGTACGATATGTATGACATTTGATGGTCTATACGGAAAAATATTTTATGTTTAATGTGAAATATATAGATTGTATATGTATTTTATTTATATTTCAAGTATATTTAAGTGTATGTTTTATATATATTCCATTTCATTTCTGTTTGATTAGCCAGTTCAACCGATTTTTCCTCGCCACTCTGGTTTTATCTAGTTTTAAATATTGATGATGTCATCATCCAATTGAATCGGTTTGATTACATAGTTCAACTCAATCCGATCATTTCCTTAAGATTTCTGATTCGGTTTCAAAAACGTTGGTTATGTGTAGTTTTTTTTTCTCATGTAATTCGAGCTCCCTATGGTATATTATAGTATATGGGAATTGTGGATGATAGTGTTGGACAATATCATTCTCAACTTCCGTGGTGGTGGTGTTAACACGAACCTTCTTCCTCTTCATCTTCTTCCTCGAGGATTCTTCCCACCGCCTCATGTCACCCTCTTAACATCCTCCACCTCCCATACCTTCTCCGTGCCCCGACACATAGAGAATAGTAGGATCGGGCTCAGAGATAGAATGCTGATGGATCTTGAGGCACGATCACCTTATCCTAAAGATGGAGCTCAATTGTTCATCAATTAGAAACAATTCGTTGTTAGATGAAATCGTCTGAGGTAAGGGGACACCTTCCCTTGGATTTGCTTTGCAAATGGCTCCAAATCAAGGATCGGATGACTGCGTCGGTGGAGCTCGCTGGAGACAATGTGCATGTGCTCTGATTATAAGTTTGATCTATGTTAGGCATCCTAACCACCACTGAATAAAGGCTAAAGGCTCGAGTCGAGGTGATGATCCACGACCCAAATATTATCGAAAATAGTAGATGGATGACTAGATCGGAGGTAGTGGAGCTAGCCCCAATTCCAGTCATCGTGCATGAGATAGTAAGCTGCGATGGAAACATAAGCAGGGGTGAGATGGTTGTGATCAACATAGATACACTTCGGATCGATGGGAAATATGATCGAGAAAAAGGAAGAAGAGAAGGAGCAAAGATAGATCGAAAGAGGTAATCTTTTTTTGAAATTCCATTTATATCACCATTTGAAGAGCATGGGGATGGAGAGCGAGGGGTGGGTCGAGGTTCGCAGGCGGCCATGCCGCATCAAGGAGCAAAGGGGAGGCGCCCCCAATGGAGCTTCTCATGTCTGTTCGCGCCACCACTCCGCCTTTCGGTCAGGGGTGTTTTCGGTACGGCTCATTGAGGCACTGGGCGAGGCAATGCAGAGGCCTATTCGATGTTACAGGGCTACGTGCACTGAAGCCGCAATGCAGATCGGGAGGTCTACCAGGGCGTTCAGAGGTTGGTCCTGCGATTGAAGCGCACATCTTGGTCGGGGAGGGCAGAGCCGACGGAGCATTGTTCAGAGGGACGCCCGATGTGGTTGCGGAAATAGGGGGCACGTTCAAGGGGAGCGTGGCTGCACTTTCACTCTGGAGGGTTATTTCTCTGGTTTGACCGATGGAGAGGCGAGTTCTCTCCTAACCTTGTCGGAGTCGGGGAGGTCGAGTCTCAGGTGGAGATGGCGTATTACTGCAGAGGAATCTCTCAATGGTAAAGGTGAAGGGAATCCTGTTAACTTGGAGAAGTCTGAAACGGATACAGCATGTGCTGGAGAGGTTTGCGGAGGTAGACGGAGTGGCTGCAACGGGCGTTTTGCCGAGAGGAGTAGACCCACTGATTTGGGTTCGTCAACTTACTGCGATGGTGGATGGTGCAGAAGGAGGGTCGGCGACTTCACCTGGATATCTCATTGGAGGAGGAGGAACCGAGGCAGGAGCTTGGTTTCCTTCAGATGGGTGGAGTTGTAATGGCGAGACATACTGTGTTGGTCGGAAATCCGAAGGTCACGGTGACCGTTGCACGTGGCACGCATCCCAGAACAACGTGTTGTCAATCCTAGCCGACCCCCTTGATCCCCACGGCGTTTCGTCTCCAGAAATCGTTGGCAAATGTAAAGGCAAATAAATCATGGTGACTCTGCGATTTCCTTTGGGATAATAAATCACGGCCAGATTTTGTGTGATACGATGCTTCAATAAAATGAAAGGGCAGATTTCATTGAACAATTCATCTCGGGTGTAGGGACCACCCCTTGCGGGCATGTAGTATCCTATTTGGGTCAGGTACATCTGCTGGGCAGGATTTGAGGAGAAGCCAGACCCGATTGAGGGAGGAGGTCGGGTCGGTTAATTTCTTATCGGGCCTCGGAGTGTTAGAAGAGGCAAACCTGGAATGACAAGATGTAGGGGCTACATAGAAGGAAGCTCGCATAGATAGGGCTGCTAATCGAACCGAACTATAACGAACAGACTTATGTTCGAGTTCGGTTCGATAAGGAAGTTCGAAAGTTCGAGTTCGAGTTCGGTTCGATGAATGTTCGATAGGATATGTTCGAGTTCAAGTTCGTTTAGAAAATGAACGTTCGAGTTCAATTCGATAACAGTTCGTTAATAATTTAACTTAACTAAAACTTGTTTATATGAACAAGTTCAAAACTGGAGTTCGATAACAAGGTTCGATATGCAGTAAAAATAAGAAATTATTCAAATTAAAGTGATACAAAGCCCAATAAACACCACAATTTCTTTAACCTCGAAATTTAGGAGAGTGTTAAAGGATATGGAGGGGCGGAAACAGGGAGTGGTGGGAACTGTGCAGGCCAGGGGGCAGCGTTTTGGCTGGCACATCGAGCGAAAGCCACGGGGGTGGAACAAGAAAGGGAAGAGAAGGTTTTTGGAAGAGGCACTGTGGGCGCAAAGGAAGAGCTATGGTCTCCTATTAGGAAACCCAGTTATTTTAGTCTGCTCGACCGGAGTTTCGCAGAAAACTTGGGAGTAGTACCGTCTAGTGGGAAGACTAAATTTGTTCCCACATGAAGGTTCTCTCTTGGAACGTAAGAAAATTGGGTCGTCCCGAGAAACGGTCAAGAGTCAAGAATTTGGTTGGTGAAGCCAATGCGGATATAGTGCTTTTGCAAGAAACAACGCTTTCGAGGTCTGGGGAGGAGGTGTGGTGATGACTTGGTGGTGGCACTTATTTCAATTTCACAGAAGTTAAGGATCATGGAACGGCATGTAGGCTCCTGACTGGATGGAGGAGTGACTTTGACAAGCTGGCAGAAAAGGTTTCTTTGTTCTCGTTTTATGTATGATTGAGGAGGAAAGTGGATGGGGTCTTGTTTACTGTGACCAACGTATATGGTCCTATGGGTCGACACTAGGATGTTTGGCTACAGATACTGTAGAGGTGGAGGCTGACAGAGATGAAGGTATTTGGCATGTAATTCATGCATCATTATGTAAATAATGTATAAAATACGATTTTTAAAGTTAAAATTATAGAATAAAGAAAAGAAAAGAAAAATAATAAAATATTGCAAATATTTTATGACCCAAAACCTCAAGACCTAGGCATCTCGATGACTAGGTCGACAAAGAATAAAATAGGGGGAGATAAGGGACAAAATACAATAAAGATCCCTTTTATTTAATTCATTTTTTTATTCATTTTCGGGATCTATTTTTAGTTCTACTTTTTATACTTCAACTAAATAAACTTTGAACATAAAAGTTGTAGATAATTAAATATAGAAAAATACAAAATTGATTTCATACAAAAAATAATGTACAGATAAAAAGTTATGATTTGAATAAATTTCCAGAATCCCAACTTCCCAGACCTGTATCTCTCAAATAAAAACTTGAAATGTATCAAAATCACATTTAATCATGTATAACTTTTAATAAGCTATCTATTGAAGGTAGTTTCATAGTTTTTAGAGTTACGGTTTGAAAGTTGAGTTTTGGACCCCTATTGTATACTTATACCGATTAAAATATTCATTTTATTTATTATTCAATTATTTTTATACTTTTATATTTTTATAATTTTGTAAATATTATTTATGTGCATATTAAAACAAGAATAAAAATATCATTAAGACAAAAAATAAAATACTTGTATACAATACATATGTGTAATACCTATATCATTACTTATAGAATTGATACATCTATTTATTTAATTATATATAATACATCAGAAAACTAAAATAAAAATATATTAAAGTTTATAAAATTAAGTTATAAATTTATAAAATTAAGTTGATGGGAGTTAACCGCCTTCGGGGGGTAAGGATTAGCAAGTTTACGGGGTTGATGAGAGAATTAGGTTGTTTCAAAGGTCGTAGAGATAATTGACAAAGATTATAAAGTTTGCCGGGTAAAAATCCCTTATTTCTTAGAAAAGGTGGAGAGTATGCATCTCATTTACATATAACTTTTATATTCATCATCTCTCCGCCAAAGCATTTGCCTTGAAATTTGAGATAGTATACGACCTCGATGGCAGAGCCGCTTGCACTCATTCTCTCCGAAGAAGAATCAAGGATGGACTGGAGGTGATGAGCACACATTCTCCTACAGTTCAATAACATACCCCCTTTTTTCTTCTTTAAATCAAGACTATTTTTTATTTATTTTGAAACATGTTACATTGTTACTGACAATATATTCTTTTATACATGTTGCAACATGTAAAAATAATATTAATTATTAATACGCATTAATCAAATTTCGTATATCTATATATGCCCCACAAATTGTTCTATAAAACATATGACATAGTAGTAACAATATCCGCATCAAGAACCATGAGAGACTGAAAAGTCTCCAACTGACATCCAAAATGCCATCTTATTTAATAGATTCGTACATATATTTGAAATCGATACAAAGATAATATCGTATTATGCCGTCTTATTTACTAGATTCGCAGATATTTGAAATAGTTACAAAGATAATATCGTATTATTAATTACGAATATTTATAACGTATAATCACACGATAAACGATAATTCTGACATCAACATCAAAGAACCATTGCTGATTTTATTTTTACGCAATATATCGAGTATTATCACCACCCGAACCATCAGCCACTGTCGGAAAACGAGTCCACAAAAACGGTGCGAACGGCGACAGGGATCCGGACCCGATGCAGCCCATCAAACCAGGTCAGTTTCCCGAACGAATAAACTCCCTGCACTCTGTGAAGAGCCCGGAACGTGACCTTGAACCTATTTGAAGTCGTTTTTGCATCGAAAACAAGTGTAGTCGGTTCGACCACCATCTCCACTCCGCGAGGTGCTTTGACGACCACACGGTACACCGAATTGGTCGGGCCAACATTGGTCACTGTCCTCCAAAGTGTTATCACCTCTTCCTTAAGGTTGGGGATTGAGATGGACGGCAGGTTCAGGTGATAGGCGGGCCTTTCAGGTGTATCACAAACTAACGAAGCCACCACCATGCAATGGAACTGCTTGTACTCGTTAGGGTCGATGTCGTACACGAGCCCGGGGTCTACTGCACGGTTAGGATTGACGTTGCCACCACCGAAATCGAAGGGGTCGGCCATCTTTCGAGGGACTCCTTCGGCTAATATAGGTTGACCATACTGGTCCTTGGTTGAAGCTGCGGTTAGACATATGACATTAGCGATATATATTAGCAATGTGGAACACGGGAGTGAGTTAGCTAGCCATCATCAAAATTTGATCAGTACCGGTTGTGATCAGCGCGGACTTGATGGCCGCGGGTGACCAATTTGGATGGACGGCTTTGATTAAAGCAACGATAGCCGAGATTGCTGGGGTGGACATGGAAGTTCCCGACATGAATGTGTACGAGTCTTGTACAGCAGCGAGGATGTTCACTCCCGGAGCCGCGATGTCTGGCTGTTCAATGATGATGGTGTCATCTTTAGTTATTTTGGTCCAGCGTACCAGAGTATCAATAGAGTGATCCTCTACAATCAATCTGAACCGTTCGATCTTATCGATCGAACGGTTCCGGTGTTCCATGAGTTTGCAGCAGAAGGAACTGCTGCAGAGTATAGAAGGAAAAAAATATATAGAAGGGCACACCTTGAGGAATCCAGGGAAAAATTTGCTGGGGCCCCTGGAAGAAAATGCAGCGACAACGGGCGCCATCACCTCCTTTCCTTCAAACGTAAACGTGGGTTCCACCTTCACCACCGGAGAGCTGCGCGATTGCAATGAGGTCCATCAAATTTTATGTCTTAGCCATATGATTGGATATGCATCTCTTCCTCAAACTTAATTACCTTGTGTTTGCGATGTAATTAAGAATCTGTTGATGCACCTCGAAATCCACTTTAACGATTGGTATGACAGGATTATCCAACGAGTTCGTTGGGTATTGCGCGTATATGATGGCGGATCCGTTCGCTTGGAAAACGGCATCGTACGCACTCTGTATGTTGGGAGGATTCGTTCCCATTGTGCACAGCACAATTTTTCCTTGTATATCCGACTGGTTGAGAGCATCGCAGCTGCAAAATTTCCAACCAATTGGAATATTAGTTGCTGTAATTAGCCCCCAACAAGTAGTCACGATCATTCGGCTTACGTTGCACCATCGATGATCCCAACAAATCGGTCGAATACTTTTGAAGTGGTATGAGCGGCTCCTTGCCCCTGTGGAAGAAGAACTCGGTATTAATTAATCAATTACAATAGTATATATATATATATATATATATATATATATTATTTTAAGCTTGGGTTTAGATTTTTCGTCGATCTTTGGGAAAAAAAGAGTGGGACAGAGAAGCTTGCTGTTGGAGTTGCTACGGATCTCCGATCATATTACATAGATGTTAGCAAACTTAAACGAAGAAGAATTTGATTACTATGACGGTGCGGTTGTTCCCTAGTGTAAGTACTGATGGAAGGGTTCGATCGATCGTGGTTGCAGCGACCGTGACCACCCAAGGCGCCGTACTGCCTACGCTCTGTGGGGTTGGCCCGTCGTTCCCAGCTGCGTACACGACCGTAATACCCTTCATCACTGCTTGGAGAGATGCCCACGAGTCATCCTCCAATCCGAGCGATAGAGACAATATGTCGACGCCATCATGAATTGCATCGTCGATGGCCTTGATGAGCGACGCCTCATTACCAGTGTTGGACGACTCTGTCCCCCAGATGACTTTGTAGATCGCGAGCCTCGCCATGGGAGCTCCCCCTCGAGCAGTGCCAGCACCAAGCCCGTCGAAACTCACGTTCTGGACGCGGGAACCGGCCACTGTGGAGGCGCAGTGCGTGCCGTGGCCGAAGTTATCTCGTGGGGACAAGTATTCCTGGTCGAGCACGGACTTCTTGATACCGCCGGTGTAGAATCGAGCTCCGATAAGCTTACGGTTACAGAGGGATGAATTGAAAGATACTCCAGCTTGACATATTCCTTTCCATCGTTGCGGTATGGGCCCATAGCCGCTGTCGTCAAAGCTCTTTGATTCTGGCCATATCCCTGTCGAGAACAAAAGGTCGGTAGTATGACTAACTAATATATTTAAAGGAAGTCATCACAGTATGTTGAGGAACTAATACGCGGTTGCAAGTTATATATACATGAAATGACCTTTGTAATTCTCAAACAAATTTAATACCATAACTGGACTACTTACCGGAATCAACTACTCCGACGATGACGCCATCACCTGATTTAGCCCTTTGGAGAAGGCCTGACGGGTCGCTAGAGTTCAATCGCAGGAAATCCCAACTGCGTGTGGTGTGCACCTTAAGCGTGCTGCTGACCTTCACTCGAAGAACACCGGGCATCTCTGTGTGATTTAGTCTATCAGATTTAGCGATCACAGCTAATACTCGTAACAGCCTTAACAAAATGCTTTACCTGCAAGCAATTCAGCCTGATGCTCCGTAAGCATTGCCGCGAATCCGGAGAATCCATGCCTGTAGCTGTACACAATCGCCTCCAAAGCTGCGTCCTTGCTGCAATTTAATTAGATCCATATTTAGTCAATTCAATAAGATATCATAAACAAGCTGGCCAATCTCATTCATACGGAATAAAAGCGGACTTGCCTTCCAAGAATAGAGGCGAGGGTGTCATGGTGGAATGCAGTGACGACGTCGGGATCATCATCATGGTGCTTCTCCCCCATGTACACTACATACAACTGCAGTATGTATACAACCATATTAGTTACCCATTAATGCAACATAGGCACAGACATGAAACCGAAACCTGTTACCCTCTTTTTGTCGTCGATGGCAGAAGAAGACGGAAGGCCGCAGGCGGAGACGAACAGGAGCACCAGCAGAATGGAACGAGAAGCAGATGCCATTTCTAGTTTGATGCAGTGCCAATGAAATGCTTTGTTGTTGCCGTTATTTATAGCTGCCGATGTAGATCTGGATCTTCGGGAAGTGGTCATCGGAAAAGGTTAATCGATTCGTTCCCAAACGGTAGCTGTGACTTTTGGGTAGATACCTATCTTCGTCGTCGGCGAAGTTCACACATCGTACGTTATCGTGAGACCTGTCATTGCTGATTCAAAGGAGGCGTCAGCACATGCGATGAGACTCTTTCTGAAAATTTATTACGATGGGTTTTGCACCAGTAGTGAATTATAGAGAAGAAGTAGGACTACTTCTGTAACGGAACGGGTCGTGACGACCGGCGGAAGCATGCAACATTAGGTTGCACGACCGAACCGTTACCGAATAATTGCATGGTATTCAATGAGCAGAGAAAATAATCATTCTCAAATAAATCCATTACTCTATAGAGTCCATTATTACACTCCAACAAGGAAGTTGCAAAAGAACTACGAAATAAAATAGCACAACAATGTTCCAGTGGGCATAATGACATCCCTTCATAACAATCCATCCATAGTCCGTACCGGTTCAACTTCACGTGATAATAGTTCTCCTTGAACTGGAAATTATATCACGACTCGTGCTCTCCTGAAAAAAACAACATCACATGTTATGAGCTAACGCTCAGTATGTGCCGAGTTGGGGTCAAGCCGGCTAGCGTGGCAAACAAGTCTCCCTATGCTAACTTTAAACCGTTAAAACGTAATCTCTTCAATACAATCAATTATCAACCCAACTATACGGTTTGCATAATTATCTGATTGCGTACGAAACTAACTTGTTCTCATGTATCATCATCATGCGACTCATAATTTCACATAAACATGCATACAGAAGGTATTCCTTGTAAAGACTTTCATTAAAGCCATAATTACATATATACCCATAAAGTTTGTCATATTTGCATATACGCCTTAACATTTTCATAATTTTCACTTATACCCTCGGAATTTTTCTGTAGTTGCATATATGCCCCAGAACAATCAAAACACTTGCATAATGCCATTACTTGGCCATAGTTGCACACATGTGCCTTAGCAATTTCAGAAACTGTACATATACCATTGGTTTGTTTAGTGGTTAAAGTTGTCTTAATTGTTACTTATTAATGGCTTTGGTGGCTTTGCTGGCTTTGGTGGCTTTTCCGCTGGCATAAGCGGTTCATGACATACATGACAGTGTAGTTACAACTGTAGAGGACTTATCTTTCGCCTCAATCGGTTCTTTAAACCGTATGCCTCCTTAAGGCATTGGCCCCTTTGGCCTACGATAATTGGACTCTAGAGGTGGCTCCCACCATTAGGTGTAGCACTTAGCTCCGCTTATCGTTAACATGCCATTATTCATCTTAAGGAAATTTCAATTCTTTTATTAAATTTCCTTTTCCATATAATAGTGGTTCATTTCGAACGTTTCAAATCCAATTTCTTACCATCTGACTTGATACTCCTATCATCACCATTGGGTACTAAATATATACATATTATAATGTGTAGGTGGTACTTATTACATATTACGACACATTGTAGTATCATCAAATACAGTATAATGTTACACATCACCAAGATCATAGATCATGTTCTTACTTTTTTTTTTTTTTGAATACTGAAAGGGTGACGTCCCAAGCAGGGAACCACCTCAGAATATATTTATATTAAATTATAGGATATAAAAATTTACATCATGCTACATCTGCCATGAAGCGCACATCGCCCTACAATGCTCGATCACATTATCAGAATAAAATAATTGGCCTCGAAAGATGAGTTCATTCCTAGCTCGCCAGATGGCCCAGACCACAATAAACGGAAACGAGCTGTCTTCATGCCCAACACCACTAACCAATCTCATACTCCTCCAAAAAGTAGAGCAATCTCGAATTTCCAGCCACGCAACATTGGCCCTGTCCCACACCTCCGCTGAATATTGACAGGCAAAGAACAAGTGGTCTGCATCCTCCACTGCCGCACCACATCGGTCGCAAGAAACATCCTCCATGCCCAGCAATATACCTCGACGGTCTTTCGAGAGAACCCTCCTCAGTCTGAACAACCAAAGGAACACCTTAATCCGATTCGGCACCTTGCATCTCCAAATCATCCCCATGTCGACCCCCACCTCATCCAGCTCTGCCATTCCATCATCTACCAAAAATTGATATGCTTTCTTGATCGAAAATCTTCCATCTCCCCATGCCATGTGATCTCTGCCCGTGGACGGTCCCATGGTATGCAACAAGTCCGTTTGAAGCGCCAAGAAATCTACCACCCTATGATCCGATAAAGCTGAAGTGAAAATCGGAGACCAAGTCCCATTGTCCCAAATCTGCCTCACGGTGGCAGCACTGTCGCGCGCCAGTCTCAACAGGCGAGGGTACCTTTCTCCCAATATACCATCCCCTGTCCAGTCATCCAGCCAAAAATGGAATCCCGCACCGTCCCCAAGAACAGGACGTAACTTGGACGAAATCTCCGACACTACTGCAGTAATCCCCTTCCACAACGACGATGGCAACCGCCCCGGAACTACCTCCAGCGACAACTTCACCCCATAGATCTTCCTCAACAACCGACAAACTAAGTCCTCTGATTTTCCCCATAGCCGGACCACCCACTTTGCCATAAAAGCTTTATTCATCTCCTTCATCCGCAACACCCCCAATCCACCCTTCTTTTTCGAGCTCGTCACCTTTGCCCAGTCTACGAGGTGAATACCTTTCTTTCTTTGTCGACTGTCTGACCAAAAGAATCTTCTCATCAAGATCTCCATCTTATTTCGGACCCCCGCCGGTAGCGCTCTCGTGGAGCAAAAAAAAATAGGGATCGCCGAGAGAACATGCTTCAATAGAATCAACTTCCCCCCCTTCGAGAGCAAAGTCGCCTTCCAACCCGCTAGCCTTGCTTCTAATCTCTCCAACAAAATCCTCCAGTCCCCCACCTTTGGCTTCCCCGCAACAAGAGGAAGCCCCAAGTATGTAATTGGCAGAGACGAAATCGGGCACCCCAATACCTCCGACACGCTCCGCTGCTCCGCTTCCGAGAGACCGAAAGGAACCACTACCGACTTGTCTCTGTTTACTTGAAGGCCAGATACATCTCCAAAAATGTCCATGATGAGAGAAGCCCGTCCAATCTTCTCCGATTCAGCCCCCATGAATAGTATCGTATCATCAGCATATTGAAGCAGAGGGATGGAAAGCTCCTCCTTTGAGAATCCGGAACACCAGTTTCCACCCACCGCTAACCTCATAAGCACAGCAAGAGCATCGGATACCAACACGAAGAGTAGTGGAGCCAACGGGCATCCCTGCCTGATTCCCCGTTGCGGCTGAAAGAATCCTCCCTCCGGTCTACCATTGACCAATACCGCATGAGATACAGTAGTAACACATCTTTTGATCCATGCAATCCACATCTCAGGGAATCCCCTCTTCTCCAATGACGCCCACAAAAATCTCCAATCTACACAGTCATATGCCTTGGAAAAATCTACCTTCCAAAGTACCCCTTTATCCCCCCTTCTTTTCCACTCTGACACCACCTCTGAGGCCATAACCAACCCATCTGCCATAGCTCTACCAGGTATAAATGCAGCTTGTTCTGGCGAGATGATCCCATGCAGCACCAACCTCAACCGATTTGCCAAAATCTTAGAAATCAAAAGATAAATTGCATTGGACAGTGCAATAGGTCTGAAGTCTTCCACCCTGATCGGTGCGCTTTTCTTGGGTAGAAGAAAAATGAACGCCTTATTCAGTCTATCAAATCCCCTATTCCCTCCCTGGAATTCTGCTAACACCTCCATCACATCGTTCTTAACCACTTCCCAGAATTCCCTATAAAAGCAAACCGGGAATCCGTCAGGCCCTGGTGCCCCGTCCGCATTAAGTTGGAAAAGCGCACACTTAGCTTCCTCCTCAGAAATCACACGTATCAACGACTCTGCCTCCGCGTCCGATATCCGTAAGACACCTTTCCCCTGCCATCCCCAACCCGAACGTGTCCGCTGCTTGCCAAAATCTTGAAAATGCGACCGCAACGCATTGCCCACCTCCCGGTCTCCCTCTACCACCACCCCATCCACTGCAACCGAATGTATGAAGTTTCTGCGCCGCCTCCCGCTAGCCATGGCATGAAAGAACTTTGTATTTGCATCTCCCTCTTTCAACCATTTCTGTCTCGATCTTTGCTTCCAAGCCACCTCCTCCTTCTTATCTTCAGACAAGATCTCACCCAAGTGATTACCTCTTGCCAGCATCTCCTCCGCTGTCAAGGCCCTCTCATCCTCCAGTCTGTCCAACCTACACACCTCTTCCCGAGCTCTCAATCTTCTGCTCTGACGTTGCTCCCGATTCCTTCTATTGAAATCTACTAAAAATCTTCTGAGCGAGGCAAGCTTGCAAGCCAACCTATAAGTTGTCGAACCGTCGGGTCTGCAATCCTCCCAAAAAGCTGCCACAGATTCTCGAAATCCCTCCTCCAGAAGCCATGACCGCTCAAATCGAAAAAAGGATCGAGGACGCACATCCTCCCCAGATGACCACAACAACGGCGTATGATCCGAATGTGCCCGCGGCAAAGCACGTGCCCCGGCCAGCGGGAGAGACACAGCCATCTCTGCCGACACCAAGAACCTGTCAATGCGCGAGCGGGACCTTGCGTTCCTCCATGTGTACGTACAACCTGACGCATTTATGATCTGAAGACCAAGCTCGTCCACCAAGCCCAACAACTCCACCGAGCCACAGTCTCTCCCCCCATGCCCACCAGGACGATCTTCAGCCATCAAAGTCACGTTGAAGTCCCCTGCAATGATCCACGCGACGTCGGAAGCTCCTTCCCTAGCCAACCACAGCTCGTCCACAAGAGTGTTCATACCAATCCCATTACACGGGCCATAAACATTGGTGATCAATATCTTGCTCCCATCTGCCTTTCTTCGCAACAGAGTTGTTATAGAAAATATCCCCCTTATCTCATCCCCTTCTAGATCGAACTTGTCATCCACCCAACCAGTTGCAATACCCCCAGATGCCCCTTCAGAGTTAATCGCTCTAAATTCCTTCCATTGGTTTCCCCCAATTTCTCGCCATACTCCTTCAAACCCGCTTTGTATTTTAGTCTCCTGCAAAAGAACAATGTCTGCCTTGTTCTCCACCATCAACTGTCGAACCGCCGCCCTCTTCTCTGGTCGTCCCAATCCTCTGACATTCCATGTCATCACATTCATTTAGAAATTGTTGCTAACCCACTTGGTGCCACCAAACCGAGGCATCTCAATGCCTGATCATGTTCTTACTTCATGTAACATGTTAAGCGAGATGCTAACATTATGTAA
Source organism: Ottelia alismoides (assembly GCA_037367405.1). Taxonomy (NCBI): domain Eukaryota; kingdom Viridiplantae; phylum Streptophyta; class Magnoliopsida; order Alismatales; family Hydrocharitaceae; genus Ottelia; species Ottelia alismoides. The sequence goes on from JAZKJV010002786.1 coordinate 169,821, forward strand.
TACATATAATAAGATGATGCTCGCATGCATACGTTGTGGCACATTAATGGATATTATTCATGTATTTTTTTGTAATTAAAAAAAATGTTAAGCATCTGTTATGCCTTAGGAATAGAGACAATGGTGCTGTAACTTAAAAGCGTCAAAAGGTAAAACCGATAAGAGTATCTGCATTAACGTTGCTCACGTTACACAGATGCTATTAAATTACTCATAAAGTTTCCATCATAATTTCCACCGAGGTGTTGTCAATAATAGCACAAACTTATTCCTCTTCACGGCTTATTTATTTTTTAATAAATACGGGAATGATACGTACCAAATGTATGTATTCATGACAGACAAAGTACGTTGTCTTATCGAAAAATACTTCGGCAAATGTTAATCACGTGTATGGCACAATGATTTATAAAAGAAAACATTGATAGAGTAGATGCTTTTATATTGTCAATGTTCTCAACAATGTGCATCGTATTCCATTTGAAAAGAATATTGCCTCTAGTTGACTTACGCCATAGTTATTGACTTAACATCACGTATATGTGTAATCTAACTCCATAACTCTAGTGGTTTTTATCATCACCGAGCACCACAACATGTCTCTGTGACTTGATGTAATGGAAATTCAATTGGTATGACTTCATAAAAAAAAACATTCATTGTGTTGTATAGTGATCCTATGGGTTCGAGGCATACATTATAAAACGTATTCCTAAACAGATATATAAATGTTGATGCTGTGTGAAAACTTAAATCAGTACACATTGTAATTATTGTTGGAAGGTACAAATATATATCGATTCAGTAGATAATACTCCTATGGGATCGACACATATATTTAAAAATCATAATCTTAAATCGATACCTACATCATCTTGAGATCATATATTGTGCACATTAAGTAAATACTTATCACAAAGGCATATGTCGATTCATCGAATAATATTCCTATGGTGTTCGACACATACATTTAAAAATCATAATCTTAAATCGATACCTACATCATCTTGAGATCATATATTGTGCACATTAAGTAAATACTTATCACAAAGGCATATGTCGATTCATCGAATAATATTCCTATGGTGTCCGACACATATCTCGAGTCCGACGGATTGTATCTAATGGATTGCTACGTCGGCCCCCTCCCTGCTCTCGAGCCGACGTTCTCCTCTAATGAACCGACGCCGGTGCTCTCTGCGATGAGAACGATCCTTGGTGAGATCTCTCTCTATCTCTCCATCTCTCTCTAAAAAGCCAATAGCAATTGACGAGTGGGGAAAAGGAACCTTTTGGGATTTTTATGCATCACAAAGGGATAATTAATGGACCAATAATACCATTAATTTTGGAATAAAATCAATATTAGTAAATGTGGAGAGAATATGGAAAGCTTGCCGGAAAAAATTCCAGCCGTTACAAACTATCACCCTTAAAAAAATTTCGTCCTCGAAATTTCTTAGTAACGGGACATACCGAAAAGTTGTAGATGATTCTCCCGTATTTCACTCTCCAGTTCCCAGCTGGCCTCCTCCTTATGATGACTCTACCAGAGCACCTTGACCATCGGAATTATACGTCGATGAAGTTGATGATCTCTACGATCTACTATGCGGACAGGTTTCTCCTCAAAGGTAAGATTAGGCTGAATGTCGAGGACCTCATTCTCGATCACATGTGAAGGGTCAGGAGTTTACTTCCTTATCATAGATATATATGGAATACATCGTGTATCTTCAAGTATTGCAGTGGTAATGAAATACGATACCCCACCTCTACGATTCATTGCAGAACCTCAAAAGGTCCAATGTATCTAGAGTAAGTTCCCCCTTCGAATCACAATACACCCTTGGTTGGGGAAATATTTAGAAACACATGCTCTCCAAGTGCGAAATTCAATTCCCTTATGTGACAGTCTGCATAAGGCCTCTGCCTACTTTGAACTGCCAACATTCTCTTCTTGATTAGTTCAACACTTTACTTGCTGGTCTGGATTAGCTCTGTTCCCAAAATATGCTTCTCATCAATATCACTCCAACATGAGGGTGATCTACAAGGTCCCCCATACAATGCTTCATAGAGAACCATCTTTAATGCTCGAATGATAACTATTTTTACAAGCAAACTCTACTATTGGAAGATGTCTGTCCCAGCTACCTGAAAAATCCAGAGCATAAGCTCTCAACATATCTCTTAGAATTTGGATGGTCCTTTCTGATTGACCATCAGTCTGCAGATGAACTGAGGTACTAAACTTCAATTGAGTTCCCATAGCATCTTGAAAATTTTTCCACAACCGAGACGTGAATCTAGTATCTCGATCTGACACAATTGATGAAGGAACGCCATGTAATTCTACGATTTCATTCACGTATAATTCAACTATACTGAATGTCGATTGATCCAGGCAAATAACTGAGAAATGTGTTGATTTGGTTAATCGATCAACAATCACCCATATGGTGTCATGACGAAGCTTCTCATCTACTTATAATTCATCCAAACCCATGATCGATCGATCAAAGCGAATGCAACAAGTGAGACAATCCGGTCTATAATCATTCTGATGGTATAATAATGATGAATCCTTATCTTAGATAAATCAATAATAAAATTCATGTGATATGCTTCAATTTCAATCTACTATATCCAAAGGTTGAACATGAGTTGTTGTTTTCAGATGTTCTGTCTCAACCTATTGGCATATTAGGATTTTGGAAACAAATTCTACAATCTCTATCTCAATCGTTAGCCACTAGTAAGATCATTCGATATCTTTAGACATTTTTATCAAGTATGGATGAATAGTGTACATCAATCTCTGAGATTCATATAATGTCTCCTACTTTAACTTATTATCATCAAGAATCCAAAATCTTTAATAGTATATCAAATCATCATTGATTCCAATAATAAAATCATATTATTCCTTCTTAAGTGTTTCAATCATTTTTGAAAAATTTGCTTCCTTTCTGACACTTTGATCCTTTAGATTACCTGAAAAATTTCTCATTGTATCGATAATCTCACCAATCTATTAGAGAAATATTATCACTACTAACTCCAAGTCATGAGTAGGATACTCCAAGAGAAAAGTTGGATAGTTACTCTCTTATGATCTTAGTTGGCGTGATGTATAATCAATACATTTTCATAAAGTAAACCTACTTGCTTTGTTAGATATATCAATGTGAACTACAAAACTCTAATGTATAATAGTAAACTTCATGTCAGGGTCATGGTCAACTTTTACTCTCTTTTTTTTGAAAATTTCAATCATGATCCTACAAAATGTACGAACTTTGCATCCTTTCTAATGAGGCTTGTCATCATTCTAGTAATGTATATGAAAGTTCTACATGAATCACCAATATACCTTGTCACCTTAGAAATCCATGAATCTCTAAAATTTCTCAACAGACTCCTAGGTAATATAGCTTTCATCTTGATTCACCATCTTCAATGTCATCGATCATTATATAAGACAATACTAAGGAATATGATTTTGTCCATCCAAATGTTACATTTATAGCACTTTACATAGAGCTAATGATGACAAAAGTTTGTAAAATCAACTTCGAGATGTACTTGGTATTTCTCCAAATCACCAAAGTATATAACATTATCATCCACAATTATGATCATAATTTTATCACGATCTTCTCGAAAAACTCTATTCATAAACTCTATAAAATCTATAAGAGTATTTGTGAGATCAAAATGCGTGATAAAATATTTCGCAATGGCTAATCCTTACTCTGGAAGCTATTTCTATAATGTCCTTTTTTTTCTTCCACTTATATGGTAACCCTGAAATATATTTATTTTAGAAAATATCTTTTCTCTCCATAATCAATGAACAAATCATTTATCCAAGATAGTAGGCATCAATCCCTCAAAATTACCTTATTCATAGTTCGATAACCAATGCAGATAACATGTGACCTAACTTTCCTTATTCACAAAGTGAAAAAAATATTCCATGTGGAAAACCATCAAATCACAGGATCCATTACCAATTGCTATTGCGATCGATTCTTTTTTAATTCAATTGGTGTCATTCAATAAGGACTTTTCAAAGTTAATGCAATCTATGCGATAACAACAGTGGAGAATCCTCATGATGTAATAGAATGACAATCCGAAAAAGCAACCAAAAGAAATATGAAACATTGGAAGTTTCATGATGTAACTAAGATGACTATGTACTAGGAGCTAACTGGATATCTGGTGTAATAATTAACCAATAGTTCACTGGCTTCTCATTTGCTCTTATCATAATCTCATTCTTCTCCAACTCCATAACTTTATCGCATACTCTTTGATCATGTTATTACCATGTCTAAGGTAAAATCACTTCAATCAATGGAGAATATCTTTGAATGTTCAGCCAGTTAATCTTTTGCACTATGTTTTAGATAAAATTTCCCAAACATTTTTCTCTGTGTGTAGCATGCAATTTCAAAAGTCGTCTGCATCAATCCAATGCTTAACTTTTCCATAACATGTCTACCCTACAGAATGAATGGGTTGTTGAGAATAAAGACCTTCAGGAAAAATCTACTCATGTCAGTCTTGGGTCACTATCTGGTGTGGATATCCTATACCCAGAGGAACTCTAGCTCTGATACCATTTGTAACGGAACGGGTCGTGACGACCGGCGGAAGCATGCAACATTAGGTTGCACGACCGAACCGTTACCGAACAATTGCATGGTATTCAATGAGCAGAGAAAATAATCATTCTCAAATAAATCCATTACTCTATAGAGTTCCATTATTACACTCCAACAAGGAAGTTGCAAAAGAACTACGAAATAAAATAGCACAACAATGTTCCAGTGGGCATAATGACATCCCTTCATAACAATCCATCCATAGTCTGTACCGGTTCAACTTCACGTGACAATAGTTCTCCTTGAACTGGAAATTATATCACGACTCGTACTCTCCTGAAAAAAACAACATCACATGTTATGAGCTAACGCTCAGTATGTGCCGAGTTGGGGTCAAGCCGGCTAGCGTGGCAAACAAGTCTCCCTATGCTAACTTTAAACCGTTAAAACGTAATCTCTTCAATACAATCAATTATCAACACAACTATACGGTTTGCATAATTATCTGATTGCGTACGAAACTAACTTGTTCTCATGTATCATCATCATGCGACTCATAATTTCACATAAACATGCATACAGAAGGTATTCCTTGTAAAGACTTTCATTAAAGCCATAATTACATATATACCCATAAAGTTTGTCATATTTGCATATACGCCTTAACATTTTCATAATTTTCACTTATACCCTCAGAATTTTTCTGTAGTTGCATATATGCCCCAGAACAATCAAAACACTTGCATAATGCCATTACTTGGCCATAGTTGCACACATGTGCCTTAGCAATTTCAGAAACTGTACATATACCATTGGTTTGTTTAGTGGTTAAAGTTGTCTTAATTGTTACTTATTAATGGCTTTGGTGGCTTTGCTGGCTTTGGTGGCTTTTCCGCTGGCATAAGCGGTTCATGACATACATGACAGTGTAGCTACAACTGTAGAGGACTTATCTTTCGCCTCAATCGGTTCTTTAAACCGTATGCCTCCTTAAGGCATTGGCCCCTTTGGCCTACGATAATTGGACTCTAGAGGTGGCTCCCACCATTAGGTGTAGCATTTAGCTCCGCTTATCGTTAACATGCCATTATTCATCTTAAGGAAATTTCAATTCTTTTATTAAATTTTCTTTTCCATATAATAGTGGTTCATTTCGAACGTTTCAAATCCAATTTCTTACCATCTGACTTGATACTCCTATCATCACCATTGGGTACTAAATATATACATATTATAATGTGTAGGTGGTACTTATTACATATTACGACACATTGTAGTATCATCAAATACAGTATAATGTTACACATCACCAAGATCATAGATCATGTTCTTACTTCATGTAACATGTTAAGCGAGATGCTAACATTATGTAATACATATAATAAGATGATGCTCGCATGCATACGTTGTGGCACATTAATGGATATTATTCATGTATTTTTTTGTAATTAAAAAAAATGTTAAGCATCTGTTATGCCTTAGGAATAGAGACAATGGTGTTGTTAACTTAAAAGCGTCAAAAGGTAAAACCGATAAGAGTATCTGCATTAACGTTGCTCACGTTACACAGATGCTATTAAATTACTCATAAAGTTTCCATCATAATTTCCACCGAGGTGTTGTCAATAATAGCACAAACTTATTCCTCTTCACGGCTTATTTATTTTTTAATAAATACGGGAATGATACGTACCAAATGTATGTATTCATGACAGACAAAGTACGTTGTCTTATCGAAAAATACTTCGGCAAATGTTAATCACGTGTATGGCACAATGATTTATAAAAGAAAACATTGATAGAGTAGATGCTTTTATATTGTCAATGTTCTCAACAATGTGCATCGTATTCCATTTGAAAAGAATATTGCCTCTAGTTGACTTACGCCATAGTTATTGACTTAACATCACGTATATGTGTAATCTAACTCCATAACTCTAGTGGTTTTTATCATCACCGAGCACCACAACATGTCTCTGTGACTTGATGTAATGGAAATTCAATTGGTATGACTTCATAAAAAAAACATTCATTGCGTTGTATAGTGATCCTATGGGTTCGAGGCATACATTATAAAACGTATTCCTAAACAGATATATAAATGTTGATGCTGTGTGAAAACTTAAATCAGTACACATTGTAATTATTGTTGGAAGGTACAAATATATATCGATTCAGTAGATAATACTCCTATGGGATCGACACATATATTTAAAAATCATAATCTTAAATCGATACCTACATCATCTTGAGATCATATATTGTGCACATTAAGTAAATACTTATCACAAAGGCATATGTCGATTCATCGAATAATATTCCTATGGTGTTCGACACATACATTTAAAAATCATAATCTTAAATCGATACCTACATCATCTTGAGATCATATATTGTGCACATTAAGTAAATACTTATCACAAAGGCATATGTCGATTCATCGAATAATATTCCTATGGTGTCCGACACATACCTCGAGTCCGACGGATTGTATCTAATGGATTGCTACGTCGGCCCCCTCCCTGCTCCCGAGCCGACGTTCTCCTCTAATGAACCGACGCCGGTGCTCTCTGCGATGAGAACGATCCTTGGTGAGATCTCTCTATATCTCTCCATCTCTCTCTAAAAAGCCAATAGCAATTGACGAGTGGGGAAAAGGAACCTTTTGGGATTTTTATGCATCACAAAGGGATAATTAATGGACCAATAATACCATTAATTTTGGAATAAAATCAATATTAGTAAATGTGGAGAGAATATGGAAAGCTTGCTGGAAAAAATTCCAGCCGTTACAACTTCATATCAATTAAGAGAAATCCACACGTTCTTGGAGGAAGGGTACGTGGTTCGACGGTGCTCACCTGCCCACGTACAGGATGCGATCCACGTCGAGAAATTACGGACGCTCCACAAATTAGGGAACAAGTCCATTTGGGTGCTCTACTGGACGAAGAATGCACAATATGCTACAGTTTGTGCGGGGATTGCCATACGTGTTACTAAGTTGGACGTTGAATGATAGCTTAAGAAAGCTTGCAATCTGAGCGGTTCGCAATGAGAACTTGATCGACGGCATCGAAAGGTTATTTGGCACGTGTGTATCCCCAGACTGCCAAGGATGCAAAACGGATTATTGAATTTTTAGAATTGTTATACTTCTATACTCGCAATTTTATGCTGTACCACTACAAGGAAAACAAGTTGTGACTACAGAACTATGGTCACGGATATGGAGTTTGTAGCCACAGAATTGGACTCTGGCCACGATACGTCGTGGCCAGTTGCCTTAGCTACAAGTCTCGTCGCGAGAGTTCTCTAGCTACGAATATGTCTTGACCACTACAAGTGGTCACAGAACTTATCGTGACCACAACTCTTATATGAAGACTTTGACCACGGATTGTGACTACAAGAAACTAGTGGCCACGGAATTATCGTGGCCACAAGTTTCCGTAGCCACATTCCGTGACCACAACTCCTTTTTTTTAGTGTGTAACACTTACGCTTCTATATTGTTTTACAGTTACACTTTTGCCCTTCCGTTTTGCACCGATATTAGTTCTGCTCTTCCGTCATTTAATCGCCCATTAGATAAACTCAATCACGGTTTATTTAATGGCAAGATTAATTTATTACAATAATATTGATCTAGGCATCGAGCAATCATGTAAGCATATAACAACTAATATTCTTCACTATTTGATTTGTCAAAGTCACAACAAATATTGTATTCATTCCTGTATCTCAACAATCAACAATGAATCCTATATACCAACGATTACATGACTTTTTCTCTGATCATTGTTAAATTAACATTAATTTATACAATTTCTAAAAAACAATGAATGGATAAATCATAATTATATAAACCTTCAATAACAAATATAATATTTATCGCTAATTATTAGAATTAAAGGTATTTTTACAGAACTTTTATTATCTATTTAACATTGGAATATAATCTGGAAAAAAATGGGGCTGCCCTCAAGGTGCAGCCAACGGGCCGCCCCGCTTCCTTTTTTCATATTTTTTATTTTTTTTTGCAAAATATCATCATGTATATTCATCAATATATCCTTCCAATGTCACTCGAATTTCATCGGAAATAGAGACTCATATTCCTTTCATCTATAATAGGTAATTTTAACGATCTTAAAATGGTTGTAATCAGTTCTAGATGGAGGGCATAGGAGTCCTTATTTATGAAGAAATTAGAATTACATATTGGAAGGATATATTGATGAATATATATATATATAATGATATTTTAAAAAATAAGAAAATTAGGTGAAAATAGCATACGAGCAGCCTCATCAAACTCATATAATGTATGGATATTCAAATTATTTAAGAAAAAACATTTTTTTACAAATTTTATCGTGTAGTTTTTTAATACACTAAAAAATTGAGTTATAGTGATAGTTTTTCAAATTCTATCACTAAATTAACCGTTATAAAAATATAATGACAATATTATTCGTTGCGAAATAATTTTTCGTACTCGAAATTGGCGAGGAATATCATATATGTCGTTATATCATCGGATTTTTACACCCATAACCATGATAATTCGTAATAACATTCACAACCTTGAATAATAACGAATTACGCTCAAGACCCTGAATAAGTGTGTCGTCTTACATCCATAACTTTATGTTACTTTACTTCATTAACTCAACCAGACATTAGGTTAATCTAACCAATCAAAGATCTAACGGCTAGGATTAACTTAAATAAAAAAATATTCAATCAGATAGTCAATCAATTTTTGAGATGGAGCTCCTCGACGGTGGGTCTCCAGGGGAGGGGGCTTCTTTGAGAAGGAGCTTGGCGCAGAGCTCCTCGGTGGCGGGTTTCCAGAGGAGGGGGAGGGGGGGCTTCTTCGAGCAGGGGAGGCGTGGAGCTCCTCGGCGGCAGGTCTCCAGTGGAGGGGGGCTTCTTCGAGCAGGGGAGTTACAGAGCTCATCGACTGCGGGTCTCCAGGGGGGGGGTCGAGCAGGGGAGGCGGCGGGGGAGACGGGGCTTCGGAGGCTTGCAGGCTTGGCGACGAAGGAGACACTGCGTGGGGGTTGCAGACGAAGGAGGTGGACAGGCGGCAGGATTGAGGTTGCAGTGCGAGACGACATGGGGATTGCAGGTGGCGGGGCGGGGAGTCTTGCGCAATGAAGTTGCTTGCAGGGGGATCGAGGAAGGTCCTAGGCAGCAGGGCGGCAAGGTTTGTTGCAGCCAGCCAGCCTGGAGGGGGGTGGGGGTTTGGCGGCGGGGTAGCTGTAGGGGGGCAGGGGGGGTCGGGGATGGTTCTAGGAGGGGGTCAGGGAATCCTTGTCGGCGGGTTAGGGAGGCTTGTTGCTTGGCGGGGCTCGCAACTCCTGGGTTCAAACGGGGGGTGGCCGGGTGGGTTTGGCGGCTGTAGGGGGTCGGGGAAGCGAGAGGCGACGACACGAGGATGGAGAGACGGCGAGGCTCACAACCAGGAGCAGGTGCTTGCAGGGGGAAGCGTGCTCGCAACCAGGGGCAGGTGCTTGCAGGGGGAAGCGGGCTCTACGGGAGCTGCCTTCGCTGGAGGAGGAAGGAGGGGAGGTCGGAGACGGTGTCGGGGAGGTGGTTGTAGATGAGGAAGAAGGGTGTACTTATTTGTAAATAATATAACTTATAGCGTAGAAAATGTAAAATGACGGATACCACAGATACCATTATAATTAACAGAATATTAGATGGAAGTTAACTTGAGGGTTGTGGGTATAAGAGTTAAGACTATTGAGGGTTCTGGATGTAATTCACGATTATGCAGGGTTATGATTGTAATTGCAGAATTACTCAGGGTTATGGGTGTAAAAATCCCTTATATCATTAGCAATGGTCCATATAGTGATGCTTATCAGTTGCTATTTTTCAAACTTGCTATTTTTCAAACTTCTAATTAATCATTGCTAATTTTTGAACTAAAAAAATAACGACGATAAGTTGATATTTTGAAAAATAGTAACGGATAAATGCCGATTTATGAACCGTTGCTAATGATATAACAACAAATATTATATTCGTTGCTAATTTTGAGTAAAAGCTTATTTCGCAATGAATAATATCGTCATTATCTATTTAACAATGGCTAATTTAATGACGGATTTTGAAAAAAAACGTCACTTTAGCTCAATTTCGTTGAGTTATCCATGGCAACGGATAAATTTATACTTGTGGTCATTCCTTCCTTATTGTAACGATTTATATTAATCATTGTTTATTAATTTAAATTGACAAAAAAATATCATATCTACTCCTATATTTCATTACAAAAAATTAGACCGAAGGTAACATATACTTTTTTATTTATTGTCATATCATCTATAGTTAAATATAAAATAATGAATAATATTATCTGTTATTTTATTCTTTAAATTTCAAACGAACATCCTATTTTTGAATATATTCTTTGTAATAAATAATATATGAATGCTTATCCGTTACCTTTTTATTCAAATGATTGTTAAATTTAGAAACTACTAATACAAACTTCAATGAATTGGTAGATCGTTGCTAATTTCGGAATATATAGTAACGGATATTCAAAATATTTATTGTCTTGAGTCAATTTTCATTTATTTGCTTACAACAAAATAACAATAATTTTCGTTTTACTTTTCATGTAATCACTGCTAAATTAACATCGATTAGTATACACTTATAATGGAAAAGTCATTAAAAAATACTTCATGTTTGGTCATACCGACGTCATGGGGAAGCTGGTCTTTTTTGTTATGGTTGCAATCTCTGATCACGAGGTTGGACTTCACTTCTCTTTTTTTCTCTGAAGTTCTAGAAGATCAAGTGAAAGTAATATCTTCGACTTTATGTACTGAGTTGAAGAAATAAATACTATATTATAGATATAGATAGAAATGGTCTGCAAGGCACGAGCTCGCAGAAAATTTTAGTCTGGAAAATATTAACAGGAGAACGGGTCTTGGTTTCTGATCAATCAACCTGGCATGAATATATGGTAAATAATTAAATTTCCGTAATTAGATCTTCCAAAATTGGAGTATCTAAGAACTGATGTCGACGGCCAGAAGCATGCCTTTTCAACCTATGTCATACGAAATCATCCATGAAACCCTACACCAAAGTTGGCATATGGTGACAAATAATTCAATGTTTGTTGGTATATCTCCGTTGAATCAAGGATTTTGCGGGTCTTGTATTTCACACATGGTAGGAGATACAGTCGCCGAGACGACCCGCAAGAACCTTGAATTCAAACAACAATTAACCCACAACTAGAGTAATCAAGTAATCAAAAGCAAGTGGTGGAGTTAAAATTTATTATAACTCTACAAAGATGTGTATAGGTGAAATATGTAGAGGTCCAACATGGCAAAAAAACAATAAGTGTTTGTGTGTTTTATAAGGATTTTTGTTTTTTGTGGGTTTTGACATTTTTTTGAATTTATATTTTTTGTTTTGTTTTAAATTTTACAATTTTATATTTTTTTATTTTCTGGTTTTTATTTTCTTTTCAATATAATTAATAGATATATATAACTAATATAATACATATAAGATATAATATATAAAATAGAGAAAATCAGAAAAATATCCTAAATATATTCCTTTTCATTTTTTAAGGGTATTGATGAATCTCCATTTCATTACCTTTATTCTTTCATTTTGGTCTTTAAATCCTAGCTAAATGCTTGTAAGTAGCATTATTTTGCATAAAATAATATCCCATATTTACTCTATCAATATTGTATAAAATATTGTATTTAAAATAAAAATAAAAGAATAAAGAAAAGAAAATGAAATGAAATACAATAATAACCATAAACCCTGAAACCTAGGCATCATGATGACTGGAATAACAAGGAATAAAATAGGATGGGATAAGGGTTACTAAATACAACAAACCCTAATTTCATATTCATCGATACGTCCATTTCGGGACCCATTTTATTCTTTATTATTTATAAACGAATCAATGAACTTTGTACATGAAAGTTGTAGATAAAAACATATAGAAAAATACAAAAGTTATTTCACATAAAAATAATGCACCATGTATCGTCTACGCTCAAAATAAAAAGTCAAAATCCAAATTTTACAGGTATGTATCTTCTCCATATGAACTCAAAATTCATAGAATCACTTTAATTATATTGTATACAACTTTTAATAGCTATTTAATGAAGGTGGTTTCATTCAATTTGAAGTTAAGATGCAAAAGTTTGGTGGTGGAACCCTATTGTAAATTATACCTGAATAAAATATTCAATTCATTTATTCCTTTTTTATATTTTTTTTATAATTTTACAAATAATATTTATAATATATGAACATAAATAAATAAAAAATATTAAAAATAATAAAAAATAAGAATGTAAACCATGATACATGGATGAACTATACTTACTTATACTTATATAATAAGCATACATATTTAATTAAGTGTACATTTTATATCAAAAAAATACAATAAAAATATACTTATTCATATTTGATTAGTTTGTATATATATTATGTGTATAAAATGATAAAAACTAAAATATAAAATAAAAATAAAATACCCAATAAATAAGTAAATATACCTATGTTTACACTTGTAAAAAATAACCTATAATAAATTAACTTCTAAAAATAAATAAAAATCACCATAAACACTACATAAACTAAAAAATATTTTCCATATTTTAACTTTAAATTAGTAAAATAATTTATTATTTTATTTTGAATTAATAATGAATTTCCAATTTGTTTTGTCATTTTCTGGCACACGTGGACAATGGGGGCCGGTCTGAGTTGACTCGGTCAACTCAGTGCTTCCCCCTAGGGCTGAGTCTGACAAGTATTTGACACGACCTTCCTCGATTTATCCCCACTCCTCATCCATTTAGCTCAATTCCTTCATGACTTTTGAATCCCCATCATAACTCTTTCATGCACCCTTTTGTCTTGATCTGAGGTCCTCTGAATCAAGCGCACCTCCCAATCGAAGTCAACCATGTATATAGCATCGCATCCACCTTCCTTCGATCCTTGATCCCTCTTCTGCCATACAAAACCTAACCCTAGACAAGATTAAACTTCATGGTGATAGTAGGAGGTTCTCCAGCAGTTCAGTGAGCGAGGATGGACATGAATCGAGGTAGATCCAAGTTCTGTCGCCACGTCCATCACGAGCTTTGGTTCCCTGCCCCCTAGGTCAGGTGAGATTCTACTTCTTGTGTTTTTTATTCATGGAACCTAGAATAGGATAGTGTAGCCTTTATTTCCAGATAATTTCACCTTTTATTTCATAAAAACCAAAATTGAAGTTGATTGAAGTTGAGCTCCTACGAGGTGCTCCGCTTGTTATCCGACCTCGCCAACACCTCCATTTTCTTCCCTATCCATTTCCGTTGCCCCTGACATCTCCAGTCACCCTAATTTCTCCCAGATCAGGAGATAAGCTCTTACATCTCTATTATTTTCTAGACAGCATGACCTCGACGCATCCTTCATCCTTCTTCGCTAAAATCGAGTACCGGACCTTCACCCTTGTGTCCTTAAGCTAATTATGCAGGTCTGAGCTCTCGTGGACCCCTTCTGGGTTGGATTTTGCCAAAAGATAAGTGCCAAGACCTCCAAACCTTCATCGACCTCGGGCGCTCACTGAGGACCTCCCAAACTTGCCTGAGCTTCCTAGTTCGAACTGGCATGTGGAACTGAACCTTACAGGTTCGCCGGAGATCGTTGGAGGAGGAGTGGATCGTTGATCAAGCTCGACTTCCAGGTTGTTCTACTCTTTCTTCAGGAAGAGCATCTACCGTTGGATCATCTATTTCCTCCAATTTTGATCGCCACCGTCAGATCGTGACCACTAGTCATCGTCAGATCGTGCCTTAGGTATGCTCTCAACTGTCGATCGTTGATGGGGTATCAGTGTACCCACGACCAATATGTGGATATGTGGAAGACTAGAGCCATCGTATCTCCTAACGAGGGTAATTTTGCTATAAACCCCCATACATTTGTGTTCTATTTGTAGTACAAAAGCTTTCATCTTCACTGTATTTTATTTTTGTGAAAATTGCAAGTAACCCCCTGTACTATCTAATTTCAATATAAATTAGATAATATATATGGGACATAAACTAATTTTTTGGAGATTTTTAAAAATATTTTTTAGGGTTAACAAGAGTTTTCTATTTTTTGAGTTTCTTCTAATATTTTTTTGGATTTTTGAACTGTAGTGATAAAATAGGATAACAAAAAGTAGTATTTTTGGAATTTTAGTGAAGGGTTTAATTTTTTTGGATTTTCTAAGGATAAAATGGATTAAAAGGTTCTCTTTTAATTTTTATTAAATAGTAAATGCAAGAAAAAATGTTAAGCGAATCACATAGCCTGAACAAGCATTATCATAGGCATTTATTTCTATTTTTGTAGAATATTTGGAGCACAAGAGCTATTTTTAAAAATAGAAATGCATAAAATAAAATCAAGTAGCTGGTAGGGGGCATATTTGTAATATAAATTATTTACGAGGAAGTGCATGCAAATATCCAAAGTTTTTGAACTACAACTTGATTTTTAAAGACTAAATAACAATTATAAAAGCAGGTGGGGTAATCATGCAAAATGTCCAATCACACGGGTGCCATATGGGGTGATCTAACATAGGACTAAAGTGCAATATTCAAAAGTTCCAAGGGTACATATGCACTTTGTCTCAAGAAGTTAAAATAATTAATATATTTACAAGATCTTTTATAAAAGAAGAAATGTATGGAGGGTGGATTTAATTTACCTCACTTAACTGATCTTATCATCGTCCGCTCGCAACATGGAGGATCTGAAGGTTGTCGTCACGCACCGCTTCAAAGAAGACCAACAATTGTGACTTAGATCTGGCACACTCTCTAGATCAAACGGAAATTGGGCAGTCAGTGATGAACGTGGAAATCAACTCTTTAGTAGTTGAAAATTGTAGTATATGAGATGAAATTCGATCGATCAGAAAATACCATCTTTGAATGTTGTAAAGAATTTATACTTGACAAGTCTACCAAGGTCGAACACAAGGAATGGTGATTTTTAATTGTGTGGTTTTTAAATTCAATTAAATAATTAATTAAATTTCTAGGTTAATTTCTGTGTCAACAAATACAATAAAAATATGATGATGCAATGTGAAAAATAACAGAGAGAATAATTCAGCACATGATCTGTGATTTTATAATTTTAATCCAAATAAAGTTAATCAATATCCTTGAAGTCAAATCACATATCAAATCAATTGAAATCCAGATGCATGTAAGAGTCCAAATAAATCTATGAATAAACCTGTGAAAATCCTCGAGTAAAGAAGGTGATCTCAAAATTCTCTCTAATTTAATACTCAAGTAAATCAAGTTTAATCACATAAAATCTTGAGAATTCATTTTTTCTCAATTGAATCCCCCGTAAAAATTAAATTTCCAAATAGTGATTCAAATAGTCAGAAGAGGATAAATTCAATTTAAATCGACAATAAAATCCCTGCAAAACAAATCATTAATTTTCTCAATGAAAATATGGGACAAATATGTTAAGATTTAGCCTGCATTGATCATATTGAATTTCAAATAATAATGCTAATCAGATAATATCCTCTAATCAGTCCACAAAGTATAGAATATGAGAGAGCATAGAATAAGCTTCAAATCGACATATTATATTCTAAAAACGGAGTTCGCATGAGAAAGCTATGCTCAAATGAAATCTTAGGACTGAAATACAGTAAAAAATGGGAGTCTTCTCTGCAAAACAGTCCCTGGAGGACTTATCTGAAAAATAAAAAACTCATAGGAACTCTTCTGCAATTTTCTCAAGGTGAGACATACGTGACATGTGACCTGGGGCGACGGGGCTACTTTTTTTATTTGTCAGAAAGTGGATGGCACGGGTACAATTTTCCATTCAAGCACATGCCTAGCACGTGATGTGGAGGTTCGAGTGGCTGAGCTGAGCCTCAGGCATGCAGGGCTAAGGCTCGGGACAAGGCGGAGGCTCGGACACCTGAGCCTACACGTGGCACACGGGAGGGTGATTCAATCATCCCTAGCCTCAAGGCGCAGAGGGAGGCTCGGGGAGGGTGATGTGACGACATGTGAGACGTCGTATCAAGGTCTTTTGCATGATCCAACGGTGGCTAATGTGGTAGATGTCGACGAGGAGGAGCTCGGTCGATACATGACTGAGCACTGATAGAGGGTGCGAGGTAGTGGCGCCTGAGCTCAGCTGACACACGGTTGAGCTAAGGCAGAGGTCAGCATTGTGAGGGTGGTGGGGCAACACGCTTGTCAATGCGGATGATGCATGGAGCAAGCGGAGCATAGTTGTCGGAGACGTTGATGGTGTAGGCTAGACCTGCAGGGATTAGCTAAAAAATATCGAGGAAAGAAAGGGAGATAGGGTGCTCCTGAGCAGATGGAGAAGGAGATAGAGCTCCGACCTTTGTGAGGCTGGAGGTGGAAGATCTGTAGAGGAAGAGAAGCGATAGAGGTGTCTGTCAGAGTGGTTCTTGTGGGGGAAATCGTGGGTGAAGCGGAGGAATGTGCGAAACGTACAAGATAAAGGTGATGTGTGATGGAGGTACGGGTGAGGGAAAAGAGAACAAAGAAGCTGGGTAGTCGTCTGGATTTGGAGCGTGGTGGCACGACTCTAGTGATTGCCTCAGCTGTGGGAGGGACGCAGCAAAGCTCGATTGCTCGTCAGAGGCGAGACGACAACAGAGGTCAAAGAGACCACTGGATCTCGCCTCGGTGATCGTAACCTCGAGGACAGCTACTGTCACCATCTGTACCTCCAGCTCACTCTCTCGATGTTCTTCGAAGGTTGGTGGATGGGGAAGACAACCGACGAGGGGGGGGCTTTATAGGAGGGCATGAGGTGGATAACGGTCAGGGTGATGGGGGAGTTACATGTTGCGAGGGCAGTTTATGTGCCAATGGTTATGGAAGGGGAGGAGAGGTGATAGGTTAGAAGCCATTTGGGAAGAAGAAGAACGTCACGTGCATGGCACGTGACAAGGGGGGGCAGCAGAAGAGAGGAAGTGGGGTGCCACGTGGCACGCCCAGGGGATGCCATGTGTCACCCTAAAAATTCAAAAATAAAAGAGAGAAGAAAATAGAAAAGAAATAGAAGGAAATCTTGGTTCCAAAAATTTCCTTCACAAAAGTTGTTTGTCTCGACAAGATCTACAACTTTAATGAAGGAACTGGGAGCAAAAGAGGTCATATGTTCAATGTGATATTTTTGGCGATTCTCCATGTATATAGAAAACCGACTTTTTGGATTTTTGAATTTTTTTGTGATTTTAAAAGAGGATAAAAAATATAGAAAAATACAATAAAATAAAAGATACTTAATTACACATTAATCTATTTTTTATTTTAAATAAGTAAGAAAATATAAAATAAAATAGGAGTATGAAACAAGCAAATTTTGTATAGACTCACAAAGGTCAGTCGGACTCAGTAAGATTCTTTGATTTCAGTCTTGATTTTGATCTGGATTTTTGTATAACTTGATAAAACTTTCATCAAAGAACACAAATGAAGAAGAATTAAAATTAAAAGGGTTGTTACATAATAAAAACTCAGGGTAAAAATCGCAAAAAGATAAAATACGTAAAAGAGGGCCAAAACTCAACTTTCACATATGAGCTCCGAATTTTATGAAATTGATCTTGTTTTGAAGGTATTTGAAAATAGAGTACTTTAAGGGCATGTTTGGTTGATGGGTTGGACTGGGTTGGGTTGGGGTACACCGGTGTACCCCTCTTTCCAACTCTCTCAATCCTCGTCACAGTTTACCACAGGGGTACAGTTTACTATTCATAGGGATACACCGGTGTACCCCAACCCAACCCAGTCCAACCCATCAACCAAACATGCCCTAAAAGTGAGTAGAATAATATCAGACACTGTATGAGGGAGGTATATGTGTTTTAGTCCGTCAGATGTGAAATTATATTTTGGATTTATTTGTCACTTATTTGAGTCAGTAATTTTTTGTATTTTTCCACTATTCTTGTTAGTAATATCTACACTATGGAAGTGGTTTGTCAATCAGAGTTAGGATGAATTAGTTAATTATCGGGAAAGTTAGATGCTTTTTAGAAAAATTTACATGGATTTTTGGTTCCTTTATTTTATGTAATTATGTATAATGAAATGCAAATATTATTTCACATGTATAAATGCTAGATGATATATTAATTATTAAATACATATGGATTTTTAGGAATAGAGCCTAATTGACCAATTTATCATATTGAATATAAGATTCATCATACCCCTATACTTAAACCATGCTCATTGTTGGAGCGTATTTCTGAGGGTATAAGTACCCGATTTTTACGTCGGATAGTCGTTGAGAACCCACAAAAATACACTTCGAACAAATAATTTACCGGACTTAGCTATATTATGCACAAGGCAAAGTATAGGGTAAGTCAGGGTCGATCCACAGAGACAGGAAAATTTTGCACTTTATAAAAATACTTTTGTAAGTTTGCAAAATGTTTGAATAACAAGAATCGAAATGAAAATTGAGAAGACAATAGTGCAGGTAGGTAAGTGCTGATCGCTCCCCTTCTTTGCGGCAACTTCCAAATGGGACTCGTACGCGGTAACTCTTCGCGAATTTGGATATTCTGGCGAGGCGAGTTGGATGCGATAACAACCGCGGATCGAGCTCAAACCTCGTGTCACGTCCCAGATCTCCAAGAGTCGAGGATAATCACCATTAGATACGGATCGTCGCGATAGTTTGATGAATTCCTGCACGAAAGAGAAGATAACAAAATAAGACAGATATAAAATTTAAAGTAATAAAATAAAAGCGAAATAGAAATATGATGATCGGCGGCTCGGGAGGAAGCCTCTGGAGTTGGATTCACAGAGGGACCGAGGAATTGATGGTTGGCGGACTTCTATGGTGTTGGATGATTTTTGGCGGCACTCGGGGTGGAGCCTCAGGAGTCGGATTCACTGGGGGTCCGAATGCTCAAGTCGACGAGATCACTTTGATACTTCGTCGATGTATGAGTAATTATGGTGGTGGGATTTTGCTAGATTAAATGACGGAGGAATTGGTTGGAGTGGGATTGGTAGGCAATCGAATGGAGATGGAATGGTGAAGGATGCTTTAGAATCGAACTCTGAAATTTTTCATGCCCCCTGAATCCCTCCTTCATGTCGTTTATATACAAGTTATATAGCTGCGTGCAATGGAAAGACACGTCCCCTTAATTTGGACGTGCACATCTCTTCACATTGGCGCCATCCCTTAGGCACCTTTTCATATATGGAATCGTTCCACCACAATGGTGGTTAAGACTTTTACCATCCACGTTGGCTAATTACACCATCATTCCAACCAATCATTGGCCATTAATTATATTTATGCATGGTGCCATATTTCCTTAATGGATGTCTATACCTATTTTGCCTCA
This sequence comes from Ottelia alismoides, assembly GCA_037367405.1. Lineage (NCBI taxonomy): Eukaryota > Viridiplantae > Streptophyta > Magnoliopsida > Alismatales > Hydrocharitaceae > Ottelia > Ottelia alismoides. The sequence continues at coordinate 189,912 of JAZKJV010002786.1, forward strand.
ATATTACTTGCAATAATAAAGAAGGTGCCTATTTGTTAAAATTTAAGATTGGATAAATTGGATTTGGTTGTTTATTGAGATGAAATAGATATTAGTGATCCATAATTTCTTTAGAAGGTAGGATATGTAGTCATTGAGAATTCTTGTGATTGGCATGGTATTTGAAGAAGCAATACTGTCATGTAAAACTTCCTCTTTTATCTTTCTTCCTCCTTTTTTTTAAACTGATCATTTTCTTCTCTCTTCATTACGGTGTAAACAAAGATGAATTGAAGAGTACTATGTGACTGCTCATGTAATTGGATTGACATATCATGCAAACTGGTATGTATGTAATACCACCCTCTAAAATAATTATTCATCATAGAATATATGATTTATTTAATGGAATGGGATGATATTGACATAATTATATAATGAATTTGAGATTCATCATACCCCCATGCTTAAGATTTGCTAGTCCCTAGCAAATGTAAATGAATAGTCTCAAAACTCTATTATTGACATATAAGTAGACCATGACCTCAGTTGGTTTTAATAATAAAGTTTGAGATTGGAAATGAATCTCTTCCTATAATGCTTAGTCATCTCAAGTGTCCTCAAGACATGACTTAATGTAGAGACTTGCTCGACTCGGATGAAATATACCCAGCATCAATAATGTCATTAGACATGAGGATGGACTCAAGTGTCAAATGTACTGAATTGACCAAGTGCTTTCATCCACAAACCTCTACCTCTAATACACTAAGCCAGGAAATGCCTGAGATGGGGGCTCAGAGTATTCTCACAAACTCCAACTTCATAATTAGTTTAACACTCAGCCTTACTTCCTCCAACTGGCCAGCAAGAAAAATAATAGGTTGATTTGAGAAATATTTAGGTTTAGCCTTATTTGGTGGAGATGACTTTGCTCAGATTTCAGTGTATGGATATGAGAGTGGTATAATATAGAATAAATGTTCATTATAAAATAATTTTGTTGAATAGTAGAGAAATATAGATGGCATGAGAAGAGAATATTAGCACAATGATTCTCTTGGTTTTCTCTTCTTCTTTCTTCTTTCTTCTTCTTCTCTCTATTTTTTTCTTTTTCTTTTTTTTGCAATATATATTTTTTTTGCTATACTTCTTTCTCTTTCTTTTTTTTTGCAGTACTTCTTCTTTTCTTCTTTTTTTTGCAATATTTCTCTTCACTTTTCAAGAGAACCAATGTGCTTCAATGCTTTCTTCTGGGACTTGGAAACATAAAGAGACATGTATTTTATTGTAAATGGAGGATAGAATATTGAAGAATATTTCTCTTTTGATGCATAATAGAAGAAGAGGGATAAAGAAGTCGAATGAAATGAACAATACAGGATATTAATGGAAGACTTTTAAAGAAGTGGTGGGTTTGAGAAATATGTAGAAAGGCAAGCAATAGGCTGGTAAGTGAAGGTTTTAAGTGTGTACAATAATTGTGTGTAATGGGAAATTACTTGACCAGTTGGGAACACTCCCTTACATATTATGGTGGACACTCTTCCTTACATATATTTGGTGGAACACTCCCTACTCCTCTACTCCGTAATAATCTCACCATCTCACAAACTCTGAGCACAACCATCATCAGACCCCCTTAGCCTTTTGTATGTCAAGCTAGTATCGCAGTACAAAGCTCCTGATCTTTTCAGTATATAATGTTTAAGCTCATTATTGATACCAAATGTTGAAAGTTGAATAGAGGCTAAGTCTCTTGATTTAAGTGCAAAAGGACAAGAGAGAGTCATAAGCATTGTAAGATTAGAATCACTTCAAATCTCATACTTCATGTGGTATTTAATGGTGAGGCTGTTACTCTCCTTATATGTAAACTTAGAGTGTTGAAGGAGGGAAAACATGCAAATGAATGTGATGCAATATGCAATTTTTTTTTGAATAGTGTCCCCCCATGCTTAAGATTTGCCATGCCCTCATGGTAAATGCATATGCAGTAAACCAGTTATGGGATGATGTATGAGATGGACAGTGAACAAAGGAATCAGTGCATTATGAGGGGTTTTGCAGAACATAGGTTTCTGAAATAGGCATTGATTTTTCAGATTCAATGACGGGCTTGAGGCGTTGTCCATTCACTCGAAGGGTGATGGATGTTTTAGAATCAGTTATTTCAACGGACTCATTATCAAAAACTTGTGTGACAATGTATGGGCCTTTCCACTTTGACCTGAGCTTTCCTGGAAAGAGCTTTAGCTTTGCATCAAACAACCAAACTTTTTGACCAAAGGAAAAGGTTTTGTGAGAAATGTTGGCATCATGCCAAATTTTAACCTTTTCTTTGTAAATAAGGTTGTTATCATATGCTCGGCAGCGAAGCTCAGTTAACTCATTAAGGTCAAGTAGTCGACTATGACCGGCTTGGGTTAAATCAAGGTTACATTTTTTTATAGCCCATAATGATTTATGATGGATCTCGACGGGTAGATGACAAGGTTTTCCATAAACGATGCGATATGGACTCATCCCTAGAGGAGCCTTATAAGCAGTGCGATAGGCCCATAATGCTGTATTAAGGTGTTGGGACCAATCTTTGCGATCAGAGCGAACAATTTTTTGTAGAATGGTTTTTATTTCTCGATTAGAGACCTCAGCTAAGCCATTAGTTTGGGGATGATAGGCGGTAGAAACTCGATGTTCAATTCCATTATTCTTCATTAGTTTTCGCACCGAGTTATTAAGGAAATGCGAACCCCCATCACTTATAATGACCTTAGGTATGCCGAAGCGAGCAAATAAGTCATTCAAGAACTTGATCACTGTTGCACTATCGGCAACGCGAGTGGGGATGACTTCTACCCATCTAGAGACGTAGTCAACTGTAAGAAGGATATATAGGTAACCATTTGATTGAGTGAAGGGACCCATGAAGTCAATGCCCCATGCATCAAAAATTTCAACTACATGGATAGGATTTAGAGGCATCATGTCTCTTTTTGTCATAGTTCCTAAGGTTTGACATGTAGGGCATGATTTCACAAAATCATGGGCATCCTTAAATAAAGTAGGCCAGAAAAAACCACATTGAAGTACTTTTGCAGCTGTACGTTTTCCAGAGTGATGTCCACCACACCCAAAAGTGTGGCAATGAGATAGGACACTTGGAATTTCAGACTCAGGTATACAACGTCTCCATATACAGTTGGTCCCTTCCCTAAATAATAAAGGATCTTCCCAATGGTAGTATCGAGAGTCGGCTATGAATCGATCTCATTTTGCCTTAGGCCAATCATCAGGAATTCGAGATGTGACTAAATAGTTTACCATATCAGCAAACCACGGTAGTTGTGATACGGCAAGGATGGATTCATCAGGAAAGGTTTCTGATATGGGAATGAGTTGGTCGGTTTGTTTGGTTTCAGACTCATGGAGTCTGGAGAGATGGTCGGCCACGACGTTTTGCGCTCCTGCCTTATCTTTGATTTCAATGTCAAATTCTTGTAGCAAGAGTATCCATCTAATCAATCATGGTTTCGAATCTTTCTTGGAAAGTAGGTGGCGTAGTGCGGTGTGGTCAGTGTAAACAACTACGTGTGAACCCAGTAGGTATGACCTAAATTTTTCAAGTGCAAAGACAACGGCTAGTAATTCTTTTTCAGTGATTGTGTAGTTTTTTTGTGCGTCGTCAAGTGTTCTGCTAGCGTAATGGATGGCAACTGGTTTGCCATCTTTTCTTTGACCTAGTACAGCTCTCCTACCGCATAATCTGATGCATCACACATTATTTCAAAGTCTAAGGTCCAATCAGGGGACTGTAAAATTGGTGCTTCAGTGAGAGACCTTTTTAATGTCTCAAAGGATCTAAGGGCATCTTCAGAAAATTCAAAAGCTCGATCCTTTGAGAGTAACTCAGTAAGAGGTTTAGCAATTTTTGAAAAATCCTTTATGAATCTTCTATAGAAGCCAACATGTCCTAGAAAAGATCGAACACCTTTCAATGATGTCGGTGGGGAGAGGTGAGTTATAGTCTCAATTTTCGATGGGTCAACCTCCATTCCTTTTTTAGAGACAATGTGACCTAGAACAATGCCCTTGGTGACCATAAAATGTGATTTTTCCCATGATAAGACTAGATTCACCTCCACTGCATTTTTGCAATACCCGATCAAGAAATCCAAGGCACTCATCAAAGGAATCACCGAATATAGAGAAATCATCCATAAATACTTTCATAAAATCTCCCACCATATCGGCAAATACGGCTAGCATACATCGTTGGAAGGTAGCCGACGCATTACACAGCCCAAAGGGCATCCGTCGAAAAGCAGATGTACCGTAAGGACATGTAAATGTTGTTTTCTCTTGGTCTTCAGGTGCAATAGCTACCTGATTATAACCTGAGTAACCATCGAGAAAACAAAAATATTCCCTCCCCGCTAGTCTCTCAATAATTTGATCTATGAATGGGAGAGGGAAGTGGTCCTTCTTCGTGGCAAGGTTTAATTTCCTGTAATCAACACAAATCCTCCACGAAGTGGTTGTACGAGTGGGGATCTCTTTACCCTGATCATTGGTGACTATAGTCAGACCAGCTTTCTTCGGTACAACTTGTAAAGGGCTGACCCATCGACTATCTGATATTGGGTAGATGATCCATGCACCTAGCCATTTGCATATTTCCTTCTTAACTACTTCTCGTAGATTTGGATTTAATCTTCTTTGCATTTCTCGAGAAGGTTTTGCATTATCTTCCAAATAAATATGGTGGGTACATAGTGATGGACTTATTCCCCTAAGATCAGATATCGTCCAACCAATTGCCCGTGAATTTCTTCTCAAAACATCCATTAATTTATTTTCTTGATCTAGATCCAAGTGGGCATTGATTATTACTGGGTATGCCTTATTTTCTTCATCTAGAAACACATATTTTAGGTCCTTCGGTAAAGGTTTTAATTCAACTACGGGGACCTGAATTGTCTCTTGGGAACCTTCTATTGAATTTATGGGGCAGGTGGGTGCGGTGATTGTAAGGTCTTCCTCCTTGTTATGTAGTAATTCCAAAATAGGAGGTTCTAGCATGGGCATAATCATTTCCGAGATAGGAGAAATTAAAGCATCAAGTTCATCCCATGCTTGGTCTAGTTCTATGATATCTGAATTTGTCAACAGTTCGTAGGGTTCATTCTTGATGGAATCAAGGGTTTCGGCCACTAAAACATGTTGTCTCTCAAATAATTTATCATCTAAAGTCAAAGTTGTCTCAAGAGGATCTCTAGCGAGGTTCAAGGGAGTTAAATCGTCTATTATTTGTTTAATTGTCGAACATTCCTCTATCCATCCACAATCTTCAGTATCGTGTTCTTGAATTGTGGGGTTGACAAGATCGACAGGAACAATCTCACCATTTACTTTGAATTCTACTTTTCCAACCTCATAGTCAAAATGAGCCTTGGCAGTGGCTAAGAATGGTCTTCCGAGTATAATAGGAGTTTGAGCAAGTGTTTTAGCCGGGTCCATATCTAGTACGATAAAGTCGACTGGGAACTGATGTCCTTGGACTGTGACTAAAACGTCCTCTAGTATTCCTAATGGCCTCTTTACAGATCTGTCAGCTAATTGTAAAATCATAGAAATAGGTTTTAACTGACCTACTGCATAATATTTTAGTACGGCAGCTGGGAGGAGATTTATCGAAGCACCATTATCAAGTAGGGTACGCTCAAAGGTCATGTCTCCAATGATGCACTTTACTAATGGAGCCCCAGGATCTTTCATTTTAAGGGGAAGGAATTGAGAGATGGCATTAGATGATGCGAGCGGTAACACATGCCTCTCTTGCTCGTGTTGGTCATTCTTTTTCTATCCCCTCGGTTTTCTTTTTGGAGTGCATTTCTCTTTTAAGAAACGTGAATATGCAGGAACTTGTTCTATAGCCTTAAGGAGGGGGATTTGTATGATAACATTGGAGAATAAATTCTCCAAGTCAGGAGTCAGAGTCGAAGGTCGTTTCTTCACTTTTCTTCGCAGGGCCTCTGGAAATGGAATAGTTGGTTGTGTAAAGGTTTGTGGTTGGTCTTGCATTGGCGAATCATTCTCATGTGTTTGATGGTTTTGTGTGGTCGATATTTGAGGTGTGCTTATGGTGCGACCACTTCTCAAGTGGATCGCACTGGCAGATGCATTTGACTCATTTTTGCTTGTACTAGCTACATTTCTAAAGCTCACGGGTCCTCGAGTAGGTTGTTGTGAAAAGCCAGGAGGGCGGATTTGTGAGTTGTTAGGATTTTGTACCGTTTGAGCAGGTAGTTGTGTTTGAGGTGGTATTTGAGAACGAATCTCGGTCAATTGTCTTTGGACCTCAACTTGACTTTGAGCCAGTTGCTTTTGAACCTCAACTTGGTTCTGAGCCAACTGTTGTATGAGTTTCATCAAGTCACGATAATCAGAGGCAAGTCCTTGTGATGGTGTAGTCAAGGGTTGTAGTGGTGGTTGGACTTGTTGTGTGAATTGGTTTTGATTTGACCCTTGTTGGGTGACTTGATATCCTGAATTGTTATTTGTTGGGGCCTTCCATGCAAAATTTGGATGGTTCCTCCATCATGGATTATAGGTGGAGGAATAGGGATTGTTATTGGAATTCTCCTGCACCCAATTAACTGCTTCAGGATTAATTTGTTCATCTAAAGGGACAGATGGTTGGTAAATCTCTGGTTCCATAGGTGTTTGTGGAATAGGGCTACCCTGCAAACTGACGGGGTGGTTTTCTCTAATACAAGACTCCCTACGGTTTTAGTTAATTGATCCACTTGTTTAGCCATCAACTCTACTTTGTCCAACTTTGAAGCAATGATCTGGATATCCGAGGATGTGTCTCCATTTGTTGTTGCATAGTCTATGGCTTGGATTGGTCTTTTATGTCTATTATAGAGCTCTATAGAATAATTATTGACAGAGTTATCTGCCATGTCCTCATATAATTGCCATACAAAGTTCTCGTCCTTATTCAAGTAGTTGCCTCCGCAAGAGCCGTCGACAACTCTCTTGTATGATTCCGTTAAGCCCTCATAAAATATTTGCACTTGCTTCCATTTTTCGATTCCATGATGTGGGCATTTGCGTAAAAGATCTCTAAATCTTTCCCAAGCTTCGTGGATTGGCTCTACGGCTTTTTGGGTGAAGTGAGAAATGGCATGCCTAAGTGCGTTGGTCTTACCAATGGGGAAATATTTTTTTAAGAATGCCTCTCTCAACTCGGTCCATGATCGAATCGGGACTTCATAGCTACGAAGCCATTGGCTTGCTTTTTGTTGAAGGGAGAACGGGAAGGCTCGGAGGTAAACATGTTCTTTGTTCACCTCCCCTGTGTTTAGTGTATCACAGGCTGCTACGAAATCCTGAAGGTGCATTATAGGGTCCTCGGACTCTTCTCCCCGGAATTTGGGGAGGAAGGAAATAGTTGCAGGTTTTATCTCAAAGTTTCCCGCTTCTGCAGGAAGTTGGATGACCGATACAAGTTGATGATTAGCAGGATTATAGTGATTTCGTATTGGTATTGGTGGTGGGTTGTTTAGCCCTTGATGTGCTACCAATTGTCGAACTTGGGCATCTTGCAGCTCTTGGCGTTCTGCCATTTGTTGTAATTGCTGCATTATTATAGTGAGTGGATCGGGAGGAGGTGGTACACCAGCCATGGGTTTTATCTCGGGCTTGACTTTGGATTTTGGAGGATAGAATGGATCAAATTTAAGGGGATCAGTAAGGGGACTCCTTAATGACCTCCTGCCAAGCATACACAAATCAAACACCAAACAATTTGTGTATTCCCACTCAACGCTTATAGTTTAGTTTTTTTCTTTTAAGTTTTGATTTGCAGACAAGAATACAAGTTGATTACGTTTCCTAGGATATCTAGCTGTTCAGAATAACCCAATGATTACCACAATGCCGTTCTTCTGGTTCTGAGGCCAGTCAGAGGGTAAGTAGGCTAGAGCCTTTCTTAGATCAACTTGGATCTTAAACCCCTCGTCTTTCTTAGTTAAACACCTCAGGGATGAGTATACTAAGCAATGTAGTTTTCAAAAAATTATCAACAACCGCGGGATTTGGGCTCTGGTCCTAGGGGTACGCGTGCGTGTGCGATTGTGAGAATGGTGCAACAAACAAGTTGGCAAACAAAATTTTGTTTTATGGTTTTTTATGACCGCTTTAATTTAATCCGATTACGATGTATTTTTTATCTTGATTAGTCGGCAAACAATTAAATGGTCTTTTTAAATACAAGGTGGGATTATGAGGAAGAAATCCTACGGAGATGCAATGCAATACGGAAAAAGAAGTTGATTTTTTTTGTTGTTTTTATAATATGCGCAAACAAAGAAATAAAAAAAAGATCCTAGTTATGCCTAAGAAAAGAGAACTTATCGCGAGAGCGCTCCAAATATATAATTTTTTTAGCTTCACGTTGATGTTTGATGCGGCTCCTTTCCAATGCGACTTGTCCCCTGCAGAAAAAAAGAAAGATGGTGAAAAGCAAAATGTAAAGAAAAACTTTTTTTATATAAAGCGCGAATAATTGCCTGTCCCCGGCAACGGCGCCAAAATGTTGGAGCGTATTTCTGAGGGTATAAGTACCCGATTTTTACGTCGGATAGTCGTTGAGAACCCACAAAAATACACTTCGAACAAATAATTTACCGGACTTAGCTATATTATGCACAAGGCAAAGTATAGGGTAAGTCAGGGTCGATCCACAGAGACAGGAAAATTTTGCACTTTATAAAAATACTTTTGTAAGTTTGCGAAATGTTTGAATAACAAGAATCGAAATGAAAATTGAGAAGACAATAGTGCAGGTAGGTAAGTGCTGATCGCTCCCCTTCTTTGCGGCAACTTCCAAATGGGACTCGTACGCGGTAACTCTTCGCGAATTTGGATATTCTGGCGAGGCGAGTTGGATGCGATAACAACCGCAGATCGAGCTCAAACCTCGTGTCACGTCCCAGATCTCCAAGAGTCGAGGATAATCACCATACGGATCGTCGCGATAGTTTGACGAATTCCTGCACGAAAGAGAAGATAACAAAATAAGACAGATATAAAATTTAAAGTAATAAAATAAAAGCGAAATAGAAATATGATGATCGGCGGCTCGGGAGGAAGCCTCTGGAGTTGGATTCACAGAGGGACCGAGGAATTGATGGTTGGCGGACTTCTATGGTGTTGGATGATTTTTGGCGGCACTCGGGGTGGAGCCTCAGGAGTCGGATTCACTGGGGGTCCGAATGCTCAAGTCGACGAGATCACTTTGATACTTCGTCGATGTATGAGTAATTATGGTGGTGGGATTTTGCTAGATTAAATGATGGAGGAATTGGTTGGAGTGGGATAGGTAGGCAATCCAATGGAGATGGAATGGTGAAGGATGCTTTAGAATCGAACTCTGAAATTTTTCATGCCCCCTGAATCCCTCCTTCATGTCGTTTATATACAAGTTATATAGCTGCGTGCAATGGAAAGACACGTCCCCTTAATTTGGACGTGCACATCTCTTCACATTGGCGCCATCCCTTAGGCACCTTTTCATATATGGAATCGTTCCACCACAATGGTGGTTAAGACTTTTACCATCCACGTTGGCTAATTACACCATCATTCCAACCAATCATTGGCCATTAATTATATTTATGCATGGTGCCATATTTCCTTAATGGATGTCTATACCTATTTTGCCTCAATATTACTTGCAATAATAAAGAAGGTGCCTATTTATTAAAATTTAAGATTGGATAAATTGGATTTGGTTGTTTATTGAGATGAAATAGATATTAGTGATCCATAATTTCTTTAGAAGGTAGGATATGTAGTTTTTGAGAATTCTTGTGATTGGCATGGTATTCGAAGAAGCAATACTGTCATGTAAAACTTCCTCTTTTATCTTTCTTCCTCCTTTTTTTTAAACTGATCATTTTCTTCTCTCTTCATTACGGTGTAAACAAAGATGAATTGAAGAGTACTATGTGACTGCTCATGTAATTGGATTGACATATCATGCAAACTGGTATGTATGTAATACCACCCTCTAAAATAATTATTCATCATAGAATATATGATTTATTTAATGGAATGGGATGATATTGACATAATTATATAATGAATTTGAGATTCATCACTCATCCCCGAGCATTAATGAATGAATGACTTAGTTAGATAAATTATTGAATGTGCATGTGAAATTTCAAAGCTCAATTCACCGAAGATCCTTAATTTGAATTATCCTAAAATTCTAGGCTCAATCATGCTTTAATCAAAAGGAATCCAACTTCTCTAATTATCAGACTCTCTATTTATACATATAATATAAGGATATGACAATTAGTGTACTGCATTCATGAGAGTCAAGTCGAGATGTCACCCAAGATCCCAGTCCAATCTCCTCTAGGCCTAATCCTCAATACTAGGGAATAAGTCGGTTCTTGCATTCAATCCACCGTCTCGTTAGTTTGTCAGACTTGAAAGTGTAGATGAACGGTCAGATGATGGAGGGCATATGAATGTGTCTATTTTTCTCTCCCTCACATTGGAACAAGGGTCCTCTTGAGTGCCTTATTACTCAATACATGTGTTTTTTGGTTTGTTGATCAATGTGTCCGTTAAGAGAATTCAGAGTTGTTTGCACTTGCTTTTCTTGGAGTACACTGGGGTGTGTCTCTTTTGAGTATCTAGTATACCTTCGACACCTAGACTTATATCAGTATATGATGTAGAGTCCTTTTTTTGGTGTTACCCTGACTCCTTTGTCCTAATAGTATTTGGTCCAAGTATACACTTTGAAATGGTTGGGAGCGCTCTCCTTTAGTGGAAGCTCATTGTAATTCAACTTTGTGTTTGAGAGCTCTTTTCTTTCAATATTTCTTTCTTTTTCCTTTTTTGACTAGCTCCACTGCCTTTACCAAGAGTTGGCGCGTACTGATCAACAATTATTTAGTTTCATCATACCCTTGTGCATAGGCCAATATCAATCGACAACATGCGAACTTGTTCACATACTGGCTAGGGTTTTGCTGTCACTCAGGTTCCTTGAAGCCTTCATTAACTTTATCTCATCCTCGATAAATTGGGTCTAGACTCAAATCACCAGTCCTAATACCTTACGTAATAACTCAACTCATCTCGTTAATCACGCAGTTGTGAAAGTGATGTGCTAATCATATTGTTTAGAAGGTAGAGATGAAGAGTGCAATATAGTGCTCCAATCTTTCAAACTAGAGAGGTGTGGATTATTTAGTTTCAAAACCATAATGACTAAGGCTGGCTAACTCGGACTCTCAAGATCTCAGAAATCCAGTGTCTTCAAATCCTCAAACCTTGAGTGATAGTGAATGTGTCAGGAATATACCAACTAAAAGAATGCATGGATGAATAAGATGCTTAATGAAATGCAAGATCATGAGTGAATTTTTTATGCAAAAAGTTTTTTTCTTTTTTTGAAAACTTGGTATTATTTACATAATAATTTAGTATAATATACACAACTTGTACACATATTTGAATTTAGATGAAAATAATTAAAGTACGAGCTATGGAAAAAGTATGTATAATATATACAAACACACCCTCCTATACTTAGCTTGTGTTATCTCCTCATGGCACAAAGTGAAATGTAGACATAGCTTGTACTAAGTATAGATGAGCGAAATGGAAGTCAACATGCCCCCTATACTTAGACTTTTAAGGGACTAAGCATGGCAGAAAAGGAAGAAATGAGGCAGTTGAGGGGGAGCGGAAAAGAATAAAAGTGATGTATACACAATGGTACCGGTCCACCTACTTAGGCTCATGTCAGCCTAAGTACGATCGAATAATTATAAATGGGGAACCGATTAGATTTTCAGATGTACAAGGTCAAGGAGGTTTGCGACTAACCTGCTTGCGAGAGTGTGGCGGGAGATAGTATGGAGATGTTGAGGGGGGAGAAGAGGGGGAGGGTGACGAGGACCATCCACTGTCAAAGTCATCCTCAGAAGAATAATAGTTGAGAGGATTTCTAACTACTGTCAACCAGAGGTAAGTGCCCTTAAATCAAAGATATACTTATTGCACTTGCCTGATGAACCAGTTCAAGATCGAACAAGGACTCTTCAGAAATCACATGGTGTCTAAGGTCAAAGGTGACTTTCTTGGTCAATTTATTTCTATGAAAAGCATTGGGAGGAAGATGGACAGTCTTCTCCCTTTCTTGGGTAATCGGTGTGGCATTTATGAGTTCCTCATGAGATGAATCCCCGTAAAAGTTGACCAATTCTTGTAGGGTCATAGGCGGCTTCGGATGAGGGATCATGTTCCTGGTGGCTTTGTGATTGATGGCAGGTATTGTTGATGCCACCTCCTGATAATCGTGAATTTTGGTGACATCAGAGATTTCATGAGTCAGTTCCTTCTATAGTTCAAGTATCTCATGAATACTTCTGACTCAAAGATTGGACCACTTGAATAATCATGACATTCCTCATAAATATGGTTCAATTCTTTATAAGCTCATAAATAACGTTTCCTCCTAGGAGAAATTGCAGGGTCGGAGGTATGGTGAGAATCATAGGTCTGTCCAATAGTCGGTCTCGCGGGTATCTCTCCTAGGGCATGTGTTGGTATTTCGTGAGGAAAGGGTTGATCATGTGAAGCATTTGTCTCTTGATCACAACTATTGGTCTAAAGTCAAGGATCCTCAGAGTAGGTCGTATCATTAAGGTTTTGTGCATTGTGTTCTGAGTTCGGAAACTAGATGCCCTGAGTCTCACAATCGACAATTGCCTTAGCAGAGGCTAAGAACAACTTTCGTAAAACGATAGGAGATTAGACAACATTATGGGATGTTCAATGTCAAGGACAATGAAGTCCACTTTATGTCTGTCACCTGGGAATTTACGACGATAAAAATATCCCCTGCGATTATTTGGTAGATCGATCAGACAATTGAACGATCACCCATATCTTTTTGAGTTGTCCAAGTTTAACTCGGTCAAAAACGGACTTAGGAAGGATGTTGAGCGAAGAGTCATCGTCTAAACGAACATGAGTAAATATGGTATCCTCAATTTCACATGTGATCTGAGTCAACCGCTTGACTTTGCCAATATTGGTTACTCTATTTTCCATCCTCAATTGTATTCGCTCTCTCGTGTCCATAAGATTGTTAGAATGTGAGAGAGGCCTATTCCATGAAGAAGTGTGGGTATAGGGTAGGATGTATGGGAGGGAAGAGAATGATTGCTTAGGAGAACTAGGTTTGAGGAGCAAGTTCCCCTGGAAAGTGTGAGAAGAAGGATATCAGGACATGGTTGTGGAGACCAGGTAGGAAGACTAATGTGCTGGCATCTTCTCAATAGAGGGATGGAATGATTTGCGAACCACGATTTACTTGCAATTGCAAGGTCTTTGACGCAAACAAGTCAAACACAAAACAAACACGTAGATTCTCTCACTCGACACTTCTGAAGGCACGTCAAGCTTCGGCCGCTTATCTATTCAATTTAAATTCGGTGATAAAACAATCTTTGCAAAATTAAGCGGAGCTGTTAGGTGCCAAAATATTTCACAAAGACTGTCCCGAGTTCATACAACTATTTGCAACTACTTTCAGCCAGTATAGGTGTAAGTACGGGGCGTTAGACGACTATATGTGTTACTTGAGGACAGAGCTTTACATGATGTCCTCTAAACCACCCACTCTGCTAAGGGAAGTCACACCATAAAACGGCTACCCGAAACCCTCACTAAGAAGTAGCTATTTGCTTCTAAAAATAGTAGTCTAGATGATTTTTTTTATTTTTGACTATGTCCTAGAGGTGTGATCTTGTCCTTACAAACATTGAATGGGTTATTCTCCACGAGACACAAGCTTGATTTTAGGTCAGGTTATTTACACTAACCTTGATTAGCATTCCCAATTTTAGATTAAGGTTATCACTGAGGTTTTAGATGAGCATAGAAATTCACGTCTAATGAGCAGTCCCAATCCCTTTAATTCCCAAGTTGCAAAAACTGAGGAGAGAGAATCAAAAAACTAATGCAAGCGTAAATCAACGATGCATGCTTCGGAAGAAGACTTATAGTGATTTCTCGCATTCTTCATGTGGGATGCAATACAAGGAATTTAAATTTACATTAAATGATATGCACAGAGGAAAAATACCCTAGAAAGATGGTTCTATTAGCGGGAAGAATTGATTTCAATTTGGCTAATGTTGAACGATCTACAGTGCGTATAATTAGCGAAAGTGTGGCCTAAGAGTTATGAGTACAATCAAGAATAATTAAAGAAGTGTATATGTGTCTAATTCCTACGCCACTCAAGTCGGGTCGCAACCACACATAAGGCATTAAAACATACCTGACACACCAGAAAGAAGTCCAGTCCGAATTATTATAAATTAACAGGGTTCAAAGAGAGATCATGTAAATAATGTAGAAAATAAACTAACTAGTTCACTCTCACAAAAAATAAAAATCAGTCTTCTTTGCATATCCTTGAATTATATTCAAAAATCGCATCGAGTAATGTACAAAGAAAGAATTTGCAGTTAGTATCACAATTGAGATAAAGATGCAAAACAAAATGCAGAAAATAAAGGAAAAATTAACAAAGAAATTAATTTCACAAAAACTAATTACAAAAAATAATTTGAAACCCTAAAAATTCATCGTTCACCGACAACGACATCATTCGATGAATGAGGATATCACTCCTTAATAGTCAAAATTTGTAGTATATGAGACGAAATTTAGTCGATCAAAAACCACAATCATTGAATGTTGTGGAGAATTTATACTATGCAGGTCTACTGAGGTTGAACACATGAAACATTGATTATTAATTGTGTAGTTTTGAATTAAATTAAATAATTAATTAAAACTCTAGGTTAATTTTTGTGTCAGAAAATACAATAAAAATGTGATTCAATAGAAAAATAACAGAGAGGATAATTCAACACCGGATCTGTGATTTTATGTGTTTTAATCCAAAGAATGTTAATCAATATCCTCGAAGTAAAATCACAAATCAAATCAATTGAAATTCAGATGCGTGCTAGAGTCCAAATAAATCTATGAATAAACCTCTAAAAATAAGCCTCAAGTAAAGAAGGTGATCTCAAAATTCTCTCTAATTTAATCCTCAAGTAAATTGAGTTTAATCACATAAAATTTTGAGAATTAAATTTATTCTTCTCAATTGAATCCCTCGCAAAATTTAAATTCTCAAATAGTGATTCACAATAGTCAAAAGAGGATTAATTCTGTTTGAACGGTCACTAAAATCCCTGCAAAACAAATCGTTAATTTTATCAATGCAAATGTGACACAAATATGTTAAAATTTAGCCTACATTAATTAGATTTAATCTCAAATAATAATCATCAATAATTATCCTCTAATCAGTCCACAAAGTATATAATATGAGAGAGCATGGAATAAGATTTAAAGTGACATATTATATGCTAAATTGAGTAAAAATATGAGTATTCTGTGCAAAACAGTCCATGGAGGAATTATCTGAAAAATAAAAAACTTGCAGGAGTTTTTCTGCAACTTTCCCAGGGTGCCACACGAGTGACACATGACTTGGGGCGGCGGGGCTACTTTTGTGATTTGTCAGAAAGTGGAGGGTATGTGTACAATTTTCCCTTTAAGCATGTGCCCAGCACGTGACATGGAGGTTCAGGTGGCTGAGCTAAGCCTCGGTCAGGTGGGTCTGACGCTCAGGCCAAGGCATAGGCTCGGACACCCGATCCTACCCGTGGCACATGGGAGGGTGATTCGATCGACTTGAGCCTCAAGACACGGAGAGAGGCTCGGGGAGGGTGTTGTGGCGACGTATGAGCTGTCAGATCAAGGGCTTTGTGCCCGATCCAATAGTGTCCAATGTGGCGGACGTCGATGAGCGAAGCTCGGCCGATACACGACCGAGCGGTGGCATAGTGTGTGAGGCAATGGCGCCTGAGCTCATCCGACACATGACCAAGCTAAGGTGGAGGTCAGCGCTGCGAAGGTTTGGGGGTGGCAAGCCAATCGATGCGGGTGATGCACGGAGCATGCTGAGCGTGCCTGTCGGAGATGCTGGTGGCGGAGGCTAGACATGCAGAGGTCAAAAAATATCGAAGAAAGAAAGGGGGACGAGGTTCTCCTATGTAGATAGAGGAGAAGGAGCTAGAGCTCTGGCCTTTGCAAGGTCGGAGGTGGAAGATCTAGAGAGGTAGAGGAGAAGCGACGAGGGGGAGGAAGGGAAGTGGATGTTGAAGTGTGACGAATCTACGATTCATCACCTTTATTCATTTATTTTAACTTCATTTCTGTAGTCAAACACCTGTAAATACCCACTAATTTCATGAAATTACCATTTTGCATGCATTTGTTAAATATGCATTTTTAACACTTTTGTACTCAAAATAAAAGAATAAAGAAGAAAAGAAAAAGAAAAGAAAAATAAAAGATGTATTTATGCAATAAATGCATATTGACCCGAACCCCGAGAGAATGTCAATACTTGACCTGATCAACCAGGAATAAAGTACGAGGAAATGGGTCGTTCATTCAAAAATCCAAAAATATTTTGTAAATACTCTTCCCTATATATTTGTACAAAACTCACACTATTTTATTTGTACATAAAATGACCTCAAATTAATTATTTTTGGCAACAAAAGTTATAAATAAGAATGTGTTGTAAATAAAAAAAAATTTGCAAAGCAAAATAATGTATATATTTCAAATTATCACACTTAGAAAAAGCCGCAAAATGATATTTGAAATACAAATTCAGGTTCCATACTAAATCAAATTGAACCAAACTCACTTCCATTATACTATAAATTAAATTATCTTTCAAATGGTTGTAGTTTCATATTTTTTTGGAGTTACAGTTGAAAAGTCGATTTTCTAGGGTGTTGTGCAGTTTTACCACTTACATATTTGTATATTTAATTCATATTTATTTTTTATACATAATGTACATAGTTGGAAATATTATTTTCATTAAAAATAAAATATAAATAATTAACTAAAAAATTATTATTTAAAAATTATTTCCTTATTTTTACATGTGTATATTGTATTATATGTAAAAAATATTTGTATACAACTAATTTCCTTATATAAAAATCACCAAAAATAAATATCTAACATTAATTAATTAATTTAATTTAATGACGAAATTTGTATTTAAATTTAATTATTTAATTCAATATTTGATTTAAAAACCTACTTTGTATATAAGGTATGATTCCATACCTTTAATAGCCACCATTAAGGTGGCTAATTATTTTCTATAAGTTAGATATTTTAATTAATTTATTTAATTTCGAAGTTCATAAAAAATTTATTTATAAATTTATTTTATTAAATTCCACCACCAACCACCTTCTATAAGTATATATACCTTCCTTTTTTATTTTTCTACTCTTTTTATTGACTCCTTCCTCCCTCATTCATTCTTGACCAATCTTTGGTGGAGAGGAGCCCGATCTCCGAGAGCCATCTTATTGAAGAAGGGTTCCCATCCTCCGAACCATCCGGTGACAGCGCATCGACCCTCGTAGAGGCCATCACGGCATATTCGATCCCGTGGTGAGATCCATTTTCTTTTCCTGTCATTTCTCTTAGATAAATCATAGATCTACTTTTTGCTTCGATTTTACTAATCTTTAGATTCTAAAAATCCAAAAAAATTCCACCACACTTTGATCCGCACCCGACATTGAATTTTTCATCTCATCTCACGATCTCTCCGTTTCACGCTTTATCTCATGCAACCACGCACCTCCGACCATGCACGGTGGCCGGAGATCTGAATCTATCTCTCACTGTGCCAAGATCCGCAACCGCTCACACATCTCATTTTGTTTATAAATAATTAAATAAAAAGAATGTATAACTATTTTTTCCTTTAATATTTGTTTTGCAGGAGAATTAAAAAAAATAAAATAGATTTCACCATTTTATTTACATTTCCTGAATAAAAAATTTAAAAAAATATTTTTTTATTTCCTTTTCTATTTACAGTATATATAAAAAATAAAAAAAACAAAAAAAATCAATAGCAACAACGACATCCAGCCCATGCCGCTGACCACCGCTGTGCCTCCAACCCCACGGTCGCGGCGTCCCCGCGACGGTGCCCCCGCACCACCGCCTCCGTCCCAGCCAGCAACCGCGAGGCCTCTAGGCCGCCGACCTCCGCTTTGATCTGCTCCAGGCGCTCCCGACCACCGACTACCTCTCCGCTGGCACGCGTGCCCCGCGCGACTGCGCTGCCCGTCGATCTCGCGCCCACCGCTGATCCACCGCCAAGAAGGTCGTGGTAGCTGCCCTCCACCCAGTTCCGTCCGTCGGCCCCGCGCCCAGCCGTGGTGGTGCACCCCATTGGCAGCAGCTCCCCCTTTTTTTGAAGAGAAACAAAGAAGCATAGTAACCCTAAGGGGTTATTGTAAACATTTTGGAAAAATAATGAGGGAGCTCCCGGTGGCTTTTAAATTTACAAAAGTGTCCCCGAGCTTTGGAAGATCACGTACAATGCACATGCTTATTGTCTAAATTGCATATTATGCCCTCATGTTTGTTTTTTTATATTTCATGCAGAAACTTAAAATAATTGCATTTTTAGTCACTGTATTCCAGACATTAAACTCGTTTGATCTTTTTGATGGAATAAATGTTTTATTGTTCTAAAAATTCTCAAAAATAAATTGTGTATGTCCATGTTGTAGTGTTTTTATTGTATAGATTTTTCATAGCATTTTCATGTCAGTTGTTATTTTTAAAAATTCAAAAATAGTATCTTTTTGTCCGCCTAAAATTAGAAAATTCATAAAAATTCGAAAATTTACCTAAAAATTACAAAAATACTATAAGTTTATTTTAGTGTCTTTTAATTTCTGTCCAATTTTTTGCACTAACTAGTTATAAAAACCAAAAAATGATGAAAATCTAAAAATCTTAAAAAAATTGTAGAAAATTCTATAAAAATCTAAAAAATCTAATTTTAGTCTCTATTTGTAGATAATTATTGGTACTTTACCGTAAAAATAAATTATAGGATTATTGGACACTTAAAGTAATTTTAAGTTGCAAAATACTCTTGGTTGTGCACTGTTTCCCTTGATTTCCACTATTTGATTTTTATAAAATCACAAACATACCAGTAAATTTTGAAAAAAATAGCAAAAATATTTTAAAACTTAAAAAACACAAAAACATTTTCTTTGTAATTTTCTGGACATTTTTTACTATTCTGAAAAATAGAAAGAGAGAGAGAGAGAGAGAGACTGTGTGTGTGCGCGCGCCCGCATTTTTATCCCTTTGTGACATGTATTTTATATGAAAAAAGAAAAAAATAAAAATTCAAAAAACACTAAAAATTTATCTTCGAAATTCGACTACATAATTTTTAAATCGTGCTCCTTGTGTTCAACCCTGGTCGCTATATCAGGTAAATAGAATAGCGAAACCACTTGATTGTCATTGTTTAAATATCTTTTAAGTGGTTAAAATAAAATTTTTTTCTCGTTAATCGAATCGATTGGTTGAGAATAATGACCCATTGCATATTTTTCCATCTTAACTACATCGAATTTCGCATCATCAAAGAGGTTATCGTGGGGGAAATCGTGGGTGAAGCGGAGGAACGTGCGAAGCGTTGAAGATGGAGGTGATGCGCGACGGAGGTACAGGTGAGGGACAAGAGAACAAAGAAGTTGGGTAGTTGTCTAGATTTGGAGCACGGTGGTGTGACTCTGGTGATTGCCTCAGCCGTGGGCGGGACACGACAAAGCTCAGCTGCTTGTAGGAAGCGAGGCGACAACATAGGTCGAAGAGACAACTGGATCTTGCCTCAGTGGTCGTGGCCTCGAGGACGTCTACTATAACCAGTCGTACCTCCAGCTCTCTTTCTCTTGATGTCCTTTGAAGGTTGGCAGATGGGGAAGACAACCGGTGAGGGTGGGGAGCTTTATAAGAGGGGGAAAGATGGGTAACGGTCGGGGGTGACGGGGATGTTACATGCAGCGAGGGCGGCTGGCGTGGTGGCAGTCATGGAAGGGGAGGAGGAGAGGTGATAGGTTGGCAACCGTTTGGGAAGAAGAAGAAGGTGACGTGCTTAGCATGTGATAAGGGAGGCAGCAAGAGAGAGGAAGTGGGGGGCCATGTGGCATGCCCAGGGGTAGCCACGTGTCACCCAAAAAAATCAAAAATAAAAGAGAGAAGAAAATATAACAGAAATAGAAGGAGATCTCAGATCGAAAAATTTCCTTCATGAAGTTCTTTGTCTCGATGAGATCTACAACAGTAATGAAGGAGCCGGGAGCAAAAGAGGTCATCTGTACAATGTGGTATTTTTTGTGGTTCTCCATGTGTAAAGAAAACCGACTTTTCAGAATTTTACAATTTTTTATTATCTTAAAAGAGGATAAAAATTTAGAAAAAAATACGATAAAATAAACAACACGTAATTACACATTAATCAAATTTTTTAGATTTTTAATAAATAAGAAAATAGAGAAATAAAATACGAATATGAAACAAGCAATTTTACACATACTCACAAATGTCACTCGGACTCGGTCAGTTTTTTTATTTTGGTCTTGATTTGGATTTGGATTTCAGTATCATTTAATAAAACTTTCATCAAAGAATACAAATGAAGAAATAAAATTAAAAGGGTTAGTTATGTACATAAAACTCAGGTCAAAAATTGTAAAAAGATAAAATGCAAAAGAGTCCCAAAACCCAGCTTTCACATATGAGCTCCAAATTTTATGAAATTAGTCTTGTTTTGAAAGTATTTGAAAATATAGTATTTTAAAAGTGACCCTTCCGTTGATATGGACACGTCTGAGATCAACAAATGCTTGGGAGTTCCTCTATTCAGTCCTTTTCTTTCTTCTTGTTGCTGGATATTTCGTTTGTAATGTAATCTATATTTTTTAGCTAATAATTAATCTCTTTCATAAGAGGGCAATTGATTTTGACATTAGAATATCTAAATCACACAAAAATGATTTTCTATTCGAACATCAAATTCTCATATTTTATCTTAATGTAAATAGTATACTTGAACCGAGCCTATAGTGAATTACAAACATAGTTAGAAAAGATCACATATTTGATGATTCCATCATACATGATTGAGTTGCGAAAACTTCTAGATAGGTATTCTACATCTGAACTTAATTATTTCTGATTAAAGAATCTATTTCTAGTTGCTCTGGAACAATTACGAGATTCTCTGGAAGAAATACGGGGTTCTGCTTCTGGCAGCAACATGTTATTGGGCGGTGGTTCCCCTTATGGAGTCAAATCAATACGTTCTAAGAAGAGATATTTGAATATCAATCTCATCGATCTCATAAGTATCATACCAAATCACATCAATCGAATCACTTTTTTGAGAAATATGAGACATCTAAGTCGTACAAGTGAAGAGATCTATTCATTGATAAGAAAAAGAAAAAGCATGAACTATACCAAAATCGGACATTGTATGAGGGAGATGCGCATTTTAGTCCGTTGGATATGAAATTAAGTTTTGGATTTATTTGTCACTTATTTGAGTTAGTAATTTTTGTATTTTTTCCTTATTCTTGTTAGTAAGATCTACACAATGGAAGTGATTTTAGATCAATCGGAGTTAGGATGAATTAAATAAATTGGGAAAGTTACATACTTTTTAGGATAATTTACACTTATTTTATGTAATTATGCATGATGAAATGCGAATATTACTTACACATGTATGAATGCTAATGATGCTATATTAATTATTAAATACATATGGATTCTTGGGAACAGAGCCTAATTGACCAATTTTAGCAAGTTGAATCTAAGATTCATCAATCAGCAAGAAATACTCAAGAACTCGAGGGCGGTAAATATTGATTTGGCTTTTCTTCGTGCTCCGATGATGGTTATTTACTCCGACGGTCCAGCAGCTTGCTAGAGGTGCTACGCATGTGCAGGTGGTCTCCGGCGAGGCTGAGGAGGCACTGAGAGCTCTGACAGCTCCAAACGACCTGGAGCTGCTCCAAGTGTTCAATATTGTTCTAGGTGGCTCCTCGAGGTGTCAAACTTGCACCAAACAGATCAGATACTCGAGGGCTTTATCCTCGACCGTGGGTTTGAAGCTGGAAGCGAAGGGTGAACAAAATGGTAATGTTCCGACAGAGGCAAATTTGGATTTGTTGAATCTCGGACGGAATCGGGTTGCTCACAAAGGGGAAAAGATGTAGAATGCACTGGGGTATGAAATGGGAAGATAATTGAGATAGAGGAATAATCGAGTCACGATGATTTGGCTTAAGCTCAAGCTCCCGGTCAAAAGGGGAAATTTGAAATTGAACCTATTTGCGCTATTAGAATTGAAATTAACGGTAGGAAATGAAACTAAACCTACAATATTACTTAGGACGAAAGAAAAGAGGCCTTGACTTGGCCTGACGGCCAAGGAAGTTGAACCTCTGACGGCTACTCGGATGATGGATGTGGATTACTGCAAATCCTCCTATTCCGATGCGGTCACTAAGGGAAAGAGGTTGGTATGGATCTGAGGGGCTAATATTGTTCATAGAGGGATCAAAATTCGATCGGAGGCGGAGGAGCATTATTTATAGGCTGAATGAGGAGGCGATTTTCGAAGGAGACGACGCTTGATTTAATGATGATCAGATCTTTAGCATAAGCGTGAATTAGGGACATCATGTCTCTAGGAAAAGCTCGGCATGCCAAGCCAGGGCATGATGAGTTCAAGCGAAAAATAGGACGAAGATCAGGGTATAACACTTCAAAGCTCGAGGAAGAGAGGGGGGTCAGTTGACCTGAGTCAACATGAGTCAACAAGGGGATGGATCTGGTCTAGAAAAATCTGAGAGCAAAATGCCTTATTAATTAGATAAAAATAACTTTTATTAATTTTTGGTGAAACCATGAAAAATGTTTGTAAATTTTTATAGTAATTATTCATATTTTTATTTATTTTTTAAGGCTATTTATTGTAAGTTAATATTTACATATATAAATATAAGTAGAGGATGGGGAGCTTGCACCAAGGTGCATGTAACTTTACATGCACCGGTGCTTATATCTTCCACATTTTTTTACTTTTTTGAAAAATACCACCATGTATATTCATCCATATATCCCTCCAATATTTCATTCGAATTTCGTCAGAAACAGAGACTCCTATGACCTCCATCTAGAACAGGTAATTTTAACGGTCTTAGAATTGCTGTAATCGACCTGTTCTGGATGGAGGTCATAGGAGTCTCTGTTTCTGACGAAATTCGAATGACATATTGGAGGGATATATGGATGAATATACATGGTGGTATTTTTCAAAAAAGTAAAAAAATGTGGAAGATATAAGCGCCGGTGCATGTAAAGCTACATGCACCTTGGTGCAAGCTCCCCATCCTCATATAAGTATATATACTTATGTTTTGATATTTTTATTTTTAATGTGTATTTTTTTTAATATTGTGTATTGCCATTGTTTACATTTTTATTTTATTCAAATACATATTTAGGTATTTTTATTATATTTTTCTGAATTATATGTACGCTTAAATAACTATGGGTGTTTATTATATAGGTATATACATATATATTCCATCTACGTATGATAATGGACTTATTTATTTATTATATTTTTAATGGTTTAATTTTATTTTAATTATGTACATGTGTCTTTAATATTATTTACAAATTTATAAAAAAAATAGAAGAAATTGAAAAATATAAAGAATAAATTTATTGAATATAATATACATGTGCGTTGCACAATGGGGCTGAAAACCTAACTTTTGCTTCTTAACTCTAAATTGAATGAAACACCTTCATTAAATAGCTTATTAAATTTTATTTACAATTAAAGGTGAGTTTGTCAATTTCGTACAGTATGGAGAAGGTACATATCTGCAAAGTTTTTATTTTGGCTTTTTATTTTATGTGTCCTGGCACACTCTGCATTATTCTTTTGTGAAATTAATTTTGTATTTTTCTTTATATTTTAATCTAAAATATCCATGTTGATGGTTTTGTTATTTAATGTATAAAAATACTCAAATAGTATAGATCCCAAAATACAATTATTGATGAATTAAAAAATAGATTTTGTATATTTTCTATACAATTCTTTCTCCTGTCTCCCTCTACTTTATTCCTTATCGACCAAGTCATCATGATGACTGGGTCTCAGGGTCTAGGGTCACTCAGTGTGTTTGACACTTCATTATTTTCCTTTTCTTTCCTTTATTCTTTTAGTTTGGAATTAAATATATTAACTATACAATATGTTATGCAATTTACAGAGTATTTATTTTGACAAATTAATGATATATACATGCATTTAACTAGGGATTTAATGCCAAAATTAAAGAATAAAGCAGATGAAATGAGGATTCATCATTATCCAAGTTTCAAGTCACTATACATGGATAGTATGATCTCCACGACATTATATCCAAGTATGTACATTTGTATCTCATGAGTCCTAATTAGATTAGAACTCATACTATTTGATGTCAATATTGAGATAATAATTGTTATTGTAGTATTTATTATTCATAAGGATATTTCTTTGTGAATATGATTCACAATTATAATTCATTATTTAATATGAATAATGATTCATAATAATTAATACTTATATGAATTTGAACCATATAATTATTTTAAGGCACATATGTGAATATGATTAACATTGGAATTTAAATGTAGATTGGATTACATTTTTATTTAGATTTATGAATAAGATTCATATGTTATGAGGGCTCTCTCATAAATTACTAATTATGATAATTAGATTATCATGAAGATAATGAAGCAACAACTTCAACAACAAATTCCAACATGAGAGTCCTAACTAGGTTAGGCTCTCCAATTTATTTTTGATTTTGCCTTATTTAATTGGTAATTAAAAGGGAGATAATTCAAAGTCCCAATAGTTGTTGAATAAGGACTAAATAATTGCCTTTAGATCATCATCCAATGGATCTCATGGTGGAAGTCCTTTTTAGGAGTAGGACTCTAAGGGATGTTCCCCACATGTATAAAAAAGAGGGCTTACCTCTCTTCTTCAACACATGAATGTCTCTGATAGCCCAAGTTGCCTTCATCTTTGAGAGAGAAGTCTTAAGAGTTAAATACTCTCAAATATACGTCCAAAGCTCTCTCTTTATATCCCTTCATGATGACTGAGAAATCTATCACTGTCGGGTAAAGGTAAAAATCAATCTAAGATCGTTGTGACCCGAATAGTGAGAATCCATCAATCAAGAAAATCAGACCACCAAATAAGAGTAATCAGAAATGAAATCCGAATAGCGGTTTCGCTATTTATTTAACCTGGTATAACGACCAGGGTCGAACTCAGGGATCACGGATTGGCCAAATGGCCTACGAAGTAGTCATAAAATGAATAAAGTAATAAAATATATTTTTTAATGGATTTTATATTTTTAAATTTTTTTATGATTTTTAATTGTGAAGGAAATAAGGGAAAAGGGTAAAAAGCACACAATCAACAATTTATTAAACACTCAAGAACAAGCCAGAAAATAAAATAAAATTATTTTTGTGTTTTTTTTATATTTTTATGTGTTTTTGGTAATTTTCTCAGAATTTTGTAATTTTTAGTTGATTTTATAAAAATAGGATAAGGCTGAAAATCAGAATCAATGTGCAGCCAGATTTGAAAGGCTAATTAAAAATATGTAATTAGCCTCTAAAAATCTGGAGGCAATTTATATGACAACTAGAAATGAAAACTAAGCTACAGGAACAAAAATTGCATTTTTTTTTGAATTATTTTGAATTTTATAGAACTTTTATAAGATTTTTAGGATTTTGTGATTTTTAGGTGTTTTATAAATCCAAATCAAGTCAAAATTGGAATGAAGCTAAAAGACACTAAAAGAAGCAGTACCTAATTTTTTTATAATTTTTGGAGGGGTTTTTATATTTTTAATTGATTTTATAAACCAAACAGTCACAAAAACAAAAGATTTTTATTTTTTAAAAATATCAAACAACAATGAAAATGTTCAAAAAAAATAGTAGAATTTTTACACAGTGGCAAGAGCCATGTATCCAAATTTCACAAGATTTGGAGCTTATTTGATATTTTATTCTCTCAAAAGACAAGCAACAGTACACATGGACCTAATTGCGAGAAAAATAAAGTTTCAAGGCTAAAACAAAAACGTGCTAGAACTATAAGGGTATTAACGCAAATTTCACATTAATTTCCACACATGCTCCAATTCCAGTATACACAGGGGTATATTTGCAAATATCCAAAAGATAACTTCAATCCATAACAAACAGAAAACCCTAGCCCTTACATGTAATTAACCCACAAAACTCGTGCGTCGAAGCACGTGTTCCACACTCACAGGGACTAAATTGCAAATACAAGAAAGTATAAGGTCCTTACTTTAAATTAACCAAAATAAAAACAACTACACTTAATATTTACATGACTGAACTATAAATGCAAAGAGAATAGGGGCCTAAGTGATATTACCCCATTATTAAGATCCAGGCTGAAGGGGGTCCACGTGTAAGATCTGACGGCTGTGGAGGGTAGATGCCTCTTCGACGATGGACGTCTCGGATTCGATCCTCCAATGGATCAACGGTCGAAAGCCCCGTGCAGATGAATGGTGGAGATCTAATCTGGAGCGAGGGGTGCGATCGAACGGTGCTGGAGGGCCCTCGAAGAACAAGTCACTGGCGAGTTTCGCTGGCCCAATACGCGCGATAAAAAGGTCCTATGCTGCTGCTGAGATGTGAGAAATGAAGCTCAAGGTCGTCCGCAGCTCGTGGTATGCTCCGATGAGGCTGGGAGGACCTGGAGGGTCCTCGACGACGTCGAGCACCTGAAGCAGTTGTTCCTGGATAGTCGAGCCTCCAGGTGAGGCTCTTAAGCCTTGGTACCTGCACAGGAAGCAAGAGGGGTCGAGGGCAAACTGCCTCGACCCATTAGCGGGCGAAGGGGGTGATCAGATGAGGCGGAGCGGGGGTCTCCAGCGAGGCGACGATGGAGGAGACCTAAGTCTTGGTTCCGGGGCGAACCAAGATGATCGGAGGGGCATAGAAGGTGCGGAGAGGTCTCGTGAAGATGATGCGACAGTCAGATGATCAAAAGGATGGTTGGAGCGGAGTGGATTGGCCGGGGGAGGCCGGCGGCGCAAAACCTAAGAATCAAGATTAAAGCTAATCTAAGGGATATCAAGGCTACATGATGATCGAGAGCGTCTGTGGGGGAGATGCTGCGTCTCTTGGGGTCCTTGCCTCAATGGAGCGATGCCTCCAGAGGCTCGAGCTCGTCGATGGCGGAGCGAGGCGGCAAAGACCACCGGATATGAGGCTATCGGCCTTGGTCCTCGTTGTAATCGATCCCTCTCGCTTGCTGTCACTCAAGGAGGAGGAAGGGAGGTCCTGGGAACCAAAGGGGATGGCCAAAGATGCGTGAAAATGCGGCGGAGGCTCAGACTATATACTGGTAGGGGTCCGAGAAAGAAGGAGATCGGGCGCGTAATACAAAGCTCGGATCCCTAAGAAGATGGTCGGGCGTGGATCAGGGATGTATCGTGGATAATCGGGGCCCGGGATTTGAGGAGATAATGATCGGATCAGTGCGGGATAATTCGGTGAAAACGGGTCGGTACAAGGATCCCTCTAGAAGTGGTTCAGGGGGAAGAGTTGACCGGGGGTCAACAATCCCTCGTGGACTAATCACATTATTTCTTTTATTAATTATTTGTAAATTCATTTTAAAATAGTAAATGATTTTATTTCAAAAAATTTTCAACATGAAAAATGTTTATTATTTTTCAAAATATTTTTTTATGATTTTTATTTATTTTTTGAAAAATAAATTAATGTATATACATAGTCTTATATTATATACATGTATATGTACCTATTTATTTTTTTTATTTTTAATTGTTTATTTTTGTACAATTATCCCTATTTTATATCTCATTTATTTACAACATAAAATATGGGATTCAAAATAATTTTTATTTACTTTTTATTATGTATTTACAAGGGTAAAATAAATATGTATAGGTACATATATACATGGTATACACAGGGGAAGAGAGAGAATTTATTTTTGTTTTATTTTTATTTTTATTATTTTTCTTTTATTTTTATAAATATATACAAAATATGGGAAACCCATGTATATTTTTATTTTTTAAAAAATAAAATATACACTAAGAGGGGGTTTATGTACAAGGCTGAGTTACCCTATCTCTCTCTACTTGTTTTATTTTGCGGTCAGGCCCATGTTGAGCCCTCCCTTGGGCTTGGGTCACTCAATATTTATTCTAAATATTTCCTTCTTTTTCTTTATTTCTTTATTCCTTTATTTTTGTGCAAAAACATGTTAACTATGGTTATTTACATGAAGCATGCATTTTGACAATTCATTCTATTTACAAACATTTACATGGTATTTTACCAAGGTTTCTAGCTAAAATAAAGGAATAAAGAGTGATGAATGGTGATTCATCACTTCACGTCCACCATCAAGTCTCCATCTTCTCTTCATAGGTGTGGCCCTGCGGGAGGGAAGATTGTCTTCTTCATCATACTTCACGTACGTGCAAGACGTCTCAATTTTGTAAGATGAAATCAGAAGCTTGAGATTTTGTTAATCTCATCATTGGGTGGACAACTTTAAGAAGAAGTCAACATTGAAATTCGTGAGAAGCAACACAAGTCATCATCATGCCTACGAAAGAAGCAAGCGCAGATCGAACTTGATTCGGGAGGTCTCCTACATTAGTGATTCACGATTAGAGAGGTAACGTTGATGTCTTCCTAATATTAGTAAGAATATTTAAAACCATATTTTGAAATTGTTATCTTGAATATGGTTTCTCTTTGCATAAATTTTTTGTTATACTAAAACTAGTGTTCATAAGATGAACACTTCGAATATGCAAATTGTTTGTTATTTTTTGTGTTTCCGTGATGCGAAGTTCATAAAAGATTTATTTGTTGCCTTTACATATTCCTCCATGGATTTCGGCATGTCAAGAATAAGCACTTGTTCTACTCTAAAAAAATATACTCCCCTTCCCAACATGCCAGTTGCAATAGGTATCTCCCTCGGTCCAAAAAAGCCTCAAGGTTTACCTCTATTCATTCGTTTCTTTCTCCCTGTGGATCGCTAAGGCCTAAATTCTAGTTCCAATAGTGATTATTCAGAAAGTAGTTTGGCTCTCATCCGTGACTCCACAAACACTACAACTGGTGGATTAAAATGTTGTTTACTAGTCAAGATCATGAAAAGATTATAATTCATATGCTTTAATTCTACCCAAGAAACAATATGATTCTCTTGATGCATTCAACTTGGTTGGCTCCTCAACATATATAGAGATGAGGTTTTGACTATAGGATTTGTCAATTTCTCAACATCTGAGATATCATAGGAGAGAACATCAAGACGTGAGGGCACGAGAGAGCAAGAAAGATATACATTATGTGATCTCTAAATAACTCTCCCCAAATTATATTTGGAGATAAGTAGGTTAACTCCTACTTCGACATCATGGTATTGCTCCAAGTGATAACCTTCATCGCAAGAGCATTGTCACTTAGCCCATCTCCCTAGAGAATGAGTAGATATGGAAAACAAAAATCATGATGTATATTTTTTTTATCAGGAAATGAGAAGAAGACGAAGAAAAGAGCAAGAAAGGAGAGAGGGAGCAAGAAGATCCATTGTCGGATTTTCCTATTGTTAGATTAACTAAAGATCAATTCAAGTAATTGACTGAAATAACATTAAAGTTGATGGTAGGGTTTGTGGTGTAATGCTGAGAATACAGGGTAAAGGCAATTTTCATTTTTAGGGCTCGTGGTTAAAAATACCAAATATTTTTTTAGATAACAATTTTTACTTGACATTAGAATCTCATATGATAAAGAGTCTTGCAATCGATCCTTTAAGATTTATTGTCATCTCCACTATGAAAGGTACAACCTCTTATGATCAAAAATGTGCTTAAACCTCTAGTGAGTTAAACATATCTCAAATATCTCTTTATGAAAATAGCATCACCAAATCTTTAAGGCAAGCATATTTATGGCCAGCTCCAAATCAAAAATGGGTGGTTCCTCTCATGAATTTTCAATTGACATGACCTTTCTACATCAAAACACATCCCAAGCCTTTGTGGGATGAATCGTTGGGGAAACCCTAATCTTTGAGACAATACCATTTTAACAATTGCGTCAATCTTGATGGGGACAAATCAAATTCACAGTTCGGCTCTTTTGTAATATCGGTCATGCCCCTACTTTACTTTAACATGACTGGGACAAATTATGGACGTGATCCATAATTTGTCGATAATTATGGATGTATCGGTGATCCCTACTCAATTCATAACTTGGACAAAATATGTCGATGATAGTGTTGAAAATGTTGATGTACGTTAGTAATTGAGGCAGAGATTGTATTGCACGTAGGCTTGGTCAAGTAGAGAAAAAATGTCATTCATAACTGCAAAGTGAACCAAATATCCCATTAACATATACATCAACATTCTAATCTTAGAAATAATTATAACGGCTTTCTCTTTGCTTCTTGCATATGTGATTCCCAAGAATGTATTGAGACTAGAGATACTCAAAGGGTGGATCAAGCCATGCATGAGATGAAGATCCTTGAAAAAACAATTCTTGAGATATTATGTACATTCCAAATGAGGCACATATGGTTCGATTAAAGAGGGTTGACACCACAAAGTAAAAGTTCGATAAACAAAATTGCATTCACGGCCGATGGGTTTCGATCAAAAGTATTGCATTGACTACATGAAGACATCCTCATGTGACAAAATGAATGATGTTTGTATTATGATCTCCTTAGTTACACTATCAGACTTGAAACGTCAACATATTGACATGAATAATGCCTTCTAGAAGGATGGTCTCCAAGAAGAAGTTTATACGCATATGTCACCTTGCCATAAAAGGTGCAAATGGTAGAAGCTTGTAGCCATATCAAAAAAGTTGAAATAGAGCGGTTCCTCTTGTATATATCGACATCGTGATCATCAAAAGAGATGATTAAGACTAGATTACACAGTTAAAATAAAATCGTATCACATAAATCGACCTAAACAATCTTGGTAAATCTAAGATATTATATGGTCATTGAGATTGTAATGCCAAGTGAAGGATGGTCTCCAAGAAGAAGTTTATATGCATATGTCACCTTGCCATAAAAGGTGCAAATGGTAGAAGCTTGCAGCCACATCAAAAAAGTTGAAATAGAGCGGTTCTTCTTGTATATATCGACATCGTGATCATCAAAAGAGATGATTAAGACTAGATTACACAGTTAAAATAAAATCGTATCACATAATTCGACCTAAACAATCTTGGTAAATCTAAGATTATATGGTCATTGAGATTGTAATGGCAAGTGAAGGCATGATTCCTTGTCAAAGTAAATATACTCTATATCTATTAGAGGAAACTTAGTAGTTGAGCTGTAAACATGCATATGCTTATTGAGAGAAACCACAAGTTGAGCATTAAGTAGAAAAAAACATCTTAATGAAGATTCCAAGGGCTAATCCAGTGACTTGTGTGAAAGTTGATCATGCTGACCAAACCAAACATCACTTATGATGTCAATATATTTAACCAGTTCACGCACCTTCTAATGTGTATGTGAAGGTTATGGAAGGTATCTTATTTTACATAAGAACCATGGGAAAAGATTTTTTTCCATCAGAAGATGAGAAGGCCGAGATCCATGATCAAATTGAGCATAGTGCAATAATACCAGGACACTTATCATCGACTATCGCATATATCTAATGATGATCTTGCCTTTTTTAGAAGAAAAAAAAGCAATCGCTTTTTGCAAGGTCTAGTGCTAAAGCTGAGTACATGTAACTGTTGACTACAGAATATTGTTACTCAAGATCATTTTGACGAACATTAAAATAAATCGTGAGTTACCTATGAGATTACCAAATGACACAAGACTACAATAAATTTATCCAACAACCTCCTATTGCATGATAGAACAAAATATGTTGAGATCAACCACAACTGATCTCAGAGACGTAATTTTGAGCAAATTAGGTTAATCGAATCTAGAGGATGTCATGGATAGGTAGATGTGTGGGAAAGCAAGGTTACCATGATGGACACTAATGTACTGGAAACATATTGTAGACCATCACATATGTCAATACATTGGGCATACTTTGTCCTATATGTCGAAAATGATTGGTTCAGCAGATTAAAAAGTAGTAAAAGCCTACATGTGTGTAGAGAAGATACATATAAAGAGTTATTTCAAAAGTGCAGAGTGTTAAAATATTCTAGATAAAGCAGTTGATTTTGCAAACAGTACAATGTCGTAAAAATTACACGATGACATCCTCAGAATGACAGGGGCATATGAAGTAGGCTCGTTAAGATGTAACGGTAGGGACGAAAAGGACGATAGCGTAGACATAAAGCTGAACTATTACGGTTGTCGCAATCTCATTTGTGGCAGCGATGCTGTGTTATTTTACGTCTGCGAGAAGCAATCACATGCAACATACGTTATAAACAGCGGCTTTGTGAAAGCATATAAAGTTCTGATGGCACAAAAACTTTAAATAGAAGGAAAACTGACAGGCAGGATTGTATAAATCGGCTGATACTCAGAACTGGAAGCGTCAGAAGGAAAATTGCCGACATAAGAAAACAATGACAACGTTAAGTAGAGGAGGTGTACCTTCTCCTACGAGATTGGCTGATGGTCGAAAAACTACCATTGTTGGCGTACATAATCGGAGAGGAAATTATGCCGGTGATCCCGTCCAAGACTTGTTAGTAAGAATGAGGACTTGGAATGTAGATGTATCTGACATGATGATTATAATAAGGTTGAACAGACTGCATGTTGTAACTTAAATGAACTTGTTACTTGTTCGTGATCTTCCATAGATATTCGTACCAAATTTAAGAACCATCTTTACAAGATACATTGCAGATGTTTCTGTATTCATAAAAATAGCATTACTGGGACATTCCAACCCAGGACGACACAAGTGCACTATCGCTTCAAAGTTAAACAGAGAGAACACTGCATGCAAGGCCTCTTCCAAATCTGCAACACGGTACATGATGATCAGGTCACAGTAACCGAAGCGGCATTGGACATCGTCCAATCAAAAGTATGAGATGCCTTGAACTAAGAACTCCGTGTATAACATCACATATATAGATATATTTATATTTTTCCGAGCATGTAGACGAGGATTTCAGAGCCTCTACCTACCTTATAAACAAGGCTCAATATTGATATTATTTTAAAGGTTTTTATTAGTTGTGTCCTCATGAGATATTGCAATTTCAGTTATGTCCCTCCCTTGTTGGTAATATCAATTGTACCCCGACTTCTTGCCATTCTATCAGTTGTGCCCTTTCGTAACTTTAGTTGTCACTGAATTGAACTTAACCATGGTTTTTCAAGCCATGATAGGGTTAAGAGGGGCATAACCATCAAAATACCTCCCACCCATCTTCCCCCCACCTCCTCCTCTCCATCCTCTTCCTCTCTCTCTCCTCCTCCTTGAGAAAACAAAGATCAGATGAGCATCATGAGACTCTAACGAAGGGGATAGTTGTGGTGGTTCGAACCTTGCCTCGAAAGTCATGTTCCTCCTCTCATCCTAGTGACAAAAATTCATACCCAAATTCCCAAAACCCAAATTTGCGTGGGAGAGGAGATGGGGGTGAGGGGAGGAGCTCGGGGCGGAGGAGGCAGTAGAGGAGCTGGGCGAGGAGCGGGGGCAGAGGGGGAGGTGCGAGACCGAAGGGAGGAGTAAGGGGCAGGGGGGAGCTCGAGGCGGAGAAGGCAACAGATGATCAGCAGGGATAGAGGGGGAGGTGAGGGGCCGGATGGAGGAGCAAGGGCGGGGGGAGCTCGAGGTGGAGGATGTGAAAGAGGAGGAGCGGGGAAAGAGGAGGGCGTAGGGTCGGAGGGAGGAGCTCGGGGCGGAGGGGGAGGTGCAGGGCAGAGGGAGGACATGGAGGAGGAGCGGCGGCGGAGAGGGAGGTGCGAGGGAAGGGTGAAGGAGTTGGGGGTGGAGGGATGAGCTGAGGGCGGGAGGAGGAGGCAGTGGAGGAGGATCAAGAGGTTGGGGAGGAGGAAGAGAAGGGGAGGAAGAGGAAGAAGATGGGGGGAGGAAGAAGAGGAAGGAGATGACTTTCTAGCCCTCTTTCTTAAATTTAATTCTCCTTGTGCCCCCAAAGTTAATGCTTGTTTGCGTTGGGTATAGATGACTACTAACCCGAGAGGCACAAGTGATAGAACGGCAAGAAGTCAGGGGCACAACTGATATTCCCAAGAAGGGGCGTAACCGAAATTGCAATATCTCAAAAGAACACAACTGATAAAAACTCTTATTTTAATGTTTGCAACTATCCAAATCCATTATATTTATAACTATATTTAACAGTTTATGTCAAATTTCTCTTATTTGATATAAATATAAAAGTTGAACTCACTTCAAGGCTCGGGTGGTAGAGTAGTTTGGCTTTTACCTAAAGAACTACGATTCAACCTCCTGTTTAAGTCCATCCATTCTGATTTCATATTTGACCAGCATCAAATCACTTTTCAGTGATACCTTAACCAAGTTATATACTAATGGATTCCATCATTTACAAACACCTTCTCATTTAACAAGAATATTCAAGATAGCATTACAACTACGGGATGAGCACATTTACAAAAGATTTACAAGTACCAGACAGAACAGTGTATACTCTCGCTTTTCAACCGGGCTTAATCTTTTAATATCCTCAAGTAATCATCTATTATGTCCATGGCAGATGATCTGTACCCAGAACCAAATAAGTTGTAGTGGTTCAGATAATGGTAAAGCTTATAGAGCTTCATCCTCTGATCAAATCCCTCTTGTTTAGGTATAACCTGAAAAAGCACACTTCAGTTGCAATAACATCTTTTCCCTTATCATGGTAGGATGTTTTCATTATCAGTAGATATTTAAGAATGCCAAGATAGAAAATCACATGTCAATCAAAGAAAGTTATATAGAAAGGCCAGATTTTAAGATCCAACTTTAAAGTCAAGAGCCAGGCTTTCAAGCTTGCAATGTTGAAAAGGAAGGGTTGCATATAAGTTCGTAATAATAGGAAAAAAAGAAATAATATAATTTTCACATTAAAAGCGTAGAAGACCTTAGTAAAAGCATTCCCTTTATTGTTGATAAAAATGCCAAACTTCATGATTCATGTGGAACATGCTCTTGGACACAAATGAAAAACCCGGCATGCTCATGTTGAATTCAATATCCCTACTAACCAAAAAGTCCTAACCATCTGATCCAAGTTAAAGAACCGTCGTATGCATTCTTTCCTGCTGTACCATTCGGGTATATGGATCTGTCTATACTAGAATAGTACGTAAATTCCCCTAGAGTCGAGGCTCTCCACATCCTTTGTACTTTCTTCTTGTCTCCACATAGTGAAAACCGATCATCATCGCCCAAGGACGTAACTGAGTTACGGGTGAACCTTGTATATCCGTGTCTCCATGCTTACGTGATTGATCATTTGTGTGTGTTTTACTTCCGCGATCGCAACATTGAGTCGTGTTATATGAGTTAATGGGTGATAGAAGAGGAACCATTTAACCCATGAGACCATATATGTACTCATCATCCATTTCTTTTTGTTATGAAAGTGAAGACAACACTGTATGTGTTCCAATACTTCTTTCCTTGAGTCGGGGTATTTACGCAAGGATAATCATCCATCTTGGTGAACTCAATCAAAAGTTTCTTTGGTGTTTAGGTGTACATAGGACTTTGGTGTTTTTTGGAGGTTTTCTGGGAATAGGTCAACCACTTCTGACTTATCGATCAAATGCATATTCTGTTAGGTTTGCGATCAATCACTTTATTTCTCTTAACTGATCACTAGATCTCTCCTTGTGCTCCATAGCATTTGAGAAGAAAGTTAATAATGTTGATAATGTGAGGTAAATGTAGTTGGAGAGACATCCAAGTAATACAAAGACCTTATAACTGGCAAATGACAGCTATCTTACTTTGTCTATTGTAATTGAGATGTAATTATTAGCCTAGGAGGAATTCGATACACCAAAGGAAGCATACCCAAGCCTGATGAGAAAGATCCCTCATAAGAACAATAGTACCTTGAGTATAATCAAGTTAAGTCCTGGATTATTAATATTATCTCAAGTAATAAGAAACCCCTCTGGAAAAAGATGGCCATGCACATTTGGTTGAATCTGAAAAAGATGTATGGTTAGAGAAAGAACGATATGCAGAGTTATCAGTTGGCTAGAGTGATATTTAGCCATTGTCAGAAGCAGCTTTCTGTTGCAGGATGATATGGTGCCCTTATGTCCAGAAAGGGAAATATTGAACTACCACTCTGAGGAGTCTTGGAAGTGCAACAATGAACACAAGCAATTATAGAACATCGAACACAGGGTGGAAGAATATGATCGTTATCTGCCTCGGTGGAGTTTAACCTTGAGATTGAGAATATTTGGAGCTGGATTCCTAAGTTAGGTATTGTTTCACACATTGCACATGTTGACAATCACACTGAAGTTAAGGAGCAATGGAGAATTTCAAGGATCGAGGTATGTTGCCGAGCCTTCTAGAGAGAGAAAGAGATGGGGATTTAAAAATTGAGCCTGATGGGGGCTCCTTGTGTCGAGCCTCCAAAGTTGTATCTTTCCACTCCGTATGGGAGGTTTATATAGGACGTAAGCCCTCGCATCGTCCGTCCCCTTCCTTCATGCCCATGCAGTCAGGGTTTCCGCGAGTCCCGACCTCGCACGACTGCCGGAGGCAGTTGCTTGACCATGAGATCACCAAAGGTTGTTCTTCACCACTTGACCACAATGGTCAAAGCCTTTACACTCTCACTATTCAGGTAGTGTATATATATGTCAGTAATGTTGTTCATTATTCATGAAAACCTCTTACTTGACTCATGCATTCCTTTAAACCAACATGTTTAATGTAGATGCTAGCTACTATTCCTCTAGTTAAAGAATCAATTAACATATCACTTGTAGGTATATAGGTTACCGTAACTTCTTGTTTTGCCACTATATCTTCTATATAGTGACATTGGATTTCAATGTGCTTTCATTTAGAACTATTAGCTCCACTATTGATCAAGTTTATTGCAGCTTGATTATCATAATACATTTCAATTGGTGCTTTGACCAATTCCATGCTTAAGTTTTCCAGAAAGCATTTAATATTAATCACATGAGTGGTGTCCATATTATATGCAATGTATTATGCCTCTTGTATATGTCTAGATATACATCCTTGTTTCTTTCTATCCAAAGAAACGGCTGCTCCACCAAAAATGAAAAAAAAACCCGTTATGTCGAATTCCTATCATCCGCATCTCCTCTGAAATCCGCATTGGAGTATCCTACGACTTCAAGTGATTCAGCTCGATACACCAATTTCAGGTGTACAGTTCCTTTCAGATATCGAAAAATCTTCTTAACAGCTTCCTACAGTTATGGTCTGGAATTACTTTGATATCTACTAATTAGGCTAACTGGATATGCCAAGTCAAGTCGAGTACACATCATTGCATACATCAGACTTCCCGCCGCTTGTGCATATGGAATTTCTACAGGTTTCTACCCATTTCCAAGACATTAACTCTTATTGAGTCTCTTCTCAATCACAAGTGGTGTAGGAGCTGGAGTGTTATTATGGATTTCAACTCTCTTTAATACAATATGCAAATATTTTTCTTGACTAAGACTAATTGTCTTGGAGTCTCTGTCTCTTGTAATTTGAATTCCTATAACATAGGAGGCTTCGTCCATGTCCACCTCAAACTCATTGCTCAAATCTCATTAATTTCATTAAACATTCATATGTCATTACCTGCGAGTAGAATGTCATCTACATGCAACGACATGATAGAATACTTGCTCTCACTCTCATGACATATACACACTTATCCAACTTATTTACAACAAATCCAAATTGGATAATTTTCTCATGACACTTGAGATACCATTGCCATGAAGACTATTTTAAGATATATAATGACTTTCTTAAATTATAAATCTTCTTTTCCTGACCATCTACCTGAGAATCATCAGGTTGACGCATACATATCTCCTCTCTTAATTCTCCATTAAGGAAGGTTGGACATGCGAGCCCACGGCGAGCCATTATGCAATAAATGTTATTGCAAATATCATTCCCTGATCTGAAATGAAGAATAACTAATTTGCATAATAGGTCCCTTAGTACAATTCCGGTTATGTACCATGACCATCTTAATGATTATACAGTTGTTGATTCAATAATTGAATCATAGAGGTCGGTGCTTGGATGAATATTTAAAGAGTTAGATTAAGGACTCATCAAGCACCGACAAATGATTATTAAGAGATGATCTCCAGCCTGAGGAGGAGATGGCAATCCTCTCTCTGAAGGCTGATATCTAACCGACCTCCTGATGCAGGTCCTCTGCATAGGAATAGAGATTCGGAGGTTCTTGATAAGTTAGGTCAAAGAGTTGACTAAACGAGATCGAGATAACCAAAGTCATATGTCATATGTTGTCACGATATAGGCACATATCCTCTGACCAGAGACAGATGTGTTACTATATGCCTAAGTATATACATTTGGCAGACTAATAGGTTGATGACCTAATTAAGGTCTATACACTAGCGTACTGGTGTGCATACATGGGCATATGAGTAATACGATCTCTCAAAGGGATCATACAGGTTCAGTTACTGAACCGGAAGACATGAGCTCACACATGAGATATGGAGAAGAGTCAAATTCTATGTACGATCGTCTCGCTTTGGAAGCTTGACTTAATTTGTATGTTTGATATATACTTTTGGAAAGCATATGATCAAGACCTAGGTATGATATATGCTTTTGGAAAGTATATGATTGGGGTATCAATGCTCAAATGAGAAACTTACTGATAAAACCCTGAAGTAGACAGTGTAAAATAGATCTTATATTTCATGTTTATTCTGGGTCTTCCAGTATGCAGGATGTACATGTATTAGGAATACCTAAGGGTGATGTGATCATAAACGAATGTATAACCATGACGCTTCCATTCCTAGGGAGTGATGAAACGGGTCTGGATTTTAGTGACTCCTCTCAGTAGAGAAGTGATCTAATCTTGGTCCAAATATTGGACATTGATCTGAATGTGATTCATATGCAATGAGAAGAATAGATTTGCGGTCTTGATTTAATCAAGCATCTATGGAAGGTCTGAGATCTGGATTTGAGATGTGATCTCAATATCCAAATCACTATATGCGTAACAATACAATCGCCATATCCTTATCTCCAAGTATCCACGGAGAAAGCGCATTATCCTTGAAAGAATTCAGGATAATTTCATTGTTAATATATGTATCCGAGCATTGAGAAAATTGATAATTAAATGTGATTTGATGATCATGAATAATATGAATTTTGATTCATATTATAAGTAGAGTTATCGTAGATAATTAAATGTGATTTAATTATCAAAGATGCAAATAATGTGAATGTTATTCATATTATTTGGGCACATGAGAATAAAGATCCAAGATAATTAAATATGATTTAATTATCATGGATAAGATAATGCAGATAGCATTATCCATATTAATCATATATATTATAAATGTGATTTATAATATATAAGAGAGAGCAATTTGTAATTTACATTTATTAATTAAATGTTGATGTGAATTGGATTCACATTGGACATTAAATTGAAAATGTAATTTATATTTTATTTTGGGCTACGAATGTGATTCACAATTTTCCAATGGCATGATTGCAATGTTCACAAAATAATTTGGAAATATTTTGCTGGCTAATTTTGCAACAAAAGTTGTTGCATATGTGGAATATTATGTGAGATATGAGATCTAGATATAATTGGAATAAAAGAGCCTCCATAACATACATGGAGTGGACGACCAACTTGGTCTCTCCAAGTTGGTAGCCGTCCACCCCATACATTGAAGGATGGTTGTTTTTCTTCCAAGTCATTCCATGTTTATTGATTTGATATATATTGAAATATATTGAAATATATTGATTAATTTTCAATATATTTAATTTATTTCAAACACAACAAATTGTTGTTGCAAATATTTTAGCAACAAATCATGGCCACTAAAAGAAACACAAATCAATGAGAGCCATTGGATTTGTGTTGTCCATGGATTGAGATCCATGGATCCCAAAATATTATAAAAGGAGAGGCACCCCTTGCTCTTTTTGGTTACAACACAACATGAGAACATAAAGCTCTCTCTCTCTCTTTCTCTCTGCATGCCTTCTCTCTCTCATATGGTCGTCCACCATGGAAGCTCTAGAGAGAGTCTCCATCGCTGCAGCATCGTCGTTATGCTACTCGATCATTTGCTCATGGATCTCTGTTTCCTTCGACGCGTCTTGCTCGTGAAGAAGACATCGTATCTCCTTTGACGAGATCAGGAGATTCGTCGCTTGGATCATCAACATGAATTGCGAGAAATACGCGTTTCATCAACGCGCTCGCAGCGTCTCTTCCATCGAGTCGAAGGTATCTTCGTTTAGAGATTCGATCATAACTACGCTTCAAAAGGTAATCCTATTACTCGTTTGTGGTTTAGACGAAACGATCCGAGAAGTGTTCGTAGATCATGTGGTTTCGTCGCATGAATTTTTTTAAAAAAAATCCGCTGCCTCGAGCAACTAGTGCTACTAGTTGCTCCAGATCGCATACGATGCGATACTCACGCTTCCGTGATGCGCTTAAGAATCTCCCCATATCCTTCAAGTGGCATCAGAGCCAGGTTGGATGTTTCGGATACGATCCATAAACCTAAGACGACTTGGGTTCATTAGGGTTTGAGAAAGTTTTATCGTATTTCATTTTCGCATCTCTGTTTAGTAAATATTTTCGGCCCTGTTTAAATTGTTTAAACATAAAAATAACACTCGGATTATGTTCCCCATTAAATAAGAAAATCGTAGGATCTGAGTTTGCGTGATTTCGAATCTGTTTGCTCAAGTTACGATTAATTTAGTGAACATGTATCCACTGTTTCGGGAAAGTGAATCATG
The DNA here is from genome assembly GCA_037367405.1 of Ottelia alismoides. Classification (NCBI taxonomy): domain Eukaryota; kingdom Viridiplantae; phylum Streptophyta; class Magnoliopsida; order Alismatales; family Hydrocharitaceae; genus Ottelia; species Ottelia alismoides. The sequence continues at coordinate 231,101 of JAZKJV010002786.1, forward strand.
ACGTAATTAAGGAGTTAATTACGGTTCTAAAATGCCTTGAAATGCGTCAAATCACATAGGTTCTGTAAATCAAATTAGCAAACTTTAGGAACTTATTTTGCTTAATGTGGATTTAAATTGATCGAGATATGCTAATTTTGGTAAGTGAGGGTCACTATTGAAAATTACTTTCCTAATCAAGAACCTTGAGATTGTCATTTCATTAATTAGTGAAATTAAATGGTTTAACCTGGAATAATTATGGATAAATATTTGTGAAACATTTGATGATAATTATTTCCTTAAATGACATTGCCTTAACCAATAATTGATTAGATATGATGTAGATCACAAATTGGTTATACGATCTACATGATCTACTTTCCAACCAACATAGTTGCTTGAATAGGATTGGAGATTTGTTTAGCAAATTTCCTGATAATGTTAATCAAAATTGTTTTGATTATTATTATTATTATATGATATAACTTCGGTTGAAAAACCGATTATCATCTCAAGTACATAATGATCAATTTGGCATTATCCTTTCCTGAGGTGGATATGGTGTCTAGTCGGGGAACGTTAGGGTAGCAGGTTGCACCGCGTACAATCTATCCCACTCCCGTCGGTACTGGCCATAACAGCGGGTAGGGACTCAATAATGCAGTAGAGATCACAGTGTATTTTTCTAATTATTAAAATTCGAAATAATAAGTATTTGAGATAATACCATATTTCAAGTAACAATAAAAGAATGTTTGTTGGATATTAATTGGATCATTAATTTAATATGATTAGATTAATTGGAATCCAATTAAAAATTAAACACTCTATTATAAATAGATATGTTATTTCCCTTAAAAGAATTAATCGTAATGAATATGATTCATGATGATTAATTAAAATTTGAACATGATATAGAGGATCACATAAGTGACATCCATGGTCTCCCGTCAAGGCGAAGGGTTCCATCTCCAGGGATTGTATGTAGGAGATGTCTGTCCGAAGTGACAGCTCCTACATGCTAGCGCATCTGGATCGGGCTCTTCACTTCTCGAAAGAGTAACGTCGTATGCGTAGTAACCCCAATATCGGGTCATATTATTGGGGTGATATTGAATTGCGCATAGCGAGTACTAATCCTGTTGACGGTTGGTTCAATTAACAAGGGGTCAACATCACCTTAAGGGTGGTGGGTCCATGTGTTAAAGACCGAATTGGGAAGGTAAGTTGGACTTGCAGGGCGGAATATGTTCCCGCTTCTTTTTATCGGAGTCACAGGTTCTCATAATATTGGGATATGAAAAATATAAGGAAGGAGATCCCAGATCTTCCTTGAGATATAATGGTAAGTATATCTCTTACATTGAAAGTGGTTAAGGGAATGACCTTTCAGTATTTACAAGGCAAGACAACTTTTATATAAAAATTTCTAAATCAAAATAAAATGTGTAAATGTATATTTATATATATTCATGCAAATTTCTTATTTCAGATAATCCTTCGTTAAACCCACTCAATGTTATACTCAATAATAACCAGTAAAATATCATGGATTGGATACATGATCAAGATATTATAATTGCAGTTGGACACATAATGTGTGTCGTTGCAATGTGCAAGTTTCCTCAAGATAATGAGGAATGACAATTAAATAGACAATAGATCTACAACCCTAGGGCTTGTATGTCTCTATAGTTTTGATCTCTCATCAAATGTACTTTAGAAGTGATATATCGATGATGATCGTAGTTGTCAACTAATCCTTATAAAATCCTAAGAAGATGTTTTTAGCATACATATGTGCACTTGACATTTAATCATGAGTAACTTGGTTCATTGCATCATGCAGAATGGTGGCTTTATAAGAGATGATGTATTCAAACATGTTTGAATACCTACCTGAACCAACGTCTTTCAAAGTATTAGATGAATGTAGATATGATGAACGTCATCATTCTACTATTTATACTCTAGTCATTCATGAAGCTTCATAATATTCATATTGTTTGAACTGAATGAAGCATGTACAAATGTCGAAATGTTCTTATACTGAATTCTTTTGAGTTCAAAATAAGAGATTCTTTGTCTTGAGCAATGGTTGCTTATAGATGAAGGAAGCACAGTGGAAGCAAGGGTCAGACCCAAGAAAGAAGGAAAGTCAAGGAGTTGACAGTACTTCTATGATTTCCATATGACATCCAAAGAGTTGGATGAATGTCAATACTGCAATAAGCTGATGCGTTGATAGTATGACTATAAAGTCCATCTTGAATCTTTAAAGGACTCGGATAGTGCATCGAAATAATCTACATCTACATACAATCATTGAAATTGACTTTCTTATTTAATAAAATCGAAGTCTATTAATTGTATCTCATTCTTCTAATAATACTTGCAATTGGTTGCATATATATTAGAAGACTGGAATTTGATCTTCAGGTTTAATAGTCATCTACATAGATATTATGCAATTGGTGCAACAATGTCTATTATATAGATAGACTGCATAATTTCAGTGGGAGCCCTTAGTCTTAGAGAATGTATCTATGACTTGGATATTAGAATACACTCATAGTTTATTTCTAAATGTTGGAAATAAACATGAATTCTGGAATAAACCTATCATAGAGAGTTATGATGGACATATTTCAGATAGTAATCTAAAATCTAGTGGACTCTGCTAAATTAGAAAATTAATGAATGGTTCACTAAGATTTCTAATACTGAAAGTTAAACCTTATAAGATCAATAAGAGGATGAAGATCATTTGACAATGATCCGGCATCAAGCCTTGGACATATGTATGTTGATGAGATCAATAGGCTAGTAAGTGATGACTCTTTAGATTGTCTATAAGTTAAAATCTTACATACTTGTGAATATTGTATTCAAAAGTAAAAATGTCCAATACACCCTTCCTTGGGAATGATGTAAGATGTCATGGTATTCCAGATCTCATACATATTGATGTATGTGGTAAACATTATGGATATGTGATATCTATTGATGATTATATATGATATGAGATTTCTTCTCTTCACCTTAGAAAGCTTTGAAATGTTCAAAGATTTCACAATTTTGGTTTAGAATCAAAGTTTAAAGGACGATGAAAATGAATTTGATCTAATCTTGGTAGTCAGTACCTATTAGATGAACTCATGAAATACCTTATGGAGAAAGGAATATCATTCATGTCTCACCCCTCCTAATGCACCTAAACTCAATGGAGTTATAGGGAGATACAATTGATCATGTGCGATATGATTTGATCTATGATGAATCTTAGCATAATTACCTCTTAGTTTCCCAGTTATATATGTAGTAGAGACTATAATATATATCCTTAATATGGTTTCATATATGTAAGCTGGAATCTAACACCAGAGAGTGCTACTTCATTAGGAAAATAAAGGATGGTATTGGATACCTACTTTATGACCTTGAGATTCTTAAAAGATCTCATCTCTGAGAATGTGATTCTTAGAGGATGAGACTCTTGAGAATCAAGATGAAAATGAAATAAAGAAACTCATTTAATTTTTGAGATGATAATGAGGCTCCTGAAATCAGAAACTAAAAGGATAATTAAAGATGAACTACTAATACCTCTTCAATTGAGTTTGAGGATGTATTCCATATGTCAGTTAAGCTGACAATGATCGGACTTCATGTGATGAAGCTCCCGAGGATCATAACATGGAAAGATGGATTTTAGCAATGAAAGTCTAAAGTGGACTTCATATACAAGTGTTGTATATGGAACCTCAAGGATCCACCTATATAGGTACGACCCAGAAAGGTGTAAATGGATCTTTAAGAGGAGGAGGGAATCTGATGAGAAGGTAGAGACCTTCAAAGCACGGCTCGTAGCCACGAGCAATACACCGAAGAGAAGACATCGCTTGCGATGAGACTTGCTTTTCGGTGAACATGCTTAAACCCATCAGAATATTGCTAACTATAGCTACACAACTTGACTATGACATCTTCAAGATGGAAGTCAATATTGCATTCCTCTATGAATACCTCTCTGATGATATTCACATGAAGTAGCCCCAGGGCTTCATGATCGAGGAAAGCAAGGTGTAAAAGCTAAAGAAATCCATCTATGGACTCAAATAAGTTTCTTGTAGTTGGAATATAAGATTTGATGAAATTATAAATGTTATGATTTTAGATCGAATCTTGATGAACCATGTGAAGCTTAGTGGGAGTACCATTGTTTTCATCGTGCTAAATGTAAATGATAACCTACTCATTTGGAATGATATAAGGATAATAATAAGTGTTTTATAGACTGGTTGTTCCATAGCTTGAGATATGATATCAAGGATACCTCTTAGATCTGAGTTCTGAAAGTGTTCAGAAGTAAAGAGAAGAGGGTATTGGGACCGTCACATTAGTGGTACACCTTGGACATATTCCATTTTTTTGGAAAATTCCAAGAAAGGCTTCCTTGCCTTAAGATATGGTACTGACCTAGCTGAAGGGATATCACCTCAAAGAGTTGAGGAAGTGAATGCTAGAACTGTTTGCCCTTGTGCATCAGTTACGAGAAGCCGAGTGTATGCTAGATGTGTACAAAAGCCAGATGTCTGCCATGTAGTGGGAGTAGTAAACTGTTACTAATCCTACTATGGAGATAAAACACTTGATTGTAGTAATAGCAATATCTTCAAAGATGACAAGACTTTAGAGATAGTGATCTCTAAGTATTATCTTCAAGAACTTAAGACTTTATAGATCTGAAAGGTCTTAATTGCAGATACCTTAGGAGATAGAGATCTTCAGGAATAAAGGTATTCTGGTAACGATTATGGAAATACTGGTTATAATAATTACTGAGTTGTGGTGTCAAGGATACTATATCTGACAAGATTGAGTATTGGTTGCATAAGATGCAACATTTCACATTGAATGCGAGCACTGTTACTATGGGATATGCAAGTGTCGTAAAAGGACTTGGCATAGTCTTTTAGGAATAGAGTGACTGATCAGCTTACCTAGCTATTTTCTAAATAGACTATGATTGTCACATGAGTGTGGGTTTAAAGATTAGTCCATTAATGGCTCTTTGGGCTAGTGGGAGATTATTGGACATGCGAGCCCACGACGAGACATTATACAATAAATGTTATTTCAAATATCATTCCCTGATCTGAAATGAAGAATAACTAATTTGCATAATCCCTTAGTACAATTAGGGTTACGTACCATGGTTATCTTAATGATCATACAATGGTTGATTCGATAATTGAATCATAGAGGCTGGTGCTTGAATGAATATCTAAAGAGTTAGATTGAGGACTCATTGAGCACCAACAAATGATTATTAAGATATGATCTCCAGCCTGCGGAGGAGATGGCAATCCTCTCTCTGAAGGTTGATATCTAACCGACCTCTTGATGCAGGTCCTCTGCATAGGAATAGAGATTCGGAGGTGTTAGATAAGTTAGGACAAAGAGTTGACTTAACGAGCTCGAGATAACCAAAGTCCTATGTCGTATGTTGTCACAACATAGGTACACATCCTCTGACCGGAGACAGATGTGTTACTATATGTCTACGTATATACATTTGGCAGACCAATAGGTTGATGACCTAATCAAAGTCTATACACCGACGCGCTGGAGTGCATACAAGGGCATATGAGTAATACGATCTCTCAAAGGGATCATACAGGTTCAGTTACTGAAGAGGAAGACATGAGCTCACTCATGAGATATTGGGAAGAATCAAATTTCATGCACGGTCGTCTCGCTTTGGAAGCTTGACTGAATTTGTAGGTTTGATATATACTTTTGGAAAGTATATGATCAAGACCTAGGTATGATATATGCCTTTGAAAAGTATATGATCGATACCAACTCCCAATGATCAAATGAGAAACTTACTAATAAAACTCTAAAGTAGATAGTATAAAATAGATCTTATACTTCAGATTTATCCTGGATCTTCTAGTATGCAGGATGTACAGGTATTAGAAATACCTAAGGGTGATGTGATCATAAATGATTGTGTAACCATGACGCTTCCATTCCTAGATAGTAATGAAACGGGTCTGGATTTTAGTGACTCCTCTCCGTAGAGAAGTGATCTAATCTTGGTCTAAATATTGGATATTGATCTGAATGTGATTCATATGCAATGAGAAGATTAGATTTGCAGTCTTGATTTAATCAAGCATCTATGGGAGGCACGAGATTTGGATTTGAGATGTGATCTCAATATCCAAGTCACTATACGTGGAACAATACAATCGCCCTGTCGTTATCTCCAAGTATCCGCGGAGAGAGCGCATTATCCTTTAAAGAGTTCAGGATAATTCCATTGTTGATATATGTATCCGAGCATTGAGAAAATTGATAATCAAATGTGATTTGGTTATCATGAATAATATGAATTTTGATTCATATTATAAGGAGAGTTATCTTAGATAATTAAATGTGATTTAATTATCAAAAATGCAAATAATATGAATGTGATTCATATTATTTGGGCACATGAGAATAGAGATCCAAGATTATTAAATATGATTTAATTATCATGGATAAGAATAATGTGGATAGCATTATCCATATTAATCATATATATTATAAATGTAAATTATAATATATAAGAGAGAGCAATTTGTAATTTACATTAGTTAATTAAATGTTGATGTGAATTGGATTCACATTGGACATTAAATTGAAAATGTAGTTTACATTTTATTTTGGGTTGTGAATGTCATTCACAAATTTCCAATGGCATTATTGCAATCTTCACAAAATAATTTGGAATTATTTTGATGAATAATTTTGCAACAAAAGTTGTCGCATGTGTGGAATATTCTGTGAGATATGAGATCTAGACATAATTGGAATAAAAAAGCCTCCATACCATACATGGAGTGGATGGCCCACTTGGTCTCTCCAAGTTTGTGGTCGTCCACCCCATATATGGAAGGATGGTTGTTTTTCTTTCAAGTCATTCCATTTTTGTTGGTTTGATTTATATTGAAATATATTGATTAATGTTCAATATATTTAATTTATTTCAAACACAACAAATTGTTGTTGCAAATATTTTAGCAACAAATCATGACCATTAAAAGAAACACAAATCAATGAGAGCTATTGGATTGAGATCCATGGATCCCAAAATATTATAAAAGGAGAGACACCCCTTGCTCATCTTGGTTACAACACAACATGAGAACATAAAACTCTCTTTCTTTTTCTCTCTACATGCCCTCTCTCTCTCATATGATCGTCCACCATGGAAACCCTAGAGAGAGTCTCCATCGTGCAGCGTAAGCGTTATGTTGCTCGATCATTTCCTCGCGGATCTCTGTCTCCTTCGACGTGCCTTGCTCGTGAAGAAGACGTCGTATCTCGTTTGACGAGACCATGAGATTCGTCGCTTGGATCATCAACATGGATTGTGAGGAATACGTGTTTCATCAACGTGCTCGCAAGCGTCTCCTCCGTCTGATCGGACTTGAGACAGAAGGTCTCTTCGTTGAGAGACTCGATCGCAACCACGCTTCAAAAGGTAATCCTATTACTTGTTTGTGGTTTAGACGAAACGATCCGAGAAGTGTTCTTGGAATGTGTGATTTCGTCGCATGAATTTTTTTTAAAATTCCGCTACCTCGAGCAACTAGTGCGACTAGTCGCTCCCGATGGTATACGATGTGATCCTCACGCTTCCGTGATGCGCTTAAGGATCTCCCCATATCCTACCATCTTCACATCATTTTGAACAATTCCAAATCCATATATGCGATTGTAGCTAAAATCACCCGAATTGATGCAATCATAGCAAATAGAGAGTAGGTTCCCTAGAAATATATTTCATCTTGTTCATTATAACCCTTGGCACCTAATATTGCTTTATATTGATCAACGGTACCATCAACTTGGTACTTTTTCTTGAATACACACTTACATCATATGGTTTGCCTACCTTCTGGAAAATCATATAACTCTCATACATTATTTCTCTCGATTGAGTCCAACTCATCCCTCATGATGGTCATTTATGGTTCCGACTCATTTGAAGTCATTGCTTCATCAAAGGATACAGGATCTATAAAATCCGCTACATCCTCATCTACAGTGTAACACCATGCCTCGCACCCATAGAAATGATAATCGTCCATTCCATCCATGTGGATTGTGATGTGGGTCTCTTATTATCAATCATACTCGGGGGTTTTGTGGGTACATCCACTTCCTCTAAAGGATCATCATTGTTCACAGGTTCATTCTCTATATGTGGATGATCAGTATCATCCACTAATTCCAATCCCATCCCTAAGTCGTTTTATTATCTTACATGACAATAAGAGGATCTGTTCCCTCTATTTCATGCTCCTTCTCTTGATGTTTTTCAAGAAAGGTTGAATCATGACTTTCGATTAGACCATTTGATTCATGGAAGAACCTGTATCCTTTAGAATGTTCGCTATATCCAACAAATTTGTACTTTAATGTCTTGAAGTCTAACTTATTTCTAAGCTAACTCGGTACCAAGACATGGGCAACACATCCTCATTTTCGAAGATGACCCAACTCAGGTTTCCTTCCATTCCAAATTTCAGATGGCGTTGATTCTACAGACTTGGTGGAAATCCTACTTTTATGTAGTTAGTGGTCAACAATGCTTCTCCCCAAAATTTTTTTGAGAGATCTAAGTGTGACAACATACACCTTACTGCATTCATCAATGTGCTATTCTTTCTTTCATGTTGGAGAAAAATAAGAGCCTTGTTATTTCTGAGAACCCTAGGCTCTCTTATATAGTAGAGAGGCCTATGGGTAAATTACATAAAGTGGAAAACAGAAAACGAGAACAAGAAAGAGATACATATGAAATATGAAAAATACAAATATCTTCACACACCCCTCAAGCTGGAGCATAGATATCTATCACGCTCAGCTTGGATGAACACTTCTGAAATGATCCTCTGGGCAGTGGCTTGGTGAAGATGTCTGCGGTTTGCTCTCCAGTGCTGACATGGGAAGTAGAAATCAGGCCCTTCTAAAACATGTCTCTTGTGTAGTGACAATCTACCTCAATATGTTTTGTTCTCTCATGGAACGCAGGATTGTTTGCAATGAATAGGGCAGCCTGGTTATCACAGTGTAACTCCATGGGTAGAGGAACCTCTACATGTAGATTACATAGCACTGCTCGGATCCACATCATTTCTGTACTTGCTTGAGCCATAGCCCTGTATTCGGACTCGGCACTTGATCTTGCTACAAGTTTCTTGCTTTTCCAAGAAACGAGAGAAGTGCCAACAAATATTGCAAATCCCGAAGTCGATTTCCTATCCTTAGGACAACCTGCATAATCCGCGTCAGCATATGTGAATACAGAGAGTGTTTCTCCTTTCTTGAATAGTAATCCTGAGCATGGAGATGATTTTAGATATTTCAATATCATATATATTGCATCCATATGTACCTGTTGAGGTTGCTCCATGAATTGACTCACTCGACTCATTGCAAATGCAATATCCGGTCTGGTAATTGTAACATAAATGAGTTTTCCAACCATCTCTCTGTATCTTCTCTTATCGACTTCATCTGTATCATCATCATATAGCTTCATGTTAGGATCCATAGGAGTCGTGGAAGGTCGACATCCAACCATGCATGTCTCTGCAAGCATATCTGTAACATACTTTCTTTGGGTCATCACAAGACCCTGTGCATTTCTAGCAAATTCCAACTCCAAGAAATACCTTAGGGTGCCCAGATCCTTAGTCACAAATTGACTGCCCAGAAATTCTTTCGCCATCTTGATTCCCTGCTCATCATCTCCTGTAACAACAATATCATCAACATACACCATGATAGCAACAGTACCTCTAGACGTCTTCTGCACAAATAAGGAATGGTTTGCATTTGACCTCTTGAATCCCTGTCGTTCAATCAGCTCTGAAAGCTTTTGAAACCATGCTCTAGGACTCTTTTTAAGGCCATATATTGCCTTACGGAGCCTATAAACCTGTTAGCACTCCCCCTCAACAACAAACCCCGGAGGCTGCTGCATATAGACCTCCTCTTGTAGATCTCCATATAAAAATGCACTTTTCATGTCAAGCTGGAATAACGGCCAATCACGTACTACAACAACTGAAAGAAGGACACGTAAAGTAGAATGTCGAGCAACTGGAGAAAACGTGTCCAAGTAATCAACTCCATAGGTCTGAGTAAAACCACGTGCCACGAGTCTTGCCTTGTACCGATCAAGGCTTCCATCTGCATGGTATTTAACAGTAAACACCCACTTGCAGCTAACAATAGACGCTTCGGGAGGAGGAGAAACAAGTGTCCAAGTTCCACGAGACTGCAACGCAACCATTTCTTTTTCCATAGCAAGACGCCATTTGCTATCTTGTAGTGCCTCCTGGTAATTGCGAGGAACTTCTACTGCAGATAGAGCTACTGCAAATCTCTGAAAATCGCCTGTAAGACAATGAAAAGAGACCTGGGAAGCAAGTGTATAGGAAGCACAAGTATGCATCTGCTTCCTAATAGCGATAGGCACGTCCAAATCTCCATGATCATCATCTTGTTGTGCTTCATGTATCAATAGATCCTCAGACTCACCGTTAAACATCAAGTTATCAGAACAAACCTGAGGGCTGCTGGATGACAGACCATGACCAAGGTTCGAAAAAACGAAAGGCGGAACGAGGCGTTTTCCCTGGAAGCGAGGCGAGGCGTAGCCTCGAGGCGGTCGAGGCGTAAGCCTCAGTTTTATATAGAAAAATAATTATAAAATATATAGTAAATATATTTATTGGTGAAATAATATAACCTGACACATATAGTATATAACAATGTAATATATGATGATATTATGAAGATAAGAACATGAAAAAAGAATATGTCAATGACTTAATGCCATAACTCTTTCTAAATTTCTACCTAATCAAAAGGAAATCATCGGTTATAACTTATAACTATCACTAAAAAATTATCTAAAAGGGATTGGCTATAGTTGTCATTATAAATATCCAAGTTGTTGATATGAATCATATGATTTGAATCCTAATTATATGTTCTACTATACCCATATGAAGAACGGTTGTATGCATCCCCCCTGTTGCACAATACCCCGTCCCAAAAATTTTTTCTTATATGAGTATTCGAATTCGTATACACATTTTTATATGTTTAAGGATGTAATAATAAGCGTTCACTAAAATAATTTGGCATGTTAATGGTATATATGAATATGAAAGAGGTCAAATTCAAGCATATGAATATGAAAGAGGTCAAATTTAAGCATTCATTTTGCATAAATTAATAGTTAGTCGAAATTAATACTAAATATGAAGCAGTTTGTTGAAATAGTTACACATAATTAATAGTAAACATGGAGTAATGGGTACGAAAGAAACATCAGATTTAGGCATTTAACTTGTATAATCATTACCCTAAACAAATATATATTTATAAGCTTCTCAAACCACCATGTAAACTATTAAAATCATAAAAAAACCTTCAAAAAAAAAAAACGCCTCGACCGCCTCGAGGCGGAACGCCTCGAGGCTACGCCTCAGCCACTCGAGGCGTACGCCTCACTGGACGATGCCGAAGCGCACGCCTCGAGGATAAAAAGGCCCGCCTCACCTCGAGGCGTACGCCTCGACCGCCTCGAGACGCGCCTTTTAATACCATGACCATGACCTTGAGCAGAGGAGGACCGACGAGTATAGTACTTTGGTAACGGGGGGACAATGGTTACTGGAGGTGGTAAAGGTGGAGGTGAAGGTATGACAGGAGGTGGTGGTGGAGATGGCATAGAAGGGAACTGACTCATAGGAGGAGGTGGCATGAATACCTCAGTATCAGAATGGGAAGTAGTCATTCTTTCACCTGTAGGAGAGAAAAACATCACAGATTCAAAGAATGTGACATCGACGCTAACAAAATATTTTCGACACAGCGAATCAAAGCAACGATATCCCTTCTGTGTCCTGGAGTATCCTACAAACACACATTTGATAGCCCTGGGAGAGAGCTTATCAAGTCTTGGCACCAACTGATGGACAAAACCAACACAGCTAAAGACACGGGGTGTAAGAGAGAACTCCTTCTCAGGAAATGCTATAGAGAGAGGAGTTTTCTCACCCAAGACAAACGAGGGCATGCAATTTACTAAGTAGCAAGCTGTGAGAACCGCATCACCCCAGAACGAGTGTGGAGCACGACTCTGAATAAGTAGGGTTCTAGTGATATCCAATAGATGGCGATGTTTTCGCTCTGCAACACCATTTTGTTGTGAAGTGTAAGCACATGAAGTTTAATGAATTATACCACGAGACGAAAAGAACAAGGACAGAGCTCTAGTACAAAACTCCAATACATTGTCAGAACGCAAAATTTTCACAGAAGAAGAGAAAATATTTTGAACTTCATTGATAAACATTCGAATCACATCTCCTGCTTCAGATTTATTCTTCAATAAGAACACCCAAGACATGCGATAAAAATCATCTACTGCAACCAGATAGAATCTGTGTCCCTGGTGGTCAGGAACACGACTTGGACCCCAAATATCAATATGGACTAACTCGAACAAGGACCTACTGCTCCGACTCTGACGACTCGAGAAAGTAGACCGATGATGCTTTCCCAACTGACACGCTTCACATTGGAAGGACGACTTCGGAGAAAACTGGGGCAAAACATGACACATCTTCTGAAGAGGGAGGTGACCAAAACGGAGATGCCAGGTATATGGAGAGTCTGATCCTGTAGAATGGAGAGATGCACCGACATAAGGAGTATGGACCAGACGATAGAGACCATTCTGCTCACAGCCACAGCCAATCACCTTGCTCGAGGGTATGTCCTGAAAAACAAGAGATGATGAGTCAAAAATAGCTCGAAAGTTCAAATCCTTTGTAATCTGGCTAATTGACAGTAAATTCGTAAAGAAATCGGGAGCATATAACACATTCTGCAATCTCATGGAAGGTGTCAAGTTAATCTCCCCCTGTCTTGTGATCGGGGAATGTGTCCCATTGGCTATCACCACAGTTCGTCCTGAAGAGACCGGTCTATATAAAGTGAGCTGCTCTTTGTCCCCACAGAGATGATGTGTCGCTCCAGAATCCATAATCCGGTTTGTAATCATAGATCCATCACAAGAGGTAAGAGCATAAGAACTACCTGAGGTACTGGATGTGGCAGGTGAACTGGCAGAGGCAGAGACGGCCACATCTGACTGACCTCCAGGAGTTGTATCAGGAGGCATGATATTTCTCAGTCTGGCAACAAGATCATCGAATCGTTGGTCCAACGAGGAAGGTGCAGAAGACTCAACTTGTTCTGCTACCCGAGCCGATGCAGGAAAGCCATGCTTAGAGTAGCATGTATCCTCGGAGTGACCAGGGTGACGACAATAACTGCATGGTTGACAAATCCGACCCCCACGACCCCGGGGGCCACGACCACGAAAGGTAGAGGAGCCACCTCTACCCCTGGAGGCTGCCATCGCTGAAGGTGTCTGGCTGGTAGTCGAGCTTGGGACAGTAATTCGACTCAATCGGCGAAAAGCTTCCTCCATAGGAGGAATAGTAGCGTCAACAAGAATCTGAGACCGGGTAGCATCGTACTCTGGATCAAGGGCAGCCAGGAATACACCTACCATGGTAGCATTCCTGTACATCTTCTGCTGCTCAGGAGTGGCCGTCAACGGCATGAAGCTATGGAGCTTCTCAAACATCCCTCGTAGGGATGTGTACAGTGAGTGAAGGGGGCGTCCATTCTGCTTGACTGTAAAAATATCATGTTGCAGCTGAAGTATCTTGGTCTCGTTCCGCGCCTGCGAATATGTCGCCGCTAGAATATCCCACATAACCTTAGCCGTGGGCTGATGTAGTACATCGTTGGCGATCTCTATCGTCAACGTCCCAGATAGCCAGACTTTGGCATACGCATCATCCGCCTCCCACGAGACATTCACCCCAGTCTTCTCCATTGGCTCCTCTTCGGTAAGAATATGCTTCTCACCATTCAACTTCATCAGGCTCATGAACTGCATAGCCCAGAGCTTATAATTTGTCCCGTCCATTTTCACATTAGGCGCTGGACCTTTGAATGCGTCAGTGGAGGGTACATCAACCTTTTTCTCATACATATTGCCGAAAGAAGACTGCTACAAGTGCAAGAAATCAAAGTTTGTGTGTCTACATGGACATATATGGGTTTGGGTGAAGGTGTAGACTCATGCGCACCAACCCATCAACCAACTGACGAAGCTGAGGCGACGCGCGAGCGCGAGCCAACACGCGAGGCGCGCGGTGTGCGCGAGGCGAGTGCGCGGTGTGCGCGAGGTGTGGGCGCGGGCCTTACTGGGGAGAAGCGCAAAGCCGCGGCGCCGGAGAGGAGGCGGCGGCACGCAAGGAAAGGGCTGGAGGTAGGGTTAGGGTTTTTCGGGAATCGAGAGCTCCGGTCTAGGGCCGCCGCTCTGATACCATGTTGGAGAAAAATAAGAGCCTTGTTATTTCTGAGAAACCTAGGCTCTCTTATATAGTAGAGAGGCCTATGGGTAAATTACATAAAGTGGAAAACAGAAAATGAGAATATGAAATATGAAAAATACAAATATCTTCACATTTCAGTTACACCATTATTTTGTGGTGTATAAGGCATCGTAGTCTGTCTAAAAGTACATGCTTGAATACAATAATCAAACTCTTTTGAGGTATATTCTCCACTTCTATCAGTCCTAAGTGTCTTAATTTATTTTTCTATTTTTTTCTCTACTTATGTCTTATATCTCTTAAATGCTTCAAAGGCTATTGTCTTTCTTCCTAAGATATAGACATAAAAGATTTAGAGAAGTCCTCAATGGATGTTATGAAGTATTCCTTATTTCTATGTGCACTGACGCACAATGGTCCACATATATCTAAATGGATCAAGAATAATAATTCATTTTAGTAAATTGTCGTCGAAAAGGGTTCTCTGATAATTTTATCAATTAGACAATGTTCACAGGGCAATGTCCTTGCTCCCGTAATCTCAAGTAAAAGGTTAAATTTAATCATTTACTTCATTTTGGAATTTCTTGGATGATTCATGTGTCATAAATCAAAATACGATAAATAGCACATAGAGTACTCAGAAATCACATTCATTGATTCATTAGGACTTGTTACAGGAAGACAAAATAGGCCATGCTTGGGTAAAAATTTTCCATGGCATAGAACTTTTTATTCTTTCTTATGAATACATGTTTATTATAGAAATGAACTTCAAAAATCTTTCTTGAGCAGAATTGGAACATATACGAGGTTTTGATGTATTCCTAGTGCATATAGTACACCTTGGAGTATCGTTATATTGTCGAACAAGTCAAGCATGTATGACCCAACACCTTCAACAATTAAGTCGGTGTTGATCCCCATGAAGATCATTTGTTCTCATTTCTTCATCTCCTTGAGATCCAGTAGCCCCTCCTTCGTCTTGACAATGTGGCAGGTTGCACCAGAGCCAATCCACCACCCGTCACAGTCTGTAACGGCAGAATTACACTCCATGATAGTTATGAATTCAATTTTCGACTTGACTTTGTTCTTACATGCTTTGGCATTTCCTGTCTTCTTCTTGTTGGGCAATTGACCTTGAAATGACAATATGTGCCCCAACTTTGTTAGGGATGAGCATTGGGCCGGTCCGCTCCGGACTAGCACAAAAAGCCCGACCCAACCCAAGCCTAAATTAGGATTGTGTCGAGCTTGTGCCAAATATCTAGGCCCAAATTATTATTGGGTCGGGCTCGTGCTTAGCTCGGCCCATTCCGCCAAGCCCAGAAGCCTGGCCCGACTGATGGCCCCATGGATGGCCCACAAACCCGACCCAAGTTAGACATGGTTATGCAGCCGAGTACCTACAAACAAAACAGCGATCCATACTGGTTTTCACTATTAATGGTTAAATCTTTCTCATTACAATGTCATTTCTATTATTTTGTAATTCCGTTTTTCATTAATCCGAGTATCTACGGGTAATGTATGCGTAGCATATTGTTGGGTCCTCATGGCATGATTTCGTATTTTAAAACTTGTATATGATGCCAAACAAGTAGGGTTATGGAACATATCTAACGTTTGCTCATTTAGTCAATGTTGAGATGGCATTTATATTTGGTTGATGACTTCATGTATGACAATCGATGGGTGCTACTAAATCTCATGGAGATGTAAGGTACGGTCACAGAGATGGAAGGCATTTTTAAAGAAAAGATCAATGCTTAACTCCAGTTGAAGAAAACATACTTGTCGTTCGAAGTCCGAAGTTATTGATATGACGCCCAAAATTATATAAACATGTTGAACCTTATAACTACATAAGTAAGATATGTAGAAAATAACAATTACTTCACTAGATACTATCTAATTTGGAAAACTATGAATTACATGGTACTCCTGCAACACACCCTAACCGGAGGGAATAAGGTGGTGAATAACAAAAAAATTATTGTAGTTTGGTGTAGGGGTAACAAGAATCCCAATTACTAGAAACAACTTCCAAGAATCTGTTTGGCTTATTTTTCTTACTTGAAATCAGGACGAGATCTACGTACAACTTGACAATACCTTCTTTGAATAAGTTAAAACTCTCAGTTGGGTTGTTTGGATGTTACACAGCTCATCTACATACCTTGATATCCAAGATCAACATACAAGTAAGTCAAAGTCTTGTTGTTCTTCCTACATATATATCATTATATGTGATGAAGTACTTACGTTTAACTGCATGCTTGATTTTATATTTTTAATCCTATAATGATAGTTGATAGCTTTTATTTTAATATATTGCAAACTCTTTCACAACTTCATATCCATTGGGATAATATTGTTGAATCGATACCATGATATTCTATTGATGTATTTATATGGGTCGGGCTCGGGCTTGGACCCCCCCCCCCCCCAAAAAAAAAAAAGCGAACCTTGGGCTTGGCCCAAGGCTTGAAATTTTAGATGGACTTGGGCATGGCCCTTCCAAGATCCAGCCCAGCTCGGGACATGCTCATCCCTAACCGTAGCATGAGTCGCGTGGGTGTTTCCCATCTTTTCCCTTTAAATTCATTTTAAAGGATCCTAGTCTTCTCTTTGTATGCACCACATTAGCTTCTTCTTCCTCTTCAACCTCAAAAATCTTGACTTTCGATCTTTAATTCAAGAGGTCATGCTCAATTATTAGTTGTGCAGGTAGGTCCGTCACATTTCTTATGTTGCCATTCGTCCTCAGAGATATGGCTGCCATGTTGAAATATGATGATAGACTTCTTACAATGGTTGTTATTTGCATCCTTTCCGGAATCGCGCATTCAGGAGCCTCTAGGTCCTTGACCATCACGATCATCTTGTTCACGTACTCAATGACGCTTTTAGATTCCTTCATTCTCCACAAGTTGTACTTGTGTAAAAGAAGTTGGACACTCATTTCCGACTTGAAGTGATATTTGTCTTTAACAACAGTTCTAAGCTCGTACATTGATTCACAGGGCTCGAAAACCCGAATCAAATTCAAATCCATGTGAGTTAGCATGAGACTTCTAACCCTATTATCAGTCTTCTTCCACTATTCTCAGGATATAATTTCCTCCATAGTTGGATTTTCAGATAGAGTAGGATCGGATTTGTCTATAATCGGATGGATGGTATTATGTTTAAAAACAAGCTAAAGTAGATCTTTCTACTCCACAACTCATAATTAGTACCATTACGGTACTTAACTTTTCCCACCTTAGTGGCAATGATTTTGCTTGTCATTTTGGATCTAATGAAGTAAATATAAGTTTGCATGAGACTGTATTATTTAACAAGAATAAGCAAAAGTATATTAATAATTTTTTTAAAAGGTTAATCAAACAAGTGTGAGAGCAATCGCAAAAGATTTAATTTAAAGATCAACAAGATTATGTACTTTCAAGATAATGCTCAAAGATGCTTTATTTTTATTTATAAAGAATATGCGAAGGTACTTGTTTGTTTTTTATAACAAACTAACAATGAAAGACCAAAAAAACTCTTAATTAATATTAATAAAGGTAGATCTAAAGATTTATTTAAAAAAGTTAACAAAAACTTTTGTTTTTAAAGTATACCAATAGATGTATCTACTTTAATGTCAATATGCATGTTTTACTGAAGTTAACTGAAACAATATTAACAAGAAAATGCAAGAAAAGCAACTATATATATAAATGAATGGTAACATTCTCAAGAAAGAAAAACTTTATACAACCTTTATATATATAAGCAATCTAAGCCAAAAAAAAGTGCAATCAATGTAATAATAAAAAAGTTCACGTGATTATATAGAAACAAGCGCCTCCCTTTTTTAATTTAAGAAGCTTGACGTCAGAGCTTAGAATCTCCCTTTAATGCAAAAGATTCGTGTGACTCACATAAAAAAACTGCTTTTATTAGCAGATTGTGGATATAAACAAATAAAAAAAGACATGGGATCCTTTGCTAGGGGTTTTTTGTTGACGGGAAAGGAGGCAGCGACGACAACTACACTATCCGCAGCTCCGCAAGATGGGGATGTTGACAACTTGTTCGGACAGCACTCATGATCGACGGCATCAGAGCATATGCCGGAGATTGGGCGGCTTTGATACCAATCAAGGATCGAGCTACATCGCCGAAGCCTTCTTGAAAGAGAGAGAGAACAAGAGATGGGGATTTAGGGATTGAGTCGGAAGGGGTCTCCCAGTGTCGAGGTTCCAATGTTATATCTTTCCCCTCTAAATGGGAGGTTTAGATAGGGTGCGCAAGCCTTCGCGTTGTCCTCCCCCCTTACACCCATGCAGTTAGGGTTTCTGAAAGACCCAGTCTCGCACTGGAGGTCATTCTTCAAAACTGTCATAGCTAATCCTTCTGATGATATAAGAAACAGAGAGCAATTTACCTCATGAATCTAAGCGCCAACATGTAAACTGAACAAGAAATGCACTCACTACAAAAATCATGGACCTTTCATTTAAATCTTGTTGAAAGCTCCATCCAGAGAAGAGGACTATCTAGGAGAATATTTATATGACTAGGTACCCATCACAACTACGAGGAGGTTGCAAATGCATTTGAACAAGCTGATGGAGATAGGAGAAAATTACTCTCAACCAAATGGGTTCATTTATTTAAGATAAACACTCAGAATGAAGACATTAACAATGTCCACGCCATCAATGATGCTCTCGAAATTGCTACTTGGAAGAAAGGTAATACCGACATACTTCTTAGAATAAAGAATAAATAATTAATGATGACACCATCAACAATATAACATGAGACCTAAAGCGTTTCAGAGCCTATAAAATTGTTTTAGACAAGAATCAGTTAGCCCTTACTAGTGAGTATCACGTAATAGGTCTCCTATAAATAGTTTGTTAGTAAACATGCCTCTAAACCAATAGAAGGAAATCACAAAGTGAGTATTGTTGAAGAGTTTTATGTTATGTCATTATTGTTTTACAGTTATTTATTTCCTTTGTTTGTAATACGTAATCTACCTACTAGGGTTTCTCTCTTCTATAGGGCTCTATGAATAAACACAATAAAGTATTCATCTCCACATGTTATCAGAGTGGCAGTCCTAGATCGGAGCCCTGAGCCGAAACCCTAACCCTACCTTCTAGCCTCCTCTGTACGCCTCCTCCTCCTCCGTGTGGAGCCCTTGTAGCCCCCATCTTCTGCGTACGCGGTAGCATCGCCTCCTCATGGTTGTTGTGGCCTCGTGTGCCGCCAGCAATAGCAGCCAGTGGCTGCCACCTCGTAGCTGATGTTTTCTCATGCGCTGCCCCCTAGGTGCTACTCTGTTGCTCTGCCTTACAGCAACAGCCTGGTGTTCCACCCTAAGGGGTTTTTGACCTCCCAAAGATGATTCGTGACCCCACAAACGCGGTCCAGGTGCTCCTGCAGGTCTGAATTCATGTTTTTTGGTCTGATTTCAGATGTTTGGGTCTGATTTACCTTATTTAAGATCAAAATTAGACCATGTTTTGTCTAACAATCGTTGTGGTATGAGTCTAAGTCTATAATGATCTCTTATGTCCGTTTAGACACCTTACGATCGGACTAAGGTCTTAATGATTGGTCATGATGTCAGAAAGCACAGTTGATATGCCATCTACGAGTGCCTTCAAGGGTTCCGTGCCTATTGTCAAGATGGACGGTACCAACTATGAGATATTGGCAATGCAGTTCATGAATCGGATGCAATGCAATGGCAAGAAGCATATTCTCACGCAGGATGAACCAGTGAACAAGACTGGTACCAACACCTCATGTGTGGTTGATTATGCATATGCCAAGGTGTGGCTATTTGGTATCGTTTATGTGAAGATAGCCAACAATATCCTTAGTCAACCCAGATCAAAGGCAATGTGGGACATTCTCGTAGGGGCATACTCTCATGCGAAGAATGAGTCAAAAATACTATAACTCCAGCATGATATCTTCACGACCAAACAAGGTGACCCCTTCACGCTCGATATACATTTCTAAGGTTTATGTGTAAGCGACTTCACAGCTACATACCCTTGATGGCCTCTCTATAGCAGCACAGGGCCTATAGAAACTCTGTCATGACAGATGTTTTTCTGGCTGCCCTTAACCTAGAATATGACTCGGCTTACTCTCAACATCTTACCGATGCTACCATACCTCCTTTGGAGGAAGCATACCGTGTTGAGCCGATTGAGTATCTCCTTTGCCACACCTTCTCAGACTTCGTCGACTATGGCTGCATCACGTTGTAGAGGTGGATCTACTCCTTTTAGAGGACGAGGCACATGCGATAGAGGCACTTTACATCCACATCAGACATGCTCATACTGTCACTGTACGGATCATTCAGAGGATACGTGCTACTCCAAGTACAGATTCCCACCATCAACTAGTACCGCAGAGCAGAGTCAGACTGCTCATAATCTCATAGATCATCTCTACAATGATTCTTTTGCTCGTCTGAGAAAGATCATGTCTCCAACCGCTGGATCTTTCAGCACCACTCCATCCAGCATTGCAACCTCTGCCTCTACTAGTAGCTCAGGTTTACTCATGCATATCATGGTCGCTCTCGATCAGATCCTTTAGAGTAGATAATGGATTCCAGAGCAGCACACCATCTCTGTGGAGATATATTGCAGTTTGGTGCATACAGTCCAACACAACTAGGTAGATCGATAGTGATTGCTGATGGGACTCAGTCCCTAATGACTGGACAGGGGGAGGTTCATTTGACACCCTCCATATACCTGCATGCACTTGTTTATTTCCATGAATTTACTGTCTATTAGCCAGATTACAAAAGATTTACACTAGTTCCCTTGTTTTTCAAGATATACTCACGGACAGAGTGATTGGATGTAATCGTGAATATAGAGGGCTATACAGGTTGTCTCAGTCTCCATATGTTGGTTTTATTCCCCTTTCTGCAGGATCCACTTCCCTATACACATGACATCTCATATTTGGCCTTTCTGAGGACGCCCGTTCTGTTTCGAGGTGAAAATGTCATGCTGAAGTTGTAAGATCTTGGTCTCGTTCTTTGCAGGAGAATATGTGACAGCAAGGATATCCCACATAGCCTTCGCAGTGGGTTGACTCAGAATGTCGTTGGCTATCTCCATGGATACGGTACCAGATAACCATACACGTGCATATGCATCGTCAGCCTCCCATGAGGCGTTAACCCTAGTCTTCTCAGCAGGTTGCTCTTGTGTGAGGATATGCTTCTTGTCATTGCATTGCATAAGACTCATGAACTGCATGGCCCACAGTTCATAGTTCGTGCCGTCCATTTTCACAACGGGTGTTGGACCTTTAAAGGCACCCAGAGACGGAAGATCTACCTTTTTATCTGACATGATGACAACAATAATCTGCCACTGGGGTTACACGACTAGACAATAATGTCTACGTGAACATATATGAAGGCCGTTGTGGACGTAGACTCAAACCACAACGCCCTCCATACCTTGAGGGTTTCTCTAACTAGTTCGACTACCTTGGACCAAGCAGGGAGAACTGGTAGGGCTACAACCCAATCACGGTAGGGCTACAGCCCGATCACGCGCGTAGGGATAGCGCGTGGAGGTAGTCGCGCGCACAGCAGCAGTCGCGTGTGGAGGGCTCGCACGCGCAAGAGAGATCGCACGTATAGGGCGCAAACCAAGGGTTCACGCACAGAAGGCTCACGCGCAGGAGGGCGCACGCGCAGGAGAGGGTCACGCGCGTGCTCTGTTGGCCTCGAAGGCTCACGCACACGAAGGCTTCATGCGTGAGCGAGGCTTGCAGGAGGCGACGGAGGCGCGTGGGGCGCTCGGGCGAGCAGAGGCGGCGCCGGCCGAGGGGCTATTGGTGGGGACAAGGAACTAGGGCACAGGCTCCGGTCTAGGACCGTCGCTCTGATACCATGTTGAGGGAAAAATAAACGAGATAAATTCCATCAAACCCTAGAGCTCTCTTATATAGGAGAAAAGCTCTATGGGTAATTTACAGAAACAGGACAATAAAACTAAATAACATAATTATTCTAACACTAACAGCCCACAGCCAAGGCGATGTGGGACATCCTTGCTACTACTTATTCACCGGCAAAGAATGAGACAAAGATTTTACAACTCCAGCATGATATCTTTACTATCAAGCAAAATGGACAGCCACTTCATTTGCTATATACATCCTTGCATGGGATGTTCGAGAAGCTTTATAACTTCATGCCTCTCGCATCTACTCATGAGCAACAGAAGACTTATAGGAATGCCACCATGGTGGGTGTATTCCTGGCAACCCTTGATCCTGAGTATGAGGCGGCCCGTTCTCAGATTTTAGCACTCTACTATTCCTCCTATGGAGGATGCCTTCCGCAGACTCAGTCGGATCACTGTTCCATCTTCTATTGGCAGTCAGACGTCCTTAGCAATGGCGGCTTCCCGAGGTCGAGGAGGATCTTCTCAATTTCGTGGTCGCGGATGTAGGAGCAGAGGAAGTTGTGTTCATCATCCATATACTTCCTGCCATCGTCCTAGACATATAGAGGATACATGCTACTCCAAGCATGGATTCCCTACCTCTGTTAGAGTGGCTGAACAGATTGAGCCCCTAGTTGCTTCCTCTTTGGATCAATGCTTTGAGGATCTTGTAGCACGATTGAGGGGCATTATACCTCCATCTGGTTCTATGGTGTCTTCGTCGCCCCCCTGGGAGTCATTCAGATGTAGCTACTTCAGCCTACTCTAGTACCTCAGGTAGTACTTATGCACTCACTAACAGTAGTAGATCCGATGCTATAGAATGGATTATGGACTCCGGTGCCACACATCATTTGTGTGGAGACAGGGGTCAACTTAGAGCCTACAGATAGGTTCCTCCAGGACGAACTGTAGTTATTGCAGATGGGACTCATTCCCCAATTATTGGACAGGGGGAGATTATCTTGATATCCTCTATACATCTACAAAATGTGTTGCATGCACCTGATTTCTCTATGAATTTGTTGTCCATTAGCCAGATTACAAAGGACTTACATTGTCGAGCCACTTTTGACCCATCTCTCTTGTTTTTCGGGACATCCTTACGGGCAAGGTGATTGAGTGCGG
Organism: Ottelia alismoides; assembly: GCA_037367405.1. Lineage (NCBI taxonomy): Eukaryota > Viridiplantae > Streptophyta > Magnoliopsida > Alismatales > Hydrocharitaceae > Ottelia > Ottelia alismoides. Next base: position 254,715 of record JAZKJV010002786.1, read on the forward strand.
CCGTGAGCAGGGCGGTCTTTATCGCCTAGTTCGAACTCCCTATACTGGAATCTCCTCTGCTGGACTTGTCTCATCATTTATATGGCACATGCGCTTTAGTCATCTCCCGCTCCAGAAATTATGTCATGTTCTGCCTCAGATTTCGCCTCACATGTCCTTTCAATATGAGGCTTGGCAGTTGGGAAAGCATCATCGCTCTACCTTTCCCAGTCGTCAGAGTCAGAGCAGTAGCTCCATTTTTGAGTTGCTTTATATAGATATTTGGGGTCCCAGTCGTGTTCCTGATCAACAGGGACACAGGTCTTATCTAGTTGTTGTTGATGATTTCTCTCATCTGTCTTGGATCTTTTTATTAAAGAATAAATCTGAAGCTGGAGATGTTATCAACAATTTCTTAACCGAAGTACAAAATGTTTTTTCTGCTTCTGAAAAATTGTGAGAACTGATAATGCCTTGGAATTTTATACTCATACTCCAATTGTTTTTCAACCCAGAGAATTATTCATCAAACATCATATGCATACACTTCCCATCAAAATTGTATTGCAGAAAGGAAACATCGTCATTTGCTTGATATTAATAGGACGTTTCTCATTCAAAGTCGTACTCATCGTTCTTTTGGGGGCGATGTTGTTCTAACGTCATGTTATCTTATTAATCGCATGCCCTCGTCAGTCTTGGGTGAGAAAATTCCTTTCTCTCTTGCCTCTCCTGAAAAGGAATTGTTCTCACTCATTCATATATTTGGCTCAGTCGCCTTCGTCCACCAGTTGTCTCCATGTATTGAAAAGCTCTCTCCTAAAGCTGTCAAGTGCGTCTTTGTTAGGTACTCCAAGACACAGAAAGGGCACATGTGTTATGATCCAATGAACGTGAAGTATTACGTTAGTGTCGATGTCACCTTTTTCGAATTCGTGATGTACTTTTCTCCTACAGGTGATCGGTTGATGTCTTCAGATACTGATGATGATATATACATGCCATCACCACCACCATTACACACTACATCTCCACCACCACCACCATCACCGATACTTGCGCCACCTTCACTTACTATAATGGTCCCAACCATTGCCACACCACTATACCCGTCGGCCTACTTCTGCTCATGGTCACCGCTCATCATCTAGCACCATAATGGTCTACATGAGCAGGATTCTTTACAGGGGACATATGTGGAGGCTGCAGATTTGGACCTACCTATTACGCTTCGGAAACAGAAGCGTAGTTGTGTGTCATACCCTATAGCATCAATGGTCACCTTTGATCGCTTGACTGGCGATTTCAGGGATTTTGCAGTTGCATTACAAGTCGTGACCATCCCACGAAATTATCAAGAGACACCGAAGGACAATCAGTGGCGTTTGGCTATGGAAGAAGAGATGGTTTTTCTTCAGTCGAGAGGCACTTGGAACCTCGTCCCAACTCCTACTGGGATGTCTACAATAAGATGTAAATGGGTGTTTATAGTCAAGCAAAATGCAGATGATATCATCGACAGATACAAGGCAGGCCTGGTTGCATAAGGATTTACTCAGACATACGGGATGGATTATCTTGACACATTCTCACTAGTTGCTCATCATTCCACCTTACGGATTCTTCTCTCTGTTGCCGTGGTTCCTGATTGGTTGTTGTTTCAGTTAGATGTCAAGAATGCATTTTTGTATGGTGACCTTCAAGAGGAAGTCTACATGCAACAGCCATCTGAGTAACCGGGTTTGCTGTTGAGGAGGAGTGTTCACAGGTGTATAGACTTCACAGGGCAATCTATGGCTTTAAGCAGAGCCCTAGAGCTTGGTTCCATAAGCTTTTAGACTTGTTTGAGAAACAAGGGTACAAACGTTCGAATGCAGATCATTCCCTCTTTATACAGAAAACATCCGAAGGTATAATTGCTATTATGGTGTATGTTGATGATATTCTTATTACAGGAGATGACATGCAAGGAATCAAGAGGGCGAAAGAACTCCTGGGTCGTGAATTTGTCACCAAGGATTTTGGAGCTCTTAGATACCTTGGGGGACTGGAGTTTGCCGGAAATCAACAAGGGCTTGTGATGACCCAGAGGAAATACATCACTGATTTGCTAAGTGACATGAGAATGCTTGGATGTCGACCTGCCACCACACCCGTAGATCCAAGCATGAACCTATATGATGATGATACTGATGAGCTTGATAGGAGGAGATAGAGAGTTGGTAGGAAGGCTTTATTGGACATGCGAGCCCACGGCGAGCCATTATGAAATAAATGTTATTGCACATATCATTCCCTGATCTGAAATGAAGAATAAATAATTTTCATAATAGGTCCCTTAGTACAACTAGGGTTATGTACCATGGCCATCTTAATAATCATACAGCTGTTGATTCAACTATTGAATCATAGATGCTGGTGCTTGGATGAATATCTAAATGGTTAGATTGAGGACTCATCAAGCACTATCAAATGATTGTTAAGAGAGATCTCCAGCCTGAGTAGGAGATGGCAATCCTTTCTCATTTAGGCCGATATCTGACCGACCTCTTGATGCGGGTCCTCTGCATAGGAATAGAGATTCAGAGGTGTCAAATTAGTTAGGTCAAAGAGTTGACTTAATGAGATCGAGATAACCAAAGTCCTATATCGTATGCTGTCACGATACAGGCACACATCCTCTGACCGGAGACAGATGTGTTATTAAATATCTAACTATGTTTATTTGGCAGACCAATAGGTTGATGAGCTAACCAAGTTCTATACACCGGCGTGCTGGTGTGCATATAAGGGCATATGAGTAATACGATCTCTCAAAGGGATCATACAGGTTCATTTATTGAACTGGAAGGCATGAGCTCACTCATGAGATATTTGGAAGAATCAAATTCCGTGCCCACCGTCGTCTCGCTTTAGAAGCTTGACTGAATTTGTAGGTTTGATATATACTTTTGGAAAGTATATGATCAAGACCTAGGTATGATATACGCTTTTTGGAAAGTGTATTATCAAAAAACGTGATATCTGCGCTGACATAATATCTCATGTGTAACAGGTCATAGCAACGATAGCCCTCCTGAGTTCTGGAGTACCCAACAAAGACACATTTGATAGCATTAGGAGAGAGTTTATCAATCCGTGGAGACATGCGATGGACAAACGCAACAGATCCAAAAACACGAGGGCTAAGAGAGAATAATTCCTTGTCAGGAAAAATAAGTGAAAAAGGAACTTTCTCCCCTAGTACTGACGAGGGCATACGGTTAATGAGATAACAATCCGTAAGAACGGCATCACCCCAAAAGGAATGTGGGGTACAACTCTGGAACAAGAGAGTACGGGTAACATCAAGAAGATGACGGTGCTTTCTTTCAGCTACACCATTCTGTTGAGACGTATATGCACACGAAGTTTGATGAAGAATGTCATGAGCCTGAAGGAATTGAGAAAGTACATGCGTACAGAATTCAAGCGCATTGTAGGTTCTTACAATTTCAAAAGCGGTGGAAAAAAGATTTTGCACTTCTCTTATAAAATTTATTATGACATTCCATCTTCAGATTTATTTTTCAACAAGAAAACTCAAGACAGATGACTAAAATCATCGATAGCAACTAAATAGAACATGTGTCCCTGATGATCGGGAACACGACTTGGACTCCAAATGTCGACATGAAAGAACTCCAAAGGGGAGCTATTGCTCCGACTCTAACTACTAGGAAAGACCGACCGATGGTGCTTCCCTAACTGACATGTTTCATAGTTGAATGATGAGAGGGGGTGAAATCTGTGGAAGAACTTGACGCAGTTTCTGAAGCGGGAGATGACCAAAATGCATATGCCAAAGAAAAGGAGAAACCGGTCCAGCAACATGGGATGATAGGCCATCATAAGATGTTTTGGCTAGTCAATAAAGTTACCTTGCTAATGACCACAGTCAATCAGCTTGCCCGTAAGAATGTCCTGAAAAACAGCAGAGGATGGATCAAATATTGCTCGACAGTTTAAATCCTTAGTAATCTGACTGATAGATAATAAATTCATTGAAAAATTAAGAGCATGCAGCACATTCTGTAAACGCATAGATGATGTCAAGGTGATCTCCCCTTGTCCTGTGATAGGAGAATGAGTCCCATCTGCTATGATCACAATCCTTCATGGATGAACCTGACGATAGGCAATAAGATGACCTCTATCTCCACACAGGTAATGTGTGGCTCCAGAATCAATAATCCACTCGGATATATCAGAACGAGGATAAACAGTAGAGGCATGGATACTACCTGAGATAATGGCCCCTGTAGTGGCGGCAAAATCAGGGCTTGTCTCTGAAATAGGTCCTGGGGTACTAGATGATGGCACAATGTCTCTCAGTCGAGACATAAAATCATCATATCGTTGATCTGATGTGGGTGGCACAACTTGCTGATGAGGAGCCTGCTCTACTACACATGCTGATGCTGGAAAACTATGCTTAGAGGTAGCATGTGTCTTCCGTATGGCCATATCTGTGACAGTAGGTACAAGATGGTTCACGATCACGTCCACCTCTTCCTCTAAATGCCCGTCCACGAAAATGAGATGAGCCACCTCTTCCTCGAATGGCTGTCATAGCAAAAGAATTTGGCACTGGGCTTGAAACATTTATCCTGCTTAACCTCCGAAAGGCCTCCTCCATGGGAGGAAGGCCAGAAACACGCCAACCATCGTAGCGTTCCGGAATGTCTTCATCTGTTCTGGAGTCGCCATAAGTGTGTTAGAGTTATTATATTTACATTTATGCATGTGACCCTTCAGGTTCTGTAAACCCTCGTGACCCTTCAGGCTCCGTAACCCTTGGTGACCCTTCGAGTTCCATAACCATTTGTGACCCTTCGGGTTCTGTAACCCTTGTACCCTCTAGGGTTTTCTCTCTATATAAGAGACCCTAGCTTTATGGAATAAGCATCTCATCCGTCTCTTATCTCCACATGGTATCAGAGCGACGATCCTAGATCGGAGCTTAATACCCTAAATCCGCCACCACCATCAACCTTCTCTCCATCGACATAGAGAGAGGGCTGGAACTCCTGCGTGCTCGTAGGTTCGATGGTCCCGCGCAAGGCAGTCTGAGTCCCCAACAGCACCAGTTGCTACCTCCAACGGTACCTAAAGCGTTGCCCGATGCTCCAGCAACTCCAGCCGCACCTCTTGCGTCGTCGGCACTGCCTGGAGCCCCCCCCCCCTCCAACTGCCCTTACTTCACCATGACTTGTTTCTCCCAACTTGATATTCCATACTTTTTATTCTATCAAGTATGTGAGAAAGGAGGAGTCAGAGATTCTTCAGGACATCTGCTACCCCACTGCGACTGACAGACCAACACTCCAGACTACTACTCAGATCATCCGTCTTCATCGAGCATCGACTTCTTCGTCGGGGCGTATACTTCTTCTTTTACGACCCGACTACTACTCCATGTTGGACTTCTTCTACAACGATTCTTCTCCAGACACGACAGAGATATGTTCCGATGACCTTCAGGCACGACAGAGATACATTCCGGTGACCTAATATCGCAGCGACTCTACAGGCATGGCAGAGATACATTCCGATGACCTGAAAGCCGCAGACCCGTCCTCGAGTGAGGTCTTCTACCAAAAACGGGCATATATTCTTATGATGCTTCGTGTGACGATGTGGTGTATACTTTTTTCGTTTTGTTACAAACTGCAGCTTTCTCGACTCCAACTTGAGGGGGGTGTTAGAGTTATTATATTTACATTTACGCATGTGACCCTACAAGTTCCGTAAACCCCCGTGACCCATCGGGCTCCGTAACCCTTGGGGACCCTTCGAGTTCCATAACTACTTGTGACCCTTCGAGTTCTTTAACCCTTGTACTTTCTAGGGTTTTCTCTCTATATAAGAGACCCTAGCTTTATGGAATAAACATCTCATTGGTTCCTCTTTTCAACAGAGAGGAACAAAGCTATGAAGCTTCTCAAACATTCCATACAAGGCGGTGTAGTGGACATGTAGTGGTCGACCATTCTGCTTAAAGGTGAAGATGTCATGCTGCAGTTGTAAGATCTTCGTCTCATTCTTAGCCTGTAAATACGTGGTAGCAAGAATATCCCACATAGCCTTGGTCGTGGGTTGGTGCAAGACATCATTTGTTATATCCGATATCAAGATACCAAACAATAAGACATGTGCATAAAGCGTCATCAGCCTCCCAGGAGGCATACAGCCCTGTCTTCTCCGACGGCTCTTCCTCGGTAAGAATATGTTTCTTACCCATTGACTTCATTAGACTCATAAATTGCATGGCCCACAACTCATAATTAGACCCATCCATCTTGACAATGGGTGCCGGACCTCTGAAGGCACCCATGGTGGGGATGTCAATCTTGTTCTCTAACATCATGTCAATCAAAGAAGACAAGGCTTGTAGAGGAAGAACCTCTAATATTGCCGCACGAACTACGTATGGACCTCCGCAGGAGAGCTGCGGGGTAGTCCGAGACTGTAAGAGGCAGCGGGAACCGCCTAAGCAAGTGGGGCCGCCTGGGCTGGCGGGGTCGTCTGGATTGGCGGAGGCAGCGGGAGCCGCCTGGATGCAGCAAGGTTGGGCTATGCTGGTATGCGTCTAGGCTAGCGGGAGCCGCCTGGGGGCAGCGGAGCTGAGAGCCGCAAGGGAGGCGGTGCGAGGAGGCTTGAGGTGGGGCTACGTTTAGGGTTTCGATATGAGAGCTCCGATCTAGGACCGTTGCTCTGATACCATGTTGGGTAAAAATAGAAAAGGTTGATTATTCCATAAGCCCTAGGCTCTCTTATACGGAGGAGAGACCTATGGGTAAATTACATAGAATAGACAGAGGAAAGAAAAATAGATAAAGGGGTACATGAAAGACATAGATCTCTACATCTGTTGCACGTCACTCTATACTACGCATCCTTGTTGTTGTTGTGGTAAAGACTGGCCCCTTTTCCAATTAGATGTCAAGAATGCCTTTTTATATGGCGATTTGCACGAAGAGGTGTATATGCAGCAGCCACGTGGGTTTACTGCTAAGGGGGAGTCTAGTATGGTGTGCAAATTTCATAAGGCCATATATGGCCTTAAGCAGAGTCCGAGGCTTGGTTTCAGAAGCTCTCAGAGTTGATTGAATTACAGAGCTTTGTCAGATCTACTGCGGATCACTCTCTTTTTGTTAGAAGGACCCAGAAGGGTATGGTTGCTATTTTGGTTTATGTTGATGATATTGTTGTTACAGGCAGTGATAATGAAGGTATTCAGGCAACCAAGGACTTTCTTGGACAACAGTTTGTCAATAAGGATCTTGGTAAGCTGAGGCAGTACAAGAAACCAGTAGGGAATGGTAATGACGCAAATGAAATATATCATTGATCTCTTATCTGAGACGGGTATGACAAGATGCAGATCCGCTACTACTCCAATGGATCCTAATGCACGGCTATATGATGATGACTCTGCATAGGTAGATAAGAGACAGTACAGAGAGCTGATAGGGAAGTTATTGTATGTCACGATCACCAGGCATGATATATCATTTGCTGTCAGCAGAGTTAGCCAATTTATGGAGCAACCAAGGCAGTCTCATATGGATGCAGTCAATAAAATCTTGAGGTATCTCAAGTCTTCTCCAGGTGCAGTTCTATTCAGGAGAGACACAACCCTGAAAGTGCCAAGGTGTGTGGATGCAGATTATGCTGGATGTCCCAAGGATAGGAAGTCGACCTCAGGTTTCACTGTGTTTGCAGGCAGCTCTTTGGTTTCTTGGAAGAGCAAGAAACAGACAGTTGTGGCCAGATCGAGCGCAGAATCTGAGTATAGGGCAATGGCCCAATTGAGCACAGAAATGATGTGGGTCAAGTCAGTTCTGACCGACCTAACTATGGAGGTGCCACTTCCTATGCATCTACAATGTGATAATCAAGCTGCTTTGTTTATAGCAAACAATCCTGCCTTTCATGATAGAACAAAGCACAATGAGGTTGACTGCCATTACACCCGTGATTTGATTCAAAAGGGATATATATATTCACTTCTCATGTTGCTTCAGGAAATCAAATTGCTGACATGTTCACCAAAGCCCTTGCAAAGGGACCATTTCATCGTAGTTGTTCCAAACTAAGCATGATAGATATCTATGCTCCAGCTTGAGGGGGAGTGTCAAGATATTTATCTCTTTAGGTGTTATCCTGTAATTGTCTTTTTCTTTCGGCTATCTATGTAACTTGTCCCTAGGGCTTTTCTCCTATAAGAGAGCTCTAGGGGTATGATGAATAAACAAGTTCTCTTTTCTCATTTCCACAGTGTCATCTAGCGTGAGTTGAGATTTCTTTCTGTTGGTCTAAGCTAAGCATTGCATGCTCAGCTTCATGTGTTGTTTCTCATTCGTCTTGTGGATAGCTTTACAGAATTGCCTCATGTGTTGTTTCTTGAATACGTAATACATGCACAACTCCAGCTTGCATCCCTTGAGATCCCTAATAAGATCCTTTTGACTGAAGATATTCATCCCCATCTGACTCAGGTGTTCCACCCACATATGCACAATTCAGACTCCGATCTTACTGATTGAGATGCCCCTGAAACAGAACCTGTAACTGTGAACCCCTACATTACGTATAAGGTCTTCTGCTTGTTGCCTTTGATGACAACCACTCCACCTTTGGCAACCTACGTGACTCCACCTTCAGTGTTGTACCAATATCCTTTAGAGTCCAATACTCCAACGAATATCAGGTTCTTCCTCAGATCAAGAATATGGAGTACTTCTATCACCGTCATCACAACTCCATCACGCATCATGATCTTCACAGTGTCGATCCATACACTTTTGGATGTTGCATCATTCCCCATGACGACAATTCCGTTATTTATCTTCTCAGATGTGCAGAACCAATCTTCATTGGGAGTTCTATGGTAAGAACAATATGAATCAAGAATCTATGTACTATCCATCGCCTTCTGATCTTTGACAGTGAGAACCAAAATATCTTCAGAATATGCACCTCCCTGAGCCACACCAGCAACCGTGTCTATGCCTTTCTTTTTCAGACAATCCTTCTTCCAATGTACAGGTTCCTTGCAGTAAGTGCAGATGTCCTTAACATTGTGATTTTTCGACTTGAACTTCCGTTTCCCCTCCTTCGCGTGTCTAGAACCCGCACGACTCTTGTCATGAGTCATAACCAAACCTACAGTGTAGAGTCTTGCTTCCCGGTAGCCATATACCAAAGTTCACGTGTATGCAAACTCACGTGAACTTCCTCTAGGGTTATCGATTCTCCTCTCAAAATAAATGATTGAAGAAAATTCTCAAATGAGAAAAATCCACAAAATCAAGGCAGCATCCTCATCGTCAATCTTAACATATATGTTTTCTAAATCCACCAACAATGTATTTAAGCGATCTAGATGTTCTTTACGAGATGTAACTTCCTGCACGTGGAGAGATAACATGTGTTGCTTCAATAACAACTTGTTGTCAGAAACTTCATCATGTACAGACTTTCGAGTCTCAACCACAGACCGACCGTGGAATCCTCATCGACAACCTCTATAATAATCTTGTCCACCAAACACAGCATGATCATCAATTGTACCTTTTCTTCCTACATCATCAACTTGGAGGGTTTGAGTGCCTTCGTCCGCTCCTGATCCAGTGACATCCAGATGCCATGGTGCTTCAAAAGGATGTGCATCTTGATCTACCATTGACTGAATCCATTCTTCCATGTAAACTTCTCGATCTTCATATTGTGCAACGTTATCTTGCTTGATCCAGACGGAACTCGATGCTCTGATACCAAGTTGTTGTGAATCGTGGAAGCACGGACAAATGAGATTAATCAAGCAAGCATGGAGAGGCACAGCTTTACAAGGTTCACCCGTAACTGGGCTACATCCCTGGGCAACGGTGATTGATTTTCACTATGTGGCGAAAGAAGAAAAGTACAAATGATACTTAGAGCCCTAAAATGAGGAGTTTATATAGTACTCCCGTACAGACAGATTCTTAAAACAAACGGATCCATATACACGAAGTCATATACCCTAGCAAGACCCCTATTTTGTTGGAGTATGATACGCTGGAGGAGGTGCATATCGGGTTCTTCAACTTAGGTCAAATGGTTAGAATTCAAGGCATATCAACATCAACGAATAGAAAGATGATGATCCCTACAAAGATTTACTTATTAAAGGGCTTCCCACGAAGAATCATACTTTTTATGTGCAACAAACTGAGTGTGCTCGATCTATGCTCGGAGTGCTATTTGCTATTATTTCTATGCATCGTCTACCTCTTCTTATTACATTTTCTAATTCCAAGTAATTGCCCCAAACCATCAACAAAAGAAGGGTTAGCCATTCTTTGTGAAATGAGAAAAGTTTTGACACTGCCAAAACAAACTAACTTTATCAACATTTCAAATTGTAAGTACATGGGGAAATCTAAACGTGGTAGAAAAAAATTGTCAAAATTCCACAAAAGTTGGCAGTAGGAGATGCATCATCATACCTCAAAATAAGAGCTATAAAATGAACCACCAAATCCTGCACACCAGGACATTCCAAATTCTGCTTCGTTATGACCATCTACATTTGAAGTGAATGGCAAATTATACTAGCCCAAAATCATGATCATCAAATTTGTGTTCCGAGTAATTTTACACTAACATCAGTAATAAACAGATTCTGAGTTGATTCTTAAGCACGAGCAGGTTTTTGCTGCAAAGAAATAACATCCAATCATTAAACCTACTCTCTAACCACTGATTGTTCAATATAGCAACTCATGTTTACATGATCAGAATGATATCAGACAGATTTCTATTGACAGTTTCAGCTTTCTATATAAGATAGCCAACCTCATGCATATTCAGTGTTATTGCTGAAGATGTGAAAGGCGTATCCCGAATACAACTATATTCACCTACATAGAATGCTAATGTCGTTGGTTAGTAGTCATGTGCTTATATGGGTACATGGATATATGGATGCGGGGCCGTTTACCCATTCTTTTATATATTGTACTCACCCGCCACATCCCCCCATGCCCTAATCTCTTTCTACTGCAAGAGATTGGGGTTATTGTGCCTTCGTGGTTTTTCCTCTCCGTAGGATTCTCTACGTAAATCTTTATCTTCATCCTTGTGGTTTGCTCACTCGTATTCAACATTGTATATCAAAGCCTCGTTGAGGTTGTGGATCGTGCCCGATGCTGGTGCATATCGGTTCTTCATTGATCACATGCTCATTGCCTCGCACATTGCATTCTCGTGCGCTCACGATGTTCTGCACCACCTGGAGGGTTCCTATCTTCAGCTGCAAGCCCCTCTCCACACGAGATAGAAGGGTTGGGAGTGCCTCTCCCCTCTATCGTTGTGTGTCCCCCGAGAGCAATCCACTCTCCCTGCATGTGGGAGACCTTACTCCGCCTGGGTGCATCGCTGGTTGGAAAAGGATCCGGCTGCCCAAACCCTCACATGCAATCCAAATCCCAGTACACGTCTCCAACGCAAATGCCCGGTGCATGTCCAGCCCAACACACACCCAACAGCCTCATGTGTGTGTCTATCCCCATATGAACGCACGGGTCCTGCCTCCCCCCTCCTGTGGAAGAGGATCTACCAACCTCCTACTGTCCAACTTGCACGAGTAGCTCCCCTGTTTCGCAGGGTTCCCTCCAGAACAAGGGTTGCTCAATTGTTTTGCTATGCTCTCCTTTTCTTGGAGGTTTAGAAGACTGTGTGGGTCATGCTAGCTTCACGTTCCTAATTGCAAATGTGAAGGTCTTCTCACAAAATGTTGGTGTTTCGCCTGGAGAGGGGATCTTGTACACCTAGAGCCTTAAATGGTTCATTGGTTGTTAGCATGGTGTTGTTATTGCATGTGTGGCCTCCTTGTGCCCACGTGCCTAGGTTTGTGTCCTCATTCATGTTCTTACTCTGAGAGTGATAGAGGTTTTTTGTTGCTGATTATCCATGTGTGGCAGGTTATTTTATTTCAGTTTATGTGTTTCAATGTCATTTCCTATTTTTTGCGGTCGCACTCTTTCCAGTTCGGTGTATACCATCAAGGAGTTACACCTTTTCTTGAAGAGATCTACCATTGGAGAGCCTAGGTCTATGCATTTACTAATGTTATTTTAGCTATGAATACTACGAGAACATAAAATACTCATTTTGACAATTATATTGTGCATGGATCTCCTACTACTATTACTCGGAAGAGGACTATTTATGTTGTATATAGATTCTTCCTTCGTGATGCACTTCAAGATCCTGATTTTCCATAAATGTTCTGTTGCCAGCAAAATCACTAAAAATTTGAATTGTAGGTCAATGTTTGACTAGACACTGTGTTTCAGAAGACTTAAAAATAAGGAAGAAAAATAAAAATTGGTTTGGTTGGGGTTGGCTCATATCTCCTTCATCCCAAATTTGTCAAGTCATTGCTTCTGTGATGAAGACTTGACTCAAGAAGGGCAACTATGTGTTAGTATAGCAATGGCATGAATTACTAGATCATATCAAAGGAGTTGGTCATATCAATTTTTCTTTCGTATAAAAGTTGATTCCTGAGATCTTCTCCGATGCGTCTAAGACTTGACTCAAGAAAGGCAACTATGTGTTAGTATAGCAATGGCATGAACTACTAGGTCATATCAATTTTTTTCTTATAAAAGTTGATTCCTAAGATCTTCTCTGGTGCGTATGAGGTTTCTCTGAAGTGTGAAGTGTGTAAATTTGCAAAACATGCATGCACCATGTTTCCTGCCTCTGCTAGTAAATCCACACAAGTTTTTGGACTTGTGAATTCTGAAGTTTAGGGTCCTTGCAATATTCCAAGTTGGTTGGGATACAGTTACTTCATAATCTTTATTGATGATTGGTCAATACATATCACTATCTTTCTTAAGAAGAACGGGAATGATGTTCCTGGTTGTCTTGTGGTTTCACCCCACTTCTTATGGAATATGGGTTCCACATAAAAATCTAAGAGTTTTTTTTCTATTTTGGCAATTGTTTGATTTGCTACCACATTACATTGCTTGATAATGCATAATTTTAAAAAATCATTCAGAGAGGCATTTGGACCATTCTACAACAGAACGGTGTTGCAGAGAGGAACTGTGAGATAATACTCTCTGGAATAGAATATTGTTATATCTCTTGTTTTCATATAACATCTTTCTGCAGGACTTTAGGTGTCTGATCTTAAGTGTGCAGAGAAGCTCTTCGACGTGAGATATCAAGGAAGCATGAAGAAAGTTGGAAGCTCTCACGTTCTTTTGCTTGTTCTATGGTATCAGATTTGTAGTGTTGATCTTGGTCTTTGATCCAAGATTGTAACGCATCAGCTTTGTAAACGGTTGAGACATCCACATAAATATTGATGAATCTCGTATTCACCATGCTAAAATCCGCGTATAAAACCCATGTCTTAATCAAACCAATAAAAATCTCCATTAATTCTTTATTTTTATCTTGTATTATATTGTGTATAATTAACCTTATTTAATTGTTTTTAATTCCCCTTATTTTCTTTGTAATTACTTTCTCATCAAAAACGCCTAAAAATTAGGTAGATTAATTGTCTATAATTCACTAACCCTTAAAAAGACTAAAAAATACAAAAACATCTCAAAAACTAAAAGTCAGTGTTTTTAGCCCCTTAAAAATACCCCCAAAAATACTTTTTGTACAAATGACCTCTTTTGACTTTTTGTCCAACATGAAACTTGTAGATCTCGTCGAGATGAGCAACTTTCATTTTTTGACTTTTTCTTAATTTTTCTTTTAGCTATTTCTTTTGTATTTTTCTTTGTTTTTATATTTTGAATTTTCTGATTGGGCCACGTGGCGCCCTCTGGGCCTCCCACGTGGCCCGCTCCCCCTTCCGCCATCCGACGCTCCCCTAGGCCGTCAGATCTCCTCCATCTCCGCCGCCCATCGCCACTTCGCTCCCAGCCCTTGGATCCTGCCCCAGATCTGATCCTATCCGCTCCTTTCCGCCTTAACCACAGTCGCCCGATCATATACCATCCAACGCCTCTCCGTGTGCCACGTCGCCTCTTTTTCTCCCACCGTTGGATCTCCCCCATCCCCCAATCTCACCCGCTCCTTCGCGCCTCCACCTCAGCCGTAGATCTCTCCTTGATCCAGTGGCTACTCACCTTCCACGTCACCCTTTCATTTCCCCCCGTTAGATGGAAACCTACTTCCATCTAGACCATCCCTCTCCGCGCACCTCCCAGCCCTTCGATCAGATCCTAAGGATCTGATCTACGACATACATCTGCGCTGACACCTGGACCGTTGGATCGCATGATCCAACGGTCCAAAACCCGTCGTCAACCTCCAATCCACCACTTGGAGGTCTCCTACTTAGCTTCGGTCGCCCTCCGATGACAGCGGAGGGCAGCTTAGGTGAGGCGATCATGGTCGTGAGAACTCCGGTGTGATCCATGGCCTTCGACCATGTCGCGGCACCATCGTGCTCCGACGAGCACCGAGGAAAGGTCAACCTCGTTGTGCGAAGACAGGGGCTCCATCTGAAGCCCAGCCCAGGCCACTACCTTCACCGGACTCCCCTTTCCGACGAGGTCCTCCCTCCCCTTGTTTTTCTTTGATTTTCTCTTTATTTTTCCGACTTCATCACTCGTCGCCACCCTCATCTGATCATCTCACTAGCTCCGCCTGACCACCAGCATCTTCGTCGACCACGCTCGGCCACCCCTTCACCATCGGGCATCTTTGCTCCCATTTCATGTTCACTCATCATCTTGCTTGCAGGTACAGGAGCTGGCCGAGCCCTCGTTGCCGCGCATCGCCCTCGGTTCCACTGCTCGGCCGTGTGTCGCCCGAGCTCCTCCATCGCCGATCACTCTTCGACGGAGGCCCCGCTTCTCAGCCGCCTCGGTTCTTGCACCACCGTAGCCACAACTGAGCTCCTCCGCCTCCTCGACCGCTCCATCATCTCGCTGTGCTTCGCAGCCACCGTCGGATCTAGGGACGAGTCCCTTGATCTTACGGCCATTGAATCTCCATGACAACGGCCCCATACCTCCAGGCTCGGGAAACCCAAGCCTCGCATTCCCAGCCGCGTGGAGGCTTGGACCATCCGAGCCTCAGCCTCGGTCCGAGCCTCGTGCCTCCCCCACCGAGCCTCTGGTTCGGGCTCCGAACCTCAGGCCCGAGCCCAGATCACAGGCTCAGGACCCCCGAGCCTCGCACCCCCCCCCCACCGAGCCTCCTGGCGCACGTGTTGCGCACGTGTGCTCAGGAAAAATTGCATAGAAGCCCCCGAACGTTTCTGAAATTGCAAATATACCCCCCCCCCCACTTGGGGTAAATTACAGAAGGGCCCCCCGACTTTGTGAAATTGCATATAATTCCCTCCAGGGACCTATTTGAAAGAAAAATTTTATTTTAATTACATTTTAGTCCCTGCAATTTCATTTTAGCATATCTTCTTCATACGAACTCTGTTTTTAGCATATAATATGTAATTTTGAAGCTCTTTCCATGCTCTATCATTTAACATAACTTGAGGATAGATCCGGAGGCGTTTATTGAGAATTATTATTTGAGGATCATTATTGACTCTTGTAGGCTTTGACATATTGGTGCTTGAGATTAATGATAATTTTTGCAGGAATTCGGATGATGATTTTAATCTGGTTAAACCCTTGTTGATTATTCTCAATAGTCTAGTTTTGACAGGGGATTAATTTAGATAAATTCCTCTAATATTATTGTCGACTATTCGAGGAATTAAATCAAAGACATTTGGAGGCCGGATTGCTTGGTAGATTGTTTCTGTATTTGCTTGTTATTACGTGAAAAGTTTTATAACTGCTTTGAAGTTTGAACCACTATACAACCCCATCTAGTGGTATCTCGATCCATGAATTCACAATAAATATCAAAGCTTGGATCAGTATCTCAAAGTCACTACCCGAAGATATACATGGCAACTATTTCAAGCAAGAATTTTAAAAGCCGGTTGTTAGGCCACCACATTTCAACGCAACAAACTACAATAACCGGAAGGTATGCATGCAGATTTTCTCAAAGTTCTTGATATATGGAATATCATAGAATCAAAGTATACGAGACCAGTTGCTGGAAGTATCCTCTTGGACATTGACAAGAAGAAAGCAACCTACAACTCCAATGCAATGAATGCCATCTTCTATGCTATTATAATAGATGAGTTCAATCGTGTATCCACGTACAAAATCGCATACGAGATATGGAACAAGCTTAGTGTCACTTGCAAAGGAGTAATGAGAAGCTTCAAGAATTACAGATCAGTCTGCAGCAATAGAGATATGAGTTATTCAAGATGGAAAGTGGAGATTCTATCCGAGACATGTACACGAGATGCTCAACAATCATCAACAACCTCAGAAATCTCAAGGTTGCAATCAAAAACCCAGAACAGGTAAAGAAGATCTCAGATCTCTCACACCTACCTAGAGCACAACTGCAACTATCATTAAAGAAGAAAATGACGTCAATACTCTCCCAATCGACGAACTCATAGCAAACTCTTAGCCTATCAAGTTAAGAAAATACATACCATTAAAGTAGAGGCGGAAGTCAAGAAGAACAAAGGTATTGCACTTCATGCCACATAATCAACTTCGGAAGATCTCAGATGAAGAAGTAACCATGCTCACTAGGAAATTCAAAAAGCTCTTCAAAAGAAATGACGTAAAGAAAGGAACTGATCTCGAGTGCTTCAAGTGCAAAAAGAATGGACACTTCAAGAAAGATTGTACATTTCTTAAGAGAAGTAGTCTCAAAAACCTTGAAGCCACGACACAAGTAAAGGCAAAAAGATAGTTAAGGAAGAACGAAGAAAAGGTCACCGACAACATCGCAAGTATCCTAAGAAAAAAGCCTTTCAAGCTACTTGGGATTAATCCAACTCCGACTCCAATGCATCAACATCTTCTGAAAGCATATCAGACGGCTCCAGCAAAGAAGAAGCCTTGCTCGAGCTCATGGTTCTCGAAATCGATGAGATAACTTCTGAAGAACCTTCTTTACATGAATTACAAGAAGCTATTACTGAGTTGCATAGTTTAGTGGTGAACTGAAAAGGAAAATAAAGTACTAAAATTAGCTACATGCACCACATTAGAAGATCGTTCAAAAGAAACTAACTCTCTGAAAGATCACATTAGAGAACTCACATCTAGTTTGTCTCTTTCTGATAAACAACATGAATCTGAAATTAAGACGCTCAAGACAAACATAGATAATCTAGAAACCACTATAGGTAAAAACAAAATGCACAATGACTTGGCAAAATTCACTAAGGGTAAGGAGAACTTAAACAAATTATTAGGAGGGAAATTTTAAAGTAGAACTAAGTATGGGTTAGGATACAACCCAGAAATTGGAAGTAGTTCTAAGACCGTTAAAATAGAATTGTTTGTTTTAACTGTTAAGAAATTTCAAGGTCAAGTTAAAGCCAAAAAGTGATGGAACCAAGGAGGAATCTAAGGAATTGTGCTAACCCTCCAAGGACCCACAAGTAACGGGTACGGAAGAAATCCATTAATTATTTTGCAGAACCCAGGATTCTTCACAAAAGACAAATTAAACGTCCATTCATGATCAGCTCATATTTCGCATGATATCAAGTGAGACCGTATTGGTAAGTAAATCATGGACAACGGATGTTTGCAGTACATGACTGGAGACAAGGTTCTCTTCCTCAACCTCAAAACCAAAGCTGGTGGGATTATCACTTTGACAACAACCACAAAGGTACGACAGTTGGCGAAGGTACGATCAGAAACCCTATAACTTCTATTAGTTGTGTTAACCTAGTTGACGGTTTGAAACACAATCTTTTAAGCATGCCTCAGATCTCCAATAAGGATTTTAAAGTAGCATTTTCCTTCTAGTTTTGAAGTTTTTTTAGGCTCTTCTAGTTTTGAAGTTCTTAAGGAAAACACACTAGTCTTGTTGTTTAAGGGAGATACGCACAAAAGTATCTACACACTTAGATTTGGTGAGTATCCATAACTAAATTGCTATCCGACAGCACAAGAAAAACCCTTACTCTAGTATAAAAGATCAAGTCATATGCACATGAACTTAATCCATATAATTAGCAAAGTTGTCTTAATTAAAGACTTTCCTAAACTATCCTATAAGAAGATAAGCATGTGTTCAACATGTGAGTTAGGAAAAGCCCATAGAAAATCATTGAAATCCAAAAAGCACATTAGTTTAGCCAAACCGTTGGAGCTTTTACACTTAGATATCTTTGGACCTACGAAATCCAAAAGTTTAAGTGGTTGTTGCTAATGTTTTGTTATAGTAGATGACTACTCATGTTATACTTGGGTTCTATTCTTTTTTTTCAAGGACCTAGCTTTATCCATGTTTAATAAGCTAGCCAAACGGATTCAGAACGAACAGGAATCTACCATTACTAAATGAAGATGTGATTATGGTGGAGAGTTCGAGAATGAGAATTTTCTAACTATTGTGTTAAGGACGGGATCAAGCACGAGTTTTCTGCACCTAGAACAGTAGCTCAGAACGGCGTAGTTGAACAGAAAAATCACATTCTTCAAGAATACGCACATACAATGCTATGGTAATCTGATTTGCCTAAATATCTTTAAGCAGAAGCTGTAAACACAACCTGATATATCTTATAAAAGGAATTTGACCTGACCAGAATTAAAGAAGACACATTTTAAAGGCTATTTCCTTATTTTTAAAAGTAAATGCTATGTTATTAACATTAAGGATAACCTCAACAAGTTTAATCCTAAAAGTGAAGAGGGGATCTTCTTAGATTACTCTTAAGAAGCAAAGCTTATAGGCTATTAAATAAGAAAACAATGCTTGTCGTGGAAGTAGTCAATATTTCATTTAATGAGAACTTCAATAAGACTCGTTGACTACATGGATCAGAATTTGAGGAAGATGCTCAAGTATATCCTTCTAGCGTCCTTAAGAATAGTGATTCGCATGGGTTACCCAAAGATTTTAGCTTTGTAAGAGCTTACCCAAAGGAGTTGGTAATTTGGGACATCTCTAAAAGAATCCAAATAAGACCACATATAAATTCATTTATGATATATACGTTTGTATCCTCTGCGGAGCCGAAGTCTGTTGACGAGGTTGGCAACATTGATTTTTGGTTAACGTCAATGCAAGACGAACTCTTATTCAATTTGAAAAAAAAATCAAAGCTTGTACCTAGACCTGAAAATGACATGGTTATTGGAATCAAAGGGGTTGTAAGAACAAATTGGATGAATAAAGGACAGTTGTCAAGAACAAGGCAAGACTTGTTACTCAAGGATCTATTCGGCAGGAAAGCATTGATTTCAACGAAACCTATGCACGTTTTGCAAGGATTGAATCGATCAGAATGATGTAAGTTTTCGTTTGTTTAGAGGAATCAAGTTGTATCAAATGGATGTCAAAAGAGGCGTCTTAAATAGTTTCAATAAAGTAGAAGTTTATATCAAGCAACCACCCGATTTTGAAGACCCTTCAAAATCAGAACACGTTTTTAATCTCGAGAAAGCCTTTTTTATGGACTTAAGCAAGTTCCTCGAGTGTGGTACGAAGAGCTCATAACATTCCTTCTCACCTCAGGTTTCACTGTAGGTAAAGTAGATTGCACCTTATTGTGAAGTATATTTTGTCTGATTTACTAGTTGTGCAAGTTTATGTTGACGATATTGTGTTTGGATCCCTTAATGCAATTCTTTGCAAGGATTTCTCGC
Source organism: Ottelia alismoides (assembly GCA_037367405.1). Classification (NCBI taxonomy): domain Eukaryota; kingdom Viridiplantae; phylum Streptophyta; class Magnoliopsida; order Alismatales; family Hydrocharitaceae; genus Ottelia; species Ottelia alismoides. The sequence continues at coordinate 274,487 of JAZKJV010002786.1, forward strand.
AAGACATACAGGAACAGTTCGAGATGAGCATCAGAGCATGGTGGGAGAACTAAAATTTTTCTTCGGATTACAGATCAAATAGATAGAGCATGGTACTTTCTATTATCAACAGAAGTACACGAATGAGATGCTAGTGAAGTTTGGCTTCGACAAAGATGTGAGGAAATCTACTCTGATTGCTTCGATGACTAACCTCGACCTTGACGAGTCCGGTAATCCTGTCGATTGATGGTTATACAAAGATATGATCGGTTCCTTGCTAAATCTAACTGCGAATAGACCCGATATATTGTTTAACACATGTTTAGCAGCACGTTTCCAATCAACACCAAAAGAAAATCACATAAAAGTTGCACAAAAATCTTTCATCTTGTTTTTACAAAAGATTTGAGTTTGTTTTATCCGAAGAAGCATTCATTAGAACTATTTGCATATTGCGACGCAGATTATGTTGACAATCGTATGGATCGAAAAAGTACAAGTGGCACCTTCCAATTCATGAGAATTGCATTTGTTTCTTGATTTTCCAAAAAAAAACAAACTTGGGTGGCTTTATAAAACACCAAAGTGGAAAGTATAGTTGCATCTCTTGCTTGTTCTCAACTACTTAGGATGAAAAAAACACTCTCTAACTTTAGTTTGACTTTTAGTAAGAATAGAATTTTGTGTCACAACATTAGCTCTATCAACTTAGCTAAGAACCCAGTCAACCACTCAAGGATGAAACATATTGAGGTTAGACATCATTTTCTTAGAGAAAATGTACCGAAGGTGAAATATGTTTGGACTATATATTTCAACGGATAAGCAACTAGCAGATATCTACACAAAACACTTATAAGCACCTCATTTTAAGACTATTAGGAGAAATTTAGGTTTATGCAATTTGAGTGATATTTGTTGAATATCAAATTCACAAAAGGGATTTCAAATTTAGGACACATCCGATCGATCATAAAGTGATGTTTGATCGATCACCCATGATCAATCATCAGTTAAGCATTGATCGATAACCATTGATCTACCATACTCAGTAATGGATTGATCATCTAGGCTGAAATTCAAAATTGAAAATTTGGATTTTTGACGCAAGACCAAGTTTGGAAAGGAAAGGATGTCGTGTCGCCTTCCTAGTCTGGCCTAGACGTCTAGAGGCCTTCTTATTTGATGACACATCAAATCTCTTTATTAGGCATGAAGGACACATTAGTATCCCTCAAAACTAGAGATTGATCCCGTCCACCACTTGTCTCAAGTTTTTAAATACGTACTCATGCCCTCCTTCCACTCTCACGCCATCTCAAAGGGGCGAGCGAAAGAGAGTGTACCAAAGTTTGAGTTTCCCAAGCCCTAACACAAGCCTGAAACGCCATCTAGAAGAGTCTCATCGATAAGCCCCGATCGATCATCTTCTAGACCAGTAGACCATGATCAATCATCTATAAGTCCAGACTTGTTGTTTTTCGATTTATTTGTTTTTTTCTTAGATCCAATCAGTAACTTAGAGTTTCTATGGTTACGGAAACTTGTTCACTCGTCCAAGATGGCACCAAAGAAGTATAAGGCAGCTTCATCCTCCTAGTCTGCCTCCATCAACGATCGGATCTTTTCCTATTTCCGTCTCAACTTGATGACCTCCTGACCTATTTCTTGGTCGATCTTTATAAAGGATCATGGAAAAATCCTTAAGCGCATCAAGGAAACGTGAGGATCGCAATGTATACGATCGAGAGCGACTAGTCGCACTAGTTGCTCGGTGCAGCGGAATTTAAAATTTTTAAATGTTGAAACCACATGATCCAAGAATGCTCCTCGGATCGTTTCATCTAAACCGCATACTAGATAAAGGAATACCTCTTGTAACGTGGTTGTGACCGAGACTCTAAGAGAAGAGACCTTATGTCTCAAGTCTGATCTGTCAGAGGAGACGCTTGCTAGCGCAGAGATGAATCGCGTACGTTTTGCAATCCAAGTTGTTGATCCAAGCAGTAAATCCCCCGATCTCGTCTCACGAGATCGAACTTCTACTTCAAGAGAGAAACACACCAAAGGAGACGGAGATCCACGAGTAGTTGATGCAGCAGCACAACGGTGATGCGATGACGGTGGCGACCTTTTCTCTAGGGTTTAGGTGGACGAGCACTCAAGATGGAGAGAGAGAGGGTGGCGTGTGGCTTGAGAAAGAGAGAGAGAGATTAATAGATGTTGTAACTTGAAGAGCAAGGGGGTGTCTCTTATATACTATTTTGAGAGTCCATGAATCTCAATCCATAGACAACACAAAATCAATGGATGAGATTGATTTGTGTTTTTTTTCAATGGCCATGATCTTGTTGTAAAAACACAATAACAATTAATTTAATTAAATTAGATATATATTGAATAATAATCAATATAAATTAACTCAAATTAAATCAATCAAGCATGGAGATAATAGGAAGGAGGCTTGATGAACCTAGGTTTCATCATATTAATTTCCATGTATTAATCCCATTGCTTAAATGGGTGTCAATAGAAACCAGATTAATTGTTGTATATATCTTGGTCTTAAAATAAATTAAAAATACAAAAAACGATAAAATCAAAAACCGTTCCATCCATAAAGAGGTGGGGCGGCCACAAACTCCTAATAGGATTTGGTGGTCGTCCATCTCCCTATTATTCCATGAGATTACATTATCCCATGGAAATCTCCAATATTTACAACAACATTTGTTGTAAATTATTTCATAAAAAAATAATCACAATTATTTTGTGAACATTGCAACCATGCCATTGGATATTTGTGAATCACATTCACAACCCAAAATAAAATGTAAATTATATTTTCAATGTCCAATGTGAATCCAATTCACATCAACACTTAATTAACAAATATAAATTACAATACACTCTCTTTAATATATCATAAATCACATTTATAATATATATATGGATAATTTGGATAATGTTGTACACATTATTCATATCCATAATAATTAAATCATATTTAATTATATTTGATCATCACTCTCATGCATCTTCATAATATGAATCAAAAATCACGTTTAATTATCTATTTCTCAATGCTTGGATTTAATATAACAATGGAATTATTCTCAAACTCTTTCAAGAATAATACTCTTTCTCCGCAGATACTTGAAGATAAGGACAGGGCGATTGTACGTTCCACGTATAGTAACTTGAATACCGAGATCACATATCAAATCCAGATCTCATGGACCTCTCATAGATGCTTGATTAAATCAAAACCGTAAATCTAATCTTCTTATTACATCTGAATCTTGTTCAGATCAATGTCCAACATTTGTACCAAGATCTGATCACTTCTCTACTGAGAGGAGTTGCTAAAATCCAAACCTATTTCATCACTCCCTTGGAATGAAAGCGTCATGATTATACAATCGTTTATGATCACATGATTCACATCACCCTCAAGTATTCCTAAAACATGTACATCCTGCATACCGGAAGACCTATAATAAACCCGAAAATATAGATCAATTTTCATTGTCATCTTCAGGGTTTCATTATCAAGTTTCTCATTCGATCATTGGAAGTTGGCATCGATCATATGCTTTTCAAAAGCATATATCACACCTTCAAATTCTTGTCATACTTCCAAAACATGACGACCATGCATGGAATTTGATCGGTCCTAATAGCTCACGAGTGAGATCATGTCTTCCGATTCACAATTGAACATGTATGATCACTTTGAGAGATCGTATCACTCATATGCCCTCATATGCACATCAGCTCGTCGGTGTATAGGCATTGATTAGGCCATCAACCTATTGGTTAGCAAAATGTACATAGTTAGACATATAATAACGCATCTGTCTCCGGTCAGAGGATGTGTGTCTATATCATGACAGTATAAGACATAGGACTTGGTTATCTCAATCTCGTTAAGTCAACTCTTTGTCCTAACTAATCTGATACCTCTGAATCTCTATTCCCATGCAGAGGACATGCATCAAGAGGTCGGTCAGATACCATCCTGATGAGAAAAGATTTCCATCTCTTACTCAGGTTGGAGATCATCTCTTAACAATCATTTGACGATGCTTGATGAGTCATCAATCTAACTCCTTAGATATTCATCCAAGCACCAGCCTCTATGATTCAACTATTGAATCAACAGCTATATAACCATTAAGATGGCCATGGTACATAACCATAATTGTATAAAGGGACCTAATAGTGCATTCACTCATTTAATCTCAGATAGGAAGTCAAATAACCAATAACTTTTATTGATAAATCAAACATTACAATAATATTTATTGTAGGAATGGTTCGCCTCAAGCTCACATGGCTAACAATCTCCCACTAGCCCTCAAAACCATTCAGATACAATCCTTAAACTCATGCTTATTACATGTTGGTTGAAAACCTTTTGCGTCCAAGATTTGGTAAGAGGATCAGCAACGTCGTCGGCAGAGGCCACCTTGGTGATGATGATGTCACCACGCTTCTGAATCTCCCAAATGATGTGGTATTTTCTTTCCACATGCTTGCTCGTTTGATGCCATTTGTTCCTTCACCTGGCAACGTATTCGGCTTCTTTTGTTGAATCTGTCACAGTGTCTTTTTTCTTGCTTCTCCAGCTCATAGCACCACCGTTCAACAGGAAAATAAACCCTGATGTCGACTTTCTATCATCAATATCTGACTAGAAGTCTGAATCTGTGTATCCCAAAACTTGGAGATCACCATCTCCATAGACCAAGATATAATCTTGTGTCCGTCTTAGATATTTGAAAATTTCTTCACTGCATTCCAGTGTTGTTCTCCATAGCATAATTAGTAACAGCTTACTACTCCCACTACATGGCAGATATTTGTCCTTCTACACATCATAGTGTACATTAAGCTTCCTACAGTTGATGCGTAGGAGCATCTAGTTAAAGCTTTCTTTTCCTCAATACTTTGAGAAGCCCTCCCTTTAGATAGGTGGATATCATGTCTCAAGGGAAAGAAACCTTTCTTGGAACTTTCCATACGGAAACGTTCCAAAAGTTTCTTAATGTATCCATGTTGCAATAATCTCAATATCCTCTTTTCTCGATTTTCAAATAGCTTCAGACCTAAGATGTAAGAGGCTTCTCCAAGATCTTTCATCACGAAGGTATGGAATAGCCAAATCTTAACAATGGTCATCGTCCATGTATCATTCCCAATGATAAGGTTGCCATCTACGTAAAACACAATGAACACAATGGCACTCCAACTAAGCTTCTTGTACACACACGGTTCATCAGGATTCTGCACAAAATCATCTCTTTATGGTCTCGTCAAACTTGATGTTCCAGCTACGAGAAGCTTGTTTAAGCCCATAGATGGATTTCTTTAACTTGCATATTTTTCCTTCCTCGATTATGAAATCATGGGGTTGCTCCATATAGATATCCTACTCGAGGTATCCATTGAGGAAAGCTTTCTTGATGTCCATCTGACAAATGTCGTAGTTAAGAGATGCAGCTATAACTAGCAGTGCCCTGATGGACTTAAGCATAGCCACAAGAGAGAACGTCTCATCGTAGTCGATGCGATCTCTCTATGTGTAGCCACTGGCTAAGAGACGCACTTTGAAAGTCTCTACTTTCCCATCAGGTCCCCTCTTTCTCTTGAAGATCCATTTACATTCGATGGGCTTTACCCCTTTAGGTGGATCCTCTAGGGTCCATGCACCATTCTTATGCATGGAGTCAATTTCTAATTTCATTGCTAGCATCCATCTATCCATGTCATGATCTTTGAGTGCTTCATCAAATGAAGCTGGATCATGGTCAGTTTCACCTGACACATGGAATTCGTACCTTTCAGGTAGTGCAACCACCTTCGAACTCCTTCGAAGAGGTATGGGTGTTTCATAAATAATCATCTTTATTTATCTCTTCAATTTCTGGTTCAGGAATCTTAGGTTTCGGATTCAATGAGTTCCTTTACTTCATTTTTGTCTTGACTTTTAAGGAAGTCATACTCCAAAAAATTTCACATCTCTAGAGACGAAAACCTTATGGGTCTCAGGATCATAAAGCTGGTATCCAATACCATCTTTAACATACCCAATGAAGTAGGACTCACGAGTGGGAGATTCTAACTTACATGCGTCCATGTTCTTCACATGGACCAAGCAATCCCAAATCCTTAATGATTAACGTTAGGTTTGGTTCCATACCAAAATTCATGAGGAGTTTTGGATATAGATTTGCTAGAAAACTTATTCAGAATATATATTGCAGTCTCCACTGCATATCCTTAGAAACTAAGTGGTAAATGTACTTTACTCATCATTGAACGGACCATATCCACAATGGTCCCGTTGCGTCTTTCAGCAATACCATTAAGTTGAGGGGTTTCAGGAGGTGAGATTGGAGAAAATTCCATTCTCTTTAAGGTATTCCTTGAATTCATTTAAGAGGTACTCGTCGTCTCGATCAGATCGAATCCGTTTAATCTTCCTATCGGTTTGATTCTCAACTAAAGCCTTGAACTCTTTGAACTTTTCAAAGGTTTCAGATTTATGACGTAGTAGGAAGATAAATCCGTATCACGAATGGTCATCAATAAACGTCAAATAATATCGATATCCATTTCAAGTCGCGATATTGAAGGGACCACATACATCAGTATGTATTAGGTCAAAAATACCTTCGCATCTTATAACCTTGTTATGGAAAGGCATCCTAGTCATTTTACCTCAAACACAGTGTTCGCAGGTAGGTAAAGATTGAACCTGTAGAGTATCTAAGGGTCCATCTTTATCAATCTATTGATCCTATCAACAGATAAATGACCAGGCCTTTGATGCCAAATCATAGTAGAATGATTTCCATCCTCTCTGATTCTTTTAGAGTTTTTATTAGTGGTAACAATCATGACATTTTCATCAAAGCATAACTCATAGAATCCACTAGAAGTCAAAACACCATCCGAAATATGCTTATCATAACAATTTATGATTAGTTTATTACAGAAAAGGAATGAATATCCGCTTCTAACAAGCTTAGATACAGATATAAGGTTCCTTATGACTTCAAGTACATAAAGACACTCTTTAAGTAAAATGACTCTCCCATTAGATAATAATAATATGCAGGTCCCAACGGCGACTGCTGCGACAGTTACATCAGATCCCATCTACATGATTATCTCTCATTGATTAAGATTTCTAGCTTCCTAAAACATATGCAACAAATTGCATACATGAATAGAAGCGCCAGAATCTATTACCCAACTTCCTTCTAGTCCAACAACAAAATTAATTTCAATGATGAAATAGATTTCATATCTGTTGGGCTTTACCTTTGATAACCGACTTCAGGTAATCTGGATAGTTACGCTTCCAGTGCCCCGACTTCTTCCAGTGATGGCATACATCAACTTTCTAGAGTGGAAGCATTAGAGGATGAGCCATCATCTTGACTCTTCTTCTTTCTCTTATGGGTTGGCCCCTTCCGAGAACCTTACTTCCGACCGCGCTTTCTTTTGACTTGTGCAATCATTACACTACCAGAAGGGTTATCTTTCTTCATTACATCTTTTGCAGACTTTAATGCAACCAATAGTCTGACGTCAGTATAATCCACTTCACTCATATGGTATGTGACAACAAAGCTGTTGAAAGACTTTAGGAGTGACAGCAGAATGAATTCAGCCTGCATGTCTGCTTCCAAGGCCCTAAATATCGATTTCGGTCACCATTTTGGTGACCGTCCAAAACAGAATTTCGGTGGAATTTCAGTCGAAATTCGACCAAAATTTTGATCATTTCGGCCATTTTTGTACTAGGGCCCCCATATTTCGATCATTTCGCCTATTTCGGTCGAATTTTGATTTCGATAGGATATCGATATTCGACAGACTTTCGCTGAAATTTGAAGCCATGTCTTCTTCCACGTCAGCTCCTAAGGTTTCCAGCTCAGAAAGGTACCCAAATATTTTGAACACATGTTATCTGACACAAGTCCCTTCCTGCATCTTGCAGCGAATAAGTTCTTTAATGATATTATCATGGCCTCAAATTTTGCCGAAATTCGACCAAATTTCGATCGAATTTCGGTTTCGGTGGGTAATCGGAATTCGACCGAAATGCCCTATATCGGCCGAAATTTGGGGGTCTTAGTTCAAAAAACGGCCAAAATGACCGAAGTTTCGATCGAGTTTCGATCGAAATTCGGCCGAAATTTCGTTTCGGTCAGTCACCGAAATGAAACCGAAATCCGACATTTAAGGCCTTGGATATTATAACGTTGCGCGTGGTTTACATCACCAAACATTTTTCTTAGATTCACTATTATATCATAGCAAGTGTTCATGTCCACATATTGCTTCTGAAGCACATTGGACAATGAACCCAGAATGTAGCATCTTGCCAAAATATGATCTTCATCTTATTTTCCATTGAATTTAATTTCTTCCGGAGTCTGAGGGTCTGTGTACTTATCCTTGATAGCACATAAGAGATGCGCACTGCAGATAGGACAAGATCTTAATTTCGGATCCAAATCAAATAATTTGGTCGTCAACTGATTGACCTCCAGGAACCTGCTAAGTGGGTTCATGGACTTCTTTTTCTAAAATTAAAAATGCATTTTATTAAAATATACAAATAATTATATATTCAATTGAAATTCTTTAATTAAAGATTTTTAATCAAATGAGTCTTGCATTTTTCAATTTTGAAAGTTCATTCCCTTAATTACTTTCAAAGCATAAGATATATTTGCCAATATATCTATAACTAGATCTGGAATCTCCTTTTCTACCTTAGTTGCATCCCAATAATATGAGAAACTATAACTCGGGTAAAAAGAAGCAGGAACACATTCTGCCTTACAAGTCCAACTTGCAATTCCCAATTCGGTCTTTAACACCCGAGTCCACTACCCTTAAGGTGATGTTAACCCGTTGATAATTGAACCAACCATAAACAGGAATAGCACTCGCTATGTGTAATACAATATCACCGCAATAACATGAGGAACCAATAGGGTCACTACGCATACGGCCTTACTCTTTCGAGAAGCAAAGAGTCTGATCCAGATGCGTTTGTATGCAGGAGCTATCATGTGGGACATGCATCTCCTACAAACAATCCTTGGTGATGGAACCCTTCGTCTTGACGGGAGACCATGGATGTCACTTATGTGATCCTCCATATCATATTTAAATTCTAATTAATTATCATGAATGACATTCACATAATCAACTCTTCCAAGAGAAATACTACTCTATTCTCAATAGAGTGATTTAATTGGACATAATTCATTTAATCATATTAAATCAATTATCAATCCAATTTCATTAACCAGCAAACTTGATTGTTACTTGAAGGATGGTATAATCTCAAAAATATGTATTATTCAAATTTTAATAATTAGAAAAGTACATCATGATCTCTTCAAACATTATCCCTTCCTTACTCGTTGTTATGGTCAGTACCGACAAGAGTGGGATAGACCGCTCACAGAGCAACCTACTATCCCAACGCTCCTCGACCAGATACCATATCCGCCTCAGGTTAGGATAATGTGATTTGATCATTTTGTATTTGAGATGATAATCGGTCTTTCAACCGAAGTTATACCATACAATAATAATCAAAACCATTTTGATTAATATTACAAGGAGATTCGCTAAACAAATCCTCAATCCTATTCAAGTAATAAAGTTTTGCATGTAGAGATTGTCCTCTAACTATTGTATGATGATCCAGGGTTTTCATGAAATACGTATTCAATGATGATTGATGTTTAATCAATTATTTCCAAAAATAAATATTAGTCATCAATTAACCATGGCAAATTCTCAGTTCCATGATTGACAATGAATGATAAACAATTGAAGAAAGAGATCTTGATAATGCAATCACCATCCGATCCATCTCCACTAAATATGGAATATGTAGGGCAAACAGAGACAGAATCGCGCGAAATAAAATCGTACGATTTGCCGGTTTGATTCTATACTCAATTCAAGTGTTTATTTCATGTTTCATGCTAGAAAAACAGTAAGCAGAATAGTTTTATTACGGATCTGTGAATACATGTAAAATAATTTTCATAACGGGAAGGAACCATTCGAATTAATTTCGTACACTTTTAGACCGAATTAAATGTTACTATTTTGGGGACATATTTAGACATTCTAAATACATTTTATCAACCAAAAAACACGTCCAAAAAGTGCACAAACAGGAGTTTATTTCATCAAAAAAACGATTCGAATCTTGCATCCAATACAAAAATAATGTTTCCCGTGTATCCAAATAGGGTGTTACACAGGTGAGTGAATGTGTGAGGAATCACAAGGTTCACTGACGTACATAAATGCCCGCACCTAAGTGGGGTGTTACACAGATTTCTCCTCAAATCACAACAGGAAACGAATCAAAAAGAAAGATGAATCAAGAACAAAACTTGGAAAAAAAGAGAATGAATTGAAAATCTAGCTTACGAAGCAAACTAAGAGAGGATCATACCTTCCTCTTCCTCGTTCTCCCGACAGCGCTTCGATGGCGTTCTTTCCCTGCCTCCCACTCCTGCTCCTGACCTCTCAACCCTAGCCCTTGGGTGGTGGTGGTAGTGGAAATCGTAAAGAATGAATGGGTAGGAGGGGGTATTTATAGGCTCCAGAAAACCACTAACCATGATTAGTAAACTATGGTTTAGCCCTTAACCGCGGTTAGCAGCCTGTGGTTTTGGCCAAAACTTATCCGAAACTTAGGGTTCAAGTTAGAATATTCCATATGATTCTAAATTCGTTAATGACGCTTAATTAACACTAATCATGATTAACTTTCACTAATCGCGATTTAACTTTCGCGACTTATACTTATCTTTTGCTAACTATTGATTAGTATTTGCTAATGATCATTAACGATTTTCAATCAATCATTAGTTTCTTTAATCATGCTTAATTAGTCTTAATGACAGTCATTACGGGTTAATGACGTCTTAACCCTCTTTACTTCTCTTTCTTTCGAAAATCATAACAAATCGAAACAAAGTCTGATTCACATGAAACAAATTTCGTTGGATTTCTCTTGACGAGTCGGATCTTATGATATAGGATCCGAGAGATGCCAAGTTCATGACTTTACAATTATAACAACATTAAAGGAAGTCTCGTCCTTAAGACTAGAGATACAGGCATAACAACCTTAAAGAGGATTGAGACTATAACAACCTTAAAGAGAATGAACGTCCTTTCATTTATAATGAACATATACCGAATACATAGTTTTATTATTCAAACAAGTACGGATACTTTCTTTCATTTCTATCTCAGATTCCCATGTTGCTTCTTCAAAATCTTGGTTGCGCCATAACACTTTAACTAGAGGCACCTCTTTGTTTCTCAACTTCTTGATATCCCTGTCAAGTATTTGCACAGGTATCTCTTGGTATGTCAAGTTTAGCTCAACATGTAAATCATCATAACTTATCTTATGCTCTGTATCCTTAACGTACTTTCTCAGATTTGATACATGAAAAACATCATGTACTGCCGAAAGATGTAAAGGAAGTGCAAGTCTATATGCCACTTTTCCAATGCGCTGAATAATTTCAAAGGGACCCATGAACCTGGTTGCTAACTTCCTATGCACACCAAACCTCTGAATTCCCTTCATAGGTGATACTTTGAGAAATACAAAGTCACATACCTCAAACTCAAGGTATCTTCGCCTGGTATCACTATAGCTATTCTGGCGACTTTGAGCAGTCAATAGTCTTTTTCGAGCAAGCTCTACAGCTTCCCGTGTCTCTTGCAGTCTATCTGAATCATAAAGGTTCTCTATCCCGACCTCTTGCCAACACAAAGGAGTAGTATATTTTCGTTCATAAAATGCTTCAAATGGTGTCATGACAATACTTGTATGGTAATTGTTGTTGTATGTGAATTCTGCAAGAGGCAAATGTTTCAACCATGATCCTTTCCATTCTAAAGCACATGCTCGTAGCATATCCTCTAAAGTCTGAATAGTACGTTCTGATTGACCATCTGTTTGTGGATGATATGCTGTGCTCAAGCATAGTTGTGTGCCTAAGGCTTTCATGAAGTTCTCCCAATAGTGTGAGGTGAATCGTGAATCTCAATTGGAAACTACTTCCTTTGGGAGACCATGGAGGCGAATCACATGTGCAATATATAACTCAGCAAGCTGGTCTGGAGTGAAAGATAAGCTTATTGGGATAAAGTGTGCTACTTTCGTCAGACGATCCATTATAACCCAGATACTATCTTTACTACCAGTCGTCTGAGGTAAGCCAGTAACGAAATCCATGGAAATGCTTTCTCATTTCCATTCAGGTATAGGGAGGGGTTGCAATGATCCTGGTGGCTTTTGGTGTGAAGCCTTTACCTGCTGGCAAGTGAAACATGAAGTCACAAACTCAGCAACATCTTTCTTCATTCCCGGCCACCAAAAGTATGAATGAAGATCCTTATACATATTTGTAATTCCTGGATGAATAGATAATCTTGAGCAGTGTGCTTCTCGTAAGATGTCTTTCCTTAGTTCAGGCGTGTTTGGTACACAAACTCTGTGAAGGTTATACAATAACCCATCTTGTATCTGGAATCCCTCTATCTCATTCTTCCCAAGTTGTTGTCTCAAGTCTTTAAGGACTAGATCATCCTCCTGTCCTTTCTTTATTCTATCCCAGATCTCTGTTTTGTTGGTGAGGAATAGTTATAATATCAGCATTACAATCAAATGATTTCCATTCACTTAACGTTGATAGTAAACCCTAGAAGTGGATAGCACTTACCAACCCAGGTGAATAAGTTCTTCTGTTAAGATCTGCTACGACATTCCCCTTATCAGGGTGGTAGGAGATAGTGCAATCATAGCCTTTCAACAATTCTAACCACCGTCTTTGTCTCATGTTGAGTTCCTTCTGATCAAATAAATATTTCAAGCTTTTATGATCAGTGAAGATTTCAAAAGTAATACCATAGAGGTAATGTCTCCATATCTTTAAAGCAAAAACTACAGCAACTAATTCAAGATCATGTGTTGGATAGTTCTTTTCATGTGTCTTGAGCTGCCGTGATGCATACGCAACTACCTTACAATGTTGCATAAGGACCGCCCCAAGTCCTTTAGACGCATCAGTGTACACTATAAACCCTTCACTCCCGGAGGGTAGAGTAAGGATAGGTGCGGTTGTTAGACATTCTTGTAGTGTATGAAAACAAGCTTCACATGTGTCAGACCATATAAATGGGACTTCCTTCTGAGTTAGCCTAGTCATTGGCAATGCTATTCGTGAAAAGTCATTCACGAATCTTCTATAATATCCAACTAAACCCAGAAAAGATCGTATTTCTGTGACAGTCTTCGGGCGTTCCCAACTCATCACCGCACTAACCTTTGTAGGATCAACTGATATACCTTCTGCAGAAATAACATGGCCTAAGAAAGACACTTCAGATAACCAGAAGTCATATTTCCTATATTTAGCATACAATTTGTTCGTCCTTAATGTTTCAAGTGCCCGCCTGAGATGGTATTCATGCAGATACTTATCCTTGAAATAAATAAGCACGTCATCAATAAAGACTACTACAAAGTGATCTAAGAACTCATTGAATACTCTATTCATGAGATCCATGAAAGCTGTTGGGGCATTTGTTAGTCCAAAAGACATAACTAAGAATTCATAATGTCCATATCTAGTTCGAAAGGTTGTCTTGGGGATATCCGCATCTTTTATCTTCAACTGATGATATCCAGATCGTAAGTCAATCTTGGAATACACAGTCGAATCTTGTAACTGGTCAAAGAGATCATCTATTCTTGGTAGAGGATACTTATTCTTTATTGTCCTCTTATTTAACTGTCTATAGTCAATGCACAATCGCATTGACCCATCCTTTTTTCTGACAAATAAGGGAGGTGCTCCCCGTGGTAAAGTATTAGGACGAATGAATCCTTTATCTAACAGTTCTTGCAACTGTACCTTTAAGCTCTCGTAACTCAGTTGGTGCCATCCTATATGGAGGGATAGAGATAGGCTGAATATCAGGTATGAGAGTGATTTCAAATTCAATCTCTCGCTTAGGTGGTAATCCGGGTAGTTCCTCTATAAATACATCAGGAAATTCGCACACTATAGGCATATCTTCCATCATTCTGTCTGACCCTGATGTAGTGGTTACATAAGCTAAATAGCCTTGACACCCTTGTTCTAACAGTTGTTGAGCCTTTATAGTATATATGTATTCGACTTTATCATTGGATGTCTTTCCAATGAATTGGAACTCTATCGAGTTAGGTAGGTGAAACATTACTGTCTTCTGAAAATAATCAAGACATGCATGATGCCTTTCTAGCCAATCCATCCTAAGGATGAGATCAAAGTCATCCATTTCAATAAGTAATAGGGAAACAGGTAATTGATGTTCTGTTATCAGTATTACACAATCATCCAAGATTTATCGGATTATAAATATTTGTCCGTCTGGTCCCTTCATCAGATAGGACCGTTGTACTTCTACTGGTATCTTACCCAAAGTAGGTACTAATCGTCGAGCAATAAATGAATGTGAAGCGTCAGAATCAAATAAGGCATATACTGAAAAGCCATGAATAGTAACGGTACCTCGTACGACCGTGCCTGAATTGTAGGCTTGTTCTTCAGTGATTGCATTGAGCTGGCCATTAGGAATAGGCAAGCTAGAACCTGCAACACTTTGTGGTGGTTGCTGTATAGGAGACGCTCCTTGTAAGCCACGACCTCTACCATATCTTCCTCCGTGTGTTGCTCCATTGCTCGAGGTGGATGTTATACTGTTAATTGGAGTTGGTCTAAACCTGACCCTCTCAACTTCGGACAATCTCTCTTGATGTGACCTTCCTGATGACAGTAAAAACACACACGTGCTCCTGTTTAAACTGAAGACCCAGCCAGTGTTGTAAAAGTCGGCCGACTAGTCGGCCCGACTAGTCGAGTCGGGGGGGTACCCGACTCGAATAGAACAAGTCGGTCAGTAGTCGGTGGGACCCGATTAATCGGGTGCATAGTCAGCCTAGTCGGCCAATTATTCAGCTGACTTTTGCATAGGAAAAACCCGATAACCCGAATAGAATGATTTAGAGGTTATTGTTAGACAGTAACCAAACCCCCAGACTTCTTTAAAACCCTTGATACCCTGTGCGCTCCAGACTTCTTCGAAACCCCGCAGCCGCCTCCTTTATCGGTGTGTCGTAGCCCCTTCGAAACCGCGTCGTCTTCGCCTCCATCACATCGCCTCCCCCTCCTCCACGTCGATGGTCCTCTGCCGACCCCTCCTCTTGGCTCTGCTCTTCGACCTCCGCCGACCTGGATAGGTTAGGGTTTTTTATTTTTTTTATTTTTGCTTGCTTGATTTAATGCTTGATGTCATATGTATTGCTTAGAATTTTCTTCTAATTCGTACGTTGGTTGGTTTGTTATGTTATTTTAGGAGTACGAATTTTTTTTCATGATGAAGCCAAGGCATGTTGGGTGTTTTATATAACATTGTCTTTATTTTCTTATTATGCCCTAAATGTTTGACAACTTAGATACATCTTGTTTATTTGTATGATGGTTAGGTAACTTAGGTTATTTACCTTTTATGGTTGTTGATTAGTTTTGTTTTAGTTAATTTGCAACTTCAAATTTGTGAGTTTATTTGTTGATTAGTAACTTCAATTTGTGGGTTTAGTTATCTTTGTATTTGTTGATTAGCTAACTTGTGAGTTTGTTGATTAGTAACTTGTAAGTTTGGTTAGCTTTATTTTTGTTGATTAGTAATTTGTGAGTTTGTAACTATACAGACAAATAGTTTGTGACTATGCTATAATTTTTTAAGCTCTTAAAAATATTAAAATTGCTAAAAATATGAAGATAAATGATAGTATATGTATTAAAATTTGATTTACATATTAAAAATAATTAAAAAAATCAAAACCGACTAATGTCCGACTAAATCCGATCTCTCTCGACTGCCGATTAATCCTTAGTCAGTGACCCTGCCGACCGAGTACCGACTGCCAACTTCTGCAGCCTTGGACCCAGCCACAGAGGTGCTAGCTCCTGTTACTGAGTCGTGAGGATATAGTGGAGGTTTAGAGAAATCCCTTCTTCCAGATAATTCCTGTCCCAAAGTTTGAAGTTTGTGGCGAGCTTATATTAGACCTGACTGGATAATAACGACTGTCTTCGATTATAATTCGCCTTACGTTTGGATGGTCCACCAGTAAAGTGAAAGCTTCTTCTTTGGCGGTTTTCATCCCTCGCCATCTCAATACGAGAGGCGATGTCCATGGCTTCATCTACAGCGATGGCTCTAAAACATGCAAGCTTCTCTCTCAAATCTCCCTGAAGATCGCTAACAAATTTGGTAAGACATTCTTGTGGTGAAGCTTGTTAATCTGGGGAGTAATGTAGCAGCTCCGTAAAGTGAAATGATCTCATACATTCTTGGACCCTTGGGTCAAAAAGGCTAACAACCTCCTCTTCAATTCTTCCCAATGGGAGGGACAGAAGTGGGCTCGGAATCTTTCTTCAAAAACATCCCATGTACAGGATCTACTAATTTCTTGGAAATGCCTCTCCACCATCGTCTTGGATGATATACATAATGGACAATGACTTGTGAATGGTACTGCAGTCAATTATTAAGATCAAAGGATCTTAATACAATCTTAATTTCTGAATATCGCTCATAATTTTCAATTGCTAAACAAATTACTGGAGTAACCGGGCTCTGATACCAATCTGTCACGACCCCGTTTACCGGGTCATCGAATCCTCCCATATCCAGATCTGGTTACTTAGCAATAATTTATTAAGCAATCATAACTACCATTCAGAAATAGACTGCAATTAAAAATACTCAGAAGAAAGTATTTTAATACTTTTCCATTCACAAAATAAGGCACATAGAACATTGTTCCACTATAACCATTTACATGTACATCAACTTGAAAGGAAAATACATAAAAGATTACTAACTACCTTACAGAGAAAAGCTACTGTGGCTGGTTGGATGACTATATTAACTGGCTGAATTACTAAAGTCTTTGCGCTTGCTCACTGACACCTGTTGGGTTTTCCATCAATCATAGGATAACAATTAGTGAATGCTAAGTAACGAAGAAGAGAAAAGCAAATAAATTGTGTAATTTTTTTCAAAATTTGTTATCACAAAAGATATCATTCATTCTCGTTAATTTAAGTCTTATTCCTTTCTATTCCACGTCAGGGATTAGTCCATGGGAACCCCACCATTCTTGGACTCCGAAGCTGTGGACACTTCAGGATTGGCGATTGTGTTGAACTTGGCAAGCTTATGCCGCCACACGTCGCCTTAACCAATCCTCCAATACTACCCGACAATTTCCTTTTCTTTTATTAATTAGGGTCTCAAACCCTCAGCTTGGAAAACAAACGAGCACACCGTCCTCGAGGACTCGGTTGCTTAAAACCTCAGGTTAACATTATAACCTAACGGCTTAAATATCTATATTATCGTGACCCACCCGCTATTGAACCACTCGTGCCTACACATGACACGACTACATCTTCCGTCGTTTAACCCGAAGATATTGGCTCCCGGTACCACGCGTTGCGAATCATTCATTCCATGCGCACTTATCATAACAAGGCAACCGTATACCACCTAGATAGGGAAACGACAATACGGGTTCTTCCGACAAACCTACAGGTTGCATGCCCGACCTGTAGTTCTACTCCCAGTCATTCTTAACGTGACAACGATCCTTTTCAGGATCCAACTCAAACCACATCAATTCCCATTATGTAATTTTTTCGTTAGGTATTCGATTTGCATAATCGGCAACACTTAGTATAGACTCACATATATATTATTCATATGCATATATACTCGTATTTATGCCTATTTTAACTCCCAAACACTAACTTTCCAAGTCATTGCATCAATTCGATGCTTAAACCTTATTTTAGTGGGAATCACAAAGCAACTCTTCAGACTTTTTCAAAAAATAGTCAAAATTATGGTTCTTCATAGCAAAGAACGTAAAATCAAGAATTTCAATAATCTCGTATGAAAACCCAACAGCAAAAGGAAGTATTTCGTTATGTAATCGAGCTCTCTCTCGTGTATGCAATGCTTTATCATGTTTCGTTTTCAGAAAGAATGTTTTAAGGCTCCTGAAAAGATCGAATTTCATTTTCGTATCAAAACATCTAAGAACGTGTCAAGAACGCGAAGAACGAAGAAGAACACGAATAACGCGAAGAACACAAAGAACACGAACAACGCCAAGATCATATTTTCTCTTGAAATTTCGGCAGAGCTTCCCCTTATACGGGGTGATATTTTTAGGAAAATATCTGCAGAGTTTCCCCTTATATCGGGACATATTTTTCGAAAAATTTCGGCAGAGTTTCCCCTTATATCGGGACATATTTCTCGGAAAAATTCGGCAGAATTTCCTCTTATATCGGGACATATTTCAAAATAAAAACGAAAAGAGTTTCCTTTATAAAATCAATCGAGAGGAAAATAACAGCGAAACTGAAATAATATAATCAAACTGCAAGCGATAGAGTACCAGTAGACACTGCGCGTCTTAGGTGAGTGAATGTGTGACAAATCACAGGGTTCGCCGACGTGCATAACCGCCCGCACCTAAGTAGGGTATTACACGGATTTCTCCATCAAAATGACTAAAAAACAGAAAAGAAAGAACAATAAGCACTGAAGAATCGATAGACACCACACGTCTTAGGTGAGTGAATGTGTGACGAATCACAGATTTCACTGACGTGCATAGTCGCCCGCACCTAAATAGGGTGTTGCACAGATTTCTCCTCGAACCACAACAGGAAACGAATCGGAAAGAAAGATGAATCAAGAACAAAACTTGGAAGAAAAGAGGATGAATTGAAAGTCTATCTTACGAAGCAAACTAAGAGAGGATCATACCTTCCTCCTCCTCGTTCTCTCGGCAACACTTCGTTAGCGTTCTTTCCCCGCCTCCCACTCCTCCTCCTGACCTCTCAACCCTAGCCCTTGGGTGGTGGTGGTAGTGGAAATCGTAGAGATGAATGGCTAGGAGGGGGTATTTATAGGCTCCAGAAAATCCCTTAACCGCAGTTAGCAGCCCGTGGTTTTGGCTCATGGTTTTGGCCAAAACTTATCCTTAACTTAGGGCTCAAGTTAGAACATTCCAGAGGATTCTAGATTCACTAATGACGCCTAATTAACACTAATTGTGATTAAATTTCACTGAATGCGATTTAACTTTCACGGCTTATGTTTATCTTTTGATAACTATTGATTAGTGTTTGCTAATGATCATTAGTGCTTTTCAATCCGCCATTAGTTTCTTTAATCATCCTTAATTAGTCTTAATGACAGTCATTACGGGTTAATGACGTATTAACCCTCTTTACTTCTCTTTTTTTCGAAAATCATAACAAATCGAAACGAAGTCCGATTCACACGAAATAAATTACGTTGGTTTTCTCTTGATGAGTCGGATCTTATTATATAGGATCCAAGAAATGCCAAGTTCATGGCTTTACAAGAAGCCCCAAATCTCATATATCAGATGAGAAAGTCAATAGACACATATGACCCCTTGAGGCCTTCTCCTGCAATTTCATCCCGCTCCTTAGGGAGTAGGATTCCACGTAAAAATCACGATGTCCTTAAAATGTTTTATTATTTTCTCTGATATTAGTTTTCGCATTCTTATTTTATAACATGATAATAGAGAGGGTCGATTCTCAAGGATTATTATGTTCTTTATTTTTGTGCTCGAGATTCGGGATACAATTCTAGGATTTCTGTTAAAACCCAAAACCCTGATTATTTTCTTGAAGAATATTCTGAAGATCTAGTATTCTAGTCAAGTTCATATCTTATATTATTCAAGATTATTCCATATCGATTTAATTATTTGTGGATTCACGTTATGATTCAAGTCCAAGAATTGTAGGGTTTAGTTGAAACTGTAAAATCCAGCGATGCACATCGAATTCTAGGGTTCTGGAACCCTAAATCAAAGCATCTCATGCATTGTGTCAGAATACAGATCCTCACGCGCACTTCCAAGTTAGATCTCGCGTGAGTTCCAGGCGGATCCAGAGCACATTATTCTGATGTCAGTCCATGTAGGTATGTGGAATCGAACACCACCTTCTCTCTCGGATCTCACACCATCCCTCTCCAAGCATCAACTGGCGCAGATTACAAAAAAGGGCCCCAGTTCGAAATCCAGGCGATTCAAAGAAGTCCTTTCATGCAGGCAGCGATAAATCACCGCCAACCTCCAAGAACGCTCCAGTTGCAACCTCCTCTCTTTTACTCACGCAGGCAGCGCGAGTCCAAGCAACTCCTCCAAGCGAAGGTACCTTTCCCGGTACGCAGGCGATACCTCTTCATTCAAGATCTCCTCTCCTCTAGGCGCTCCCCCCCTACGTTGCCTACGCACAACAGGTGCGTAAGACTCACGCAACTCCTCCGGCGGTGGACATCCTCGCAACCTCCCTCTAGGTGGTGACGCTCTTTCCACATCTCTATTACAAGCGGCAGCTCTGTAGAACCCTGGTGGGGGCGGCTCCCTTCGTGACAAGGGTTCCCAAATCAGGGAACCCTATTAAAAAATGACAGGTACGTGCGATTCTTTTATGTAAAAGCCCAAGTGGGCTATGACTAAAAAAGGGGGGACGGAGCTGCTTAAAAAAAGAGAGAGATCATGCCCAATTGGATCGAGAGCATTAAAAAAAGGGAGGATTTCTTTTGACAAGAAAAAGAAGGTACATACAATAAAAAATACATGCGCGGGAAAAAAAGGAGAAGACGACTATTAAAAAAGGAAATAGCAGCAAAAAAAGAGGATCATCAAAAAATCCATACGAAAGAAATTAAAAAAATGATTGAGGAAAAGTCGAAAAAAATCGTTATTAGCTTATGTGATGTTTAATTTCTCCATTTTCTTGTCTTCTCCCAACTTTGTTGATGTCACTATTTTCCGACAAGTATGGAGAAAGGGAAAGTATTGTCTAAAGTTCTACATGTCACATTGTCAGATTCTCCATATTCAGATTCTATAGTACAGAAGACATGCCAGATTTTTCAATACTCCACAGTTCAGATATTCAGACTCGACGTTCAGATGTCTCCGAGTCTTCAGTTTGATGTGCAGATGTCTGCCATCATTTTGTATGGTTCCCATCTTTTTTTGTTTACGAAGTTTTCATGTGATCCATAGGGATTGTAGCGTAGGGATCCCATTCTCTTAGCCAATATGGGAGAGATCCAGTTCTACGATAAGGAGACTTTTCAGAATTCATTCTTCAACGATCGTGGACTCCAACGAGGATGTCTCCACGGCTTTTTCAGTTCGGCCCTTTCATAGATGGAGCAGTTTTCCACATGATGTGGTGGGCCAGAGTTCTCCAGGTGGAGACTCATTTTCAGTTGCAGTGATTCTGGCAGGCGCAGTACAGAGCACATGCTCTCCGAGAGGAGATTCAGTTTGATTCACACTCCAGCCTGTCTGTTCCTCACATGCACGACATGAGAAGCAACGTCCTCGACAGCAGCCGACAGTTGTGTTTGCGTTGAGTTGATATTGTCTGCATTGTCTTGTATTGTGAGTTTGAGTGATTTCTTTCTGTTTGTCCAAGTTGAGCATTGCATGCTCTAGCTTGAGGGGGATTGTTGGAGTATGTGTCATGAATAGATGGGTAAGATCCATTTATCACATCCAGTGTTTAGTCTCACATCTACAACTGATGGGACTTGGAGGGACGTGGAGGCCATATAAGAAGCCACATACCTCCTGTATCAATAGACACATATAGCCCTTTGAAATCTTCTTCCGTGGTTTCATCCTGCTCCATAGGGAGTAGGATTCCGCATAAAGATCACGGTGTTCTTATAATATTTTATTCTTTTCTCTGATATTATCTTCCGCATTCTTATTTTCTAACTATTTTCGTTCACTCTCTTTGTTGTTCTTTAAATTGATCGCAAAAGGGGGGAATGAAATTCAAGCTTAAATGACTTAAAGGGTTAACGGATTGACTAATTAATAGGGAAAATTGAATAAAAAGAAAGGGGGAGCAACTAAAATTAAAGTTCGAACTTGTTATATTTAAATTATTTTGATTGGATAATTTGTTAAATTATTTTGATTGGATAATTTGTTCTGATATACTTTGCCTATATCGAATTTGATTTGGAAATTATTTGAGTATGTGATTACAACTTTCTGTAAGCTTCTGAAAAGAATTTGTCATCATTAAAAAGTGGGAGATTGTTATTTCTTTGTTTCTCCGTGATTTTAAAAATGATATGCACAAGATTATATCGTAGTTGCACGCATATTCTTTGTGATAGTAGGACTTCGTCACTCTCAAACAAAGCAAAATCTTAGCCTTGTTGCTTGCCCTTGTTCAAAGTATGTAATTATTTATTTGTATTTGTTTAACACGGTGTTGCAAAAGTCGTATTTGGTATTCAGTCGGAGGGGTCATTGAATAGAGAATAATCCGTTTTGGGCGACTATTCGGAATTATTCGATTTTGTATTTTTAAAATTTCTTAATTTAAATATTTTCAAGCTTCTCATTTGATGAGACACATTGGTGTATGTTATTTGCTGATGATATTGTATTGATTGATGAGATTAAAAATAGAGTAAATGAGAAGATTGAAGTCTGAATATGCATCGGAGACTAAAAGATTCGTATAAGTAAGGCTAAGACCGAATATATGGCATGTACTTTTGATGAAAGCAATGATGAGAGAATCGAGGTGAAGATTGGTGACGATAACATTCGGAAGAGGGATTCATTTAGATACATGGGATCTATTTTGCAACATGATAGAGAAATTGTTGGAGACGTTACTACAACAACAATAATGCCTTTGACCATGATTAAGTAGGGTCGGCTACTCGGATTTTTTGCCTTCACTCAGTTATATCTTGGGTCAATCTCGGGCTTATATCCAAAAAAACTAAGATCCCTTTGTATAGTCTCATTCAACACTTCTTGGATCGTCCTCACCCTCTCTTAGCCTGCTCAACATCCCAAAACTCACATCTCATAAATGATGCATCAACTGACCTCCTTTGCAAATGGTCAAACCACCTTAAGCGATTTTCTCGCATGTTATCCTCGATCAGAGTTACAACAACTTTCCTCCTGATTGCATCATTCTAAATATGATCTTTACGTATGTGTATGTGTCCGTACGTCCACCTTAGCATTTTCATTTTTGTTTCTAGCATTCTCTACACATATCAATGGTTCATAGGCCAACATTCGGATCCATAGAGCATAACAGGTCTTATGGCTGCTTTGTAGAACTTTTCTTTGATTTTTAAAGAAATTTTATTATCATAGACGACAGCAGAGATTCCTCTCCACTTTAGCCAGCCTGCATTTGTTCTATTAGTAACATTTGCATCAATTTTCCACCATGTTGCAAAATAGATCCCAGATATCTAAAAGAATCTCTCTTCTGAATGTTATCGTCACCAATCTTCACCTCTATTAGTTCATCATTGCTTCCATCAAAAGTGTACTCCATATATTCAGTCTTAGCACTACTTATACGAAATCCTTTCGTCTCCAATGCATGTCTCCAGACCTCAAGCTTCACATTTACTCCATTTCTAGTCTTATTAATCAGCATAACATCATCAGCAAACAACATACACCAAGGTATCTCATCCAGAATGTGACTTGTCAACTCATCCAAAATCAAAGTAAAAAGAAATGGACTCAAAGTTGAACCTTGATATAAACCAATGTTGATGTCAAAATAGTCAGTCTTCTCAGACTTGATCCTTATACAAGATAAAACCCTATCATATATATCCTTTATGAGGTTAACGTATAGGACATGTACTTGTCTCTTCTCCAAAACTCTCCACAATATCTACAGACTAGATCTCATAGAATTGATGGAGATGTTAGTAATAGAATAAATGCAGGCTGGCTAAATTAGAGAGGGGCCTCTGTTATTCTCTGTTATAACAAATTTTCTTTAAAAATCAAAGGAAAGTTTTACGAAAGCGATCGTAAGACCTACTATGCTCTATGGATCTGAATGTTGGCCTATGAACCATAGACATGTGCAGAGAATGATAGTAGCATAAATGAAAATGCTAAGGTGGATGTGCGGAAACACACATAAAGATCGGATTCGGAATGATGCGATCAGAAGGAAAGTCGGTGTAGCTCCGATCGAGGATAAGATAGGAGAAAACTGCTTAAGGTGGTTTGGACATTTTCAAAGGAGACCAGTTGATGCACCGGTTAGGAGATACGAGTTTTACGATGTTGAGTCGGTTAAGAAAGGGTGAGGATGACCCTAAAAGTGTTGGAATGAGAATATATGAATGGATCTTAGTTTTTTGGATACAAGCCAAGATACACCCAAGATAGATCTGAATGGAGGCAAAGAATCCATGTAGCATACCCTAGTTAATTGTGGTATAAGGCTTTGTTGTTGTTGATGATTTTCAATACATAAATTATTATATATTTATATATATATATATTATCATCAATCAACAAGAATTCAAGATAAAAGTATCCATTAATAACATATATATACAGGGCTTTGACATTTTTGATAATATCATGACAAATGGTAATTCACGTTGTAACCTCAACAAGCTTCAATTGAAAGTTTCCATAACATGAGATCAAGAACTCATGAACGTATCGATCATATCTTGACATTGATCGGTCATTACTTGTCGATTATGTGTATTCCATTGATCGATCATGCCTCGTCGATCATACCCTTTGACCTTATCGATCTTATTTTGAATTCAACTCCAACGGTCATCAACTGATCGATCATAGCTCTTCAGTTAATTGATCATTGATAGTTGATCGATCATATTATCTGTTATGATCGATCATATCAGATAATCATATTCGATTCCATGCCTATTTTGTTTACAACGATCATTTTTCTTGAACCCCTATATAAGGGACCTTATACCCATTGTTGGAACCAAGGTTTTAAAAATCAGATCGAATGTTGAATCAATCAGTCTTCGATTTGTTCCAACCGGATTGGACCGACGGTCCAACTCGGTTGGATTGATGATGATGTCAGCATGACATCATCATTTCTATCAACTCAGAAAAAATCAGACTGGGCTTAATTTATTGGTTCGATCGGTCGAACCAATTTTTTGAACCTGATAAAATCAAATACATTTACACAAGTATGTATGTATATATCGATGAAATGATCCTTTAAATGTCAAATCTTTCAATAGAATAACATGATCGTCTATTTCGGTAAAACTCTACAAAAGCCATATTTTCTAGCATTATATATGAACACAATATTGTAATCATTTAGGTATAATTGCTTCTAGAATATTACTCTAGGAAGGTAGGGGCACAACTGATACTCTAAAATAGAGAGGGTCACGATCGATATTGCAGAAGTTAAGAAGGGTACAAGTGACAAAAACCCTATAATTTAATTATTTAGGCTTTTATTTTTTGAAAATTTATTAAACCACCAAACTGGGTCAATATGGGTCAACCCGGTCTAACTACTTGTGTCAACCCGATCCAACAACCGGTTGGACATTATTTTTATTTTTCTTATTTTTTAGAATTAATTACATGAAACCTACCGAACCGACCGGGTCAGGGTCGGTTCCTAGTCCATCCTATCCGAATTTGTAAACCATGGTTAGAACACACCATTTGAGCAATCACTCACATATTCTCTTCAAAAACAAGAAAGCTCTATCCGAGTGATTTCTTCAGCATTCTTTCTCATGTTCATCGATTCATTTGATCTTTCAATAAGAGTATTTTCGGTTGAAAAGTTGTGAATTTTCAGTTCAGCGGAGTTCGATCGCTAGCCATTTTTCAAGTTCATATTATTGCAGTCAGAGTTCTTTTGGCAACCTTCTCATCGCGGTGATATTTACTATATGTTTTATGATTATCCGCATGTGTTATCTGTGATATAATTGTTGTGCTACTATCTATAAATCTTTTTTATTGAAAATAGGGTGTGCTCCCAAAATGGAAGTCACCACAGATGGTTTCAATTATAGAAAGATGGGCTACATTGCCGAAGCCCAAAAGTTATATAGGGTCGTAAAATGTGACACAATATTCTAAGAGTAGAAACTATGATTTTCAAAAATCAAGTCATTCCGCCAAGCCATATGGCCCAAAGCACCGCAAATAGCTTGGAACAGTCATTCAACGAACCCATGCCCACAGCACGAAACGATCTCCAAAACGGCTCTAACCTACTGGTCTCCACCCAAGCGACCCCTGAGTCCCTCCAAATCTGCATCTATGTCGCGCATCCAAAGAACAGATGTGTGTCCTCACACTGAGTCCGCATCTTCAACTGAGTCCTCACACCTGTCACAATGCGTGTCCTCCAAGCCAAACAATCTTCCCTTCCTCGCTTTATCGCATACGCGATTTCTTTTAAGACACCACAGGAAAATCTTCACTCTTCGCGGGATCCTGACCGCCCAAATGATCTTCATGTCCTGACATAGATCATCATCCTGCTTCTGCACCGCTACCGACCCCCTCATTGGCTCGTATGCCTTCTTTACACAGAACTTCCCCCCTTGTCATTCAAAATAGTCCGCCTCCTGAGTCAACTCCTCCGACGGAGGCACCTTTGCAAGCATCCTCATGAAGTCCTTCATGCGTTGATCCGAAAGTTCCGCGACGAACAGCGGTGCCCACGCCCCGTGATCCACCACCTGAGCAAGAGTTGCATCTTTTGATGCAAGTAATGCTTCCAGCCTAGGAAACCTCCTTCCAAGGGCACCCTCTCCCATCCATTCATCTCTCCAGAATCTAAATGTATGGTCATTCCCCATGCATGGCTGTAAACTAGGTGATATAAACGGCAAGACAACGCGGATTCCAACCCAAAGCGGTGACTCGAATCTTTTTCTGTCGACAATCAATTCCCCGTTGACTTCATATATACTCTGCAATAATCTGGCAGCTAACGAGGTCAAGGAATACCAAATCTGAATCACTAACTTGGCAAGCAAGGCTTTGTTCATGAATTCAACATCACAAACATCAAGGCCACCATAGCATAGTCCCTTCGTAACATCATCCCAGCTCACGAGATGCAGCCCGGATCTCCGTTGCCTTCTGTCTCCAGAAAAAGGTCTTCATCATAGATTCCACCTTTTTCCTTACCCCATCTGGCATTAACCGAGCCGAGTAAAGAAAATGGGGATGGCATCAAGGACATGAGGGTCAACTTCCCTCCCCTAGAAAGGGTGCTCGCTTTCCACCTAGCCAGCCTCTCCTCCATTCTGTGCACCATGTTGTCCCAATCCGACCTCCTTAATTTGTCGTCCATCAGTGATAATCCTAAGTAGGGAATAGGGAGTTCCCCCCAAAAGGCAGCCCACCATGTTTGCAAGCATGTTGTACTCGCCCTCATCCATACCGAAGCTCATGACCACCGACTTCTGCCTGTTAATCTCAAGACCAGAGAGACTGCCAAAGATACGCATTGCGGTTCTGTTCCTACGAGCCGCCAAGAAAAAAAGATCATATCATCTGCATATTGGAGCAACGAGATAGATAGACTCCCCAGCCGAAAGCCCTCGCACCACTCAACCTCCACCACATATCTGAACAATACCGTTAAATAGTCTGCCACCAGAACAAATAGCATGGGAGCAAGCGGGCATCCCTGACGGACCCCCCGCGAAGGCTGCACAAAACCACCCTCAGGCTTGCCATTCACCAAGAAGGAGTACGAGGAGGTCGTGACACATCTATTCATCCAGTGTATCCAAGTTACTGGGAATCCCCTCCGGTGTGATGAGGTCCACAAGAAACTCCAGTCGACGCAATCATAAGCTTTGGCGTAGTCAATTATAGTATGTTGATTTATCTCTATATATATCATTGTTCTTTATTAGAGATTTGCATTCTTGATATCTATGAAGATAATACATTCTGGAATAGAATATTATTATATCTCTTGTTTTCAGTTAACGCCTTTCTGCAGGTCTTTAGGTGTCTAATTTTAAGTGTACACAGAACCTCTTGGATGTGAGATATCGAAGGAAGCACAAAGAAAGTCGAAAGCTCTCATGTTTTTCTGCTTGTGCTATAGTGTATGATCTGTAGTGTTGATTTCGGTATTTGATCTAAGATTATGAAGCGTCGGCATTGTAAATGATTGAGATATCCACGTAGTGAAGCAGTTGATTAGCTCGGCTAATCGGGAAATACTAAGTTAGGAAGATTCAGGTGGTGGTTTTTACCTAGGTGGGTTTCCATGCTAAAATACCGTACAAAAGGTGTTGATTGAATTGCTTGGTTGATTGTTCCTATGATTGCTAGTTATTCCGCAAAAAGTTTTAGAACTGCCTTGAACCACTAGTCACCCTCCTATAGTGGTACCGTGATCCCCAAATTCACAGTTATTTGCCTATCTGTTCATTTTTCCTGGAAAATATATCAATTAGATTAAAATACCTTCTTTAAAGAAACAGTAACGAGGGTATGACCCGACCAATTAAGGCCAGGAGCATATCACCAGCAAGAGCTTGGGCTTGCTTAAAAAATACCTTCTTAAATGGTGATCTTCAAGAAGATGTATATAGGAAAATGTCTGGTTCGAGAAGGGAGATAAATGTTACAAATTAAAAAGGATGTTGAATGGACTAAAGTATTCTCTAAGAGTCGGCTTTATGTGACTCCATGTGGTCATAATCAAAAATGGGTAAAAGGTGACTATTTATAAGGAGGAATAACAAGAAAATATATATTTTTTAGCATATGTCGATGATATGATTCTAATAGATGACGACGAAGGTGAAATTTCTAGCATAACAAATACTCTTACAACTGAATTTGAACTCAAAGACCTGGGAAAATTGAAGTACTTCCTATGATATGGCTCGATCTCCTAATGGCATGTGCCTAAGCCAACATAAATGTGCTCTAGAATTGCTGAAGAACTATGGGATATTGGGATGTAAACCAATCACTACCTCTATGGAGGCAAATCATAAACTAAGTAAAGAAGGCGGTGAACTTCTTGATAATGCAGGAAAAGAAATGCATCAAAGATGAATTGGAAAACGGATCTATCTTACCATTACTAGATAGATATTACCTATGCTATGAATGTGGCTAGTCAATTTATGCATGTTCCTACCACCTTTTATGTTAGTGCAGCTAAAAGAATTATGTACTACATAAAAGGATCGATTGGAAAAGGTCCCATGTTCAAGAAGAATCATGATGTGACAATTGAAGGACAATTGGGTTGATTATGTTGATGACAAAAGATCTGCTTTGGACTATTATGTCCATATGTGTGGAAATCTTGTTATATGTTGAAGTAAGAAACATGTTGTGTCAAGATTGAGCACTGAAAATGAATATCATACCCTTGCGAAGGGCATTAAGTTCTTTTATGACTTGGACATCAAAGTTGATATGCCAATGAAGATGTTTTGTAATAACAAAGTTGCAATAAACTTGACCAATAATCATGTGATGCATGATATATCAAAGCAAGTGGAGATAGACAGTATGAGAAGATTGATGCTATACATTTGTACTTTTCTTGAAATCTAGTGATCAAGTTGCTAATATCTTCACGAATGGGCCTCCTAAGATGCAATTCGAGCAAAAACGTAGGCAATTTGAGCATGGTTGACATATATGCTTAACTTGAGGGGGGTGTTGAACTATCTTATGTTTATACCGATAAATGGGTTGGACCGCTTACCCATTCTCTTATATATTATGCTCATCGCTCCTCCTTGGCAAGTATTCCAGTTAAGAGTGTCCTAATCTCTAGTGAGGGAGATAAGGGTTTACGTGGACATGGTTTTCATGGTTTTCCCTCTTCATAAGGTTTTCCATGTCTTCTTCTTTGTAGTTTGCTTGCTCGTATTCAACAACTGCATGACCACAATTCATGCAAAATAACATGTGCTTAATAGAATTTTATAAATACTGCATAATGGAAAAGGATTTATGAGAAAATGCAAATATTAGATGGAATTTAATGTAATTTATCACATAAATGATACATCGTTTCGCTATGCAATAATGCCTGCTTACAGTAGCATGCAGGGTCCAATATAACCGGTTCTCCATTCTTATCCGAGCTTATGTTGCCACTCCACAAATCTCCATGAAGCAAGCATGGCTCCGTAATGGCACCTTCAAATAGTGGTCTCATTTTCTTAATTAGCCGTAAACCTGTAGAATTGCATCCAAAGAGAGCCAATAGATTCAATATCATTGTTGCACACTAAGAATCAAGCAAGCCCATGCATCAAGTTGTGTATGCTTGGCATCATGGGTGGAGGGCACAATCTGGTGGTGGTGGTGGTGGTGGTGGTGGTGATGTTGGCAATCACACCCGACTCAGCCCACTAGTCTATTTAATAGCAGTTCATAAAATTATAGGACTACTTTGGTGAATTTTGTAGGCTTCTTAATAAAAAGGTCACTAATTCAGTTTCTTGCCACGTAGCCTCATTGATACGTTGAGTTTGCAAGTTTGTTAGCTAATGGGGGCAAAAATTTTGAAAGGTACTTTAAAGTATTTTATCAAACATGTAGCATGCAAAAGGCAAGTTTGTATGATTATCTTGACACCATCTTTAAATGCTTTCTAAGCGGAACAACTATAGCAAAAAGCCTTCACAACAGCAGTTTCACCTTTTTCATGGATGACAGAATCGCCATATTGTTCAAATGCCAAGTTCAGCTGGTATCCCAACCGATGCTCTGCAAAAAACTCAATCCAATCTGAAGACCAAGTATTTATCTGAGGAGTGCTGCGACATCAAAGCAACTCAAGCACTTAAGGGCTCTATTCTCAAGCTATCTAGATTAACAGGCCATTTTTGTGATATTTAAAATGGGTAACCCCGAACTAATGAACCTTCACCTCCCAATGGTATTGTTAACCTCAAAACCGAATCCCTTATCAGATTTTCCAGCTTTATGCATTTCAGCGAGTTTTCTTCCAAGGACCGACTGTAAAAAATGATATCACAACAAAGTTGAAATAAATCTTCAAAGAGATCCATAGAAAAGCTACCTGACTTCCCCTTGAAGAACCAAATTCTATAAACTCCATTATTATAAAAGAACCTCCAGTAGGTAATGCCCCAACCTGCAGTTCGAGGAAGACAAGTTAACTACATAAACTGCAGCGAAAATGTATTGAGTTGTTATGTAAATAACGTTCAATAATCAAACCTTAAATGGTTGAGGAACTCGAATAGTTTTGGTGGCATACATGGCACTAAGACCAAGAGCTTCTGCCTCAAACATTGAAGGCCCAATATTCCTGAACTAAAATCAATTACATTACAAAAAAAAATATGTATAGCTTATGGTATGGTGTACAAGTCCGACTCCCACAAAGATACCATCCCACAAAGAATCAAGGATCTCAGAGAACTATTATAATAAAACATGAGAGATGATTTATCGGTAGCAATATTCAATTATATAAAACATGTCCCTGGACTCTGGACTTGGCATTTAGCACAGGGCATCCGACCAGCAAAATTTTCCATAAGATTTGGGATGACATATATGCTTGTAAGAAACAGAAATGCATCCGCTTAATGTTAACACTATACCGTAGAACCCTACGAGGTTAGGCGCTCTTTACATGGAAAATGCCATCAAAAATAAAATCACTGTCATCTTTGCATTACTTATCCAAATCTCAGATGCCATTTTCCCAGCAAATAAAAAGTTCATGTCTTTTTAAACCAGAATTAAGCCTTCACTTTTTGTCGTTGCTCCAATCAAGATAGCAACTTGTGGTCTATCTTGACACTATGAAAATGACAGTTTTTTTCCTACAGTTAAGGTGTCCTCCTCATAGGTTTTTCTACCTCAGCACAGATCTATCATGGATCAAATTAATAAGCTGCAGAAAAAGAAGATATCATTCCTCTTTACAGATCGCTCTCTTCTAGAAATATTATTTTCTTAATGATTCCGAATATTTTTATCATGGTTTTAACTTTACATGGTTAGTCGACAAATAGAAAGCATGAAGAGAAATTGTGGAGAGAATTCTACCTGTTGGTCTTAACAAAAAAAGATCCTGCATCAGTGACATATTTGTTTGCAAGATTAATGCAGCCACCACCAATAGGAGATATTCTTGTAATCTGTGTTGCATTTCCTTCTGTAAGAATCCATTCACGAACAGGATCACTTCCCATAGCCATTACTGCAGGCTCAAAACATCTCTTGTAAATAGGATGAAAGATTGTTATAACAAGAGTGGTATACTAGACTATCAACCATCCTATACAAGGATGTTCATAGGAAGGCCAAAAATACAAGAAAAACTCAAGGCACTAGATTGCTCTAGGGAGAATTTAATATTCCTTTCACTCCATCAAGAAGAGACATGGAGGAAAGGGTTTGGAAGCAAAGAAATGCTCGGGAAAGCTGCCAATCTACAAGATCTACAAGAATGCTTGCTACATATCAATATCAGAGATACACAAATAAAAGGGCAATAGGTAAACATACAATTTTGATTTATCTTATAATCACATTAGTTTTTTAGTAACGTTGATATGCCTTGAATCTGACTCCGTGTTGAAGAACCATGTATGCATCTCTCTTGTTGTACTATATCTCAACAAGATGGGGGTCTCGTTGCCCGGTCAGCGAGCCTGAGGGGTCTAGGGAGGAGCAGGTGTGTTCCCCCTGCTGAGGCGTGGGGTCAGCAGTTCTATTCGTATTCAGGTATATGGATTTGTTTGTTTCAGGGATCTGTCTGTACGGAAGTAGTATATAAACTCCCTATGGTTAGGACTCTCTGTATCCTCTGTACTTTTCTCCTTTCTTCACATAGTAAAAATCGATCACCACCACCTAAGGACGTAACCCAATTACGGGATTGATCTCGTTTGTGCGTGCTTCCGCGATTCTCAACAAGTAATCATTAATAGGGAAGATTCATGTGCAATTGTGGTAACATTACATCTTTGCGGTTATCATAATCAAGATCCCAGGGAATTGCATAGGGTTTGGCAAATCCCATATGTACATCCAGTTGATTTTTAACAATTCAACCAAGTAATATTCCAGCCTATCTTCATGAATAGTCTATTACTCGTGACCGCTAAAATCCACGGCTGACAACCGTGAAAATGGGAAACCAAAGAAGTGGAGTCCAATCGATAATTCTACCAAAGATATTGTACATCTGATGAGTGGGTTGGAGGATGTTGAAACCATGTGAGACCTTGAGGGCTAGTTTGACTGGGGGTGTCGCTTAAAAAAAAGGATGTCCACCAATGTTAGGTGCTCTGCCAACATGAAGCTTTATTAATCACCATTGAGGTGTGAGTTTTGAGGGGGTAAATGGTAGTTGTGAGGCTTAAGTTGTGAACTAAGAGGTACAACATTTAAAAAAATCAGCGTAGTTGGCAAAATGCATAGTGTGAACTATTCTTTGTGATGGATTAGAGTAGTGTTGCCTTGAACCTTAACTTGTGTGCTCAACATCATTCTGTGTATAGTTATATTAGGATTTTGTGGATTAGCCAATTTAGAGGGATTTGCCAGTATATGGGTGTTGAATAAACTCCCTTAATATTGTTAGGCAAATTCGTCATCCTATATAATTTTGTTTGACCATCTTAAACGAGAGAGACCCGTCCTTGCCGCTGAGGAGTAGCCTGATTAAGGGTTAATCTTGTAAATCATGTGTGTTTCATGCTTGCTTGTCTGCTTGTTTGATCTGCATTCTATCCACGCCATGCACAATATTTAGGTATATTGTTGAAGGGAAAATAATGGTACCGATGATTATATTTTTATTGTATGATGGTAGCATTGTTGGTAAAATTTTTCAGGGAGAATGGTCACCTTTGTCAGGAAAAATGATCACAAGGTTTGTTACATTGGAACTAAATTATGCATAAAATCTTACAATGCCAAAATTAAAACAAAATATACTAAGCCCCGCGAATTTTACCAAGAAGGTGCAATAGAATGCAGTAAGATAATTACCTTGGCGTAAATTTTCCATCCAAATCAAAAGACTAGGTTTTCAATCCAATTCCCAATACCAAACAGATCTAGTAAGAAAGAAGATTAACTAACTTCGTACTAAACAAAATTGAATCAAGACTTCTCTTTTCCATTGATCTAACAAAAATATACATCTAAACAACCCAAAAAAAATTAACAAAGAGAAGAAAAGAATGTCCCTAGCGTCAAAGTGCCATGCCTGCGCATCCCCCTCCTCTCCCTTCCCTCCCTCCCTCCCCAGTCCCATCCAATCCTCTTGGGGAATGCCTAATTATCAAAACCAACACCAACGAAAAGGAACTGAGCATCGAGCTTCACATATCCGATTGGAGCAGAAAGAAACGCAGCATCTCAGTAATGAAGCTCACCTAGTCATTATACTGACGGGAGTTCGAATTGGAAAAAGAGAGAAAAAGAAAGACATCATGCATGAAATTGAAGTGGCCAGCTATCTCAGTAGAGGGGAGGGAGAGTACCAGTTCTGAAGGTGGAATGGGGCTTATTAGGCTTCACGAAGGGGAAGGGACGAGGGAGAGCTCCCGCGTTTGGAACCATTCTGCTGCTGCTGTTGCCAGAAGGATATAGAAGGAACCGCCGGTGCCACCCGTCCTTCACATCCTCATCCCTGTGGCGAGCATAGCACAGTGTTGTTTTCTAGTCATTTTCTACTTTGTTTTATTTAATAACTTAGCTTGATTTGTTGACTCCCCATTTGAGGTGGAACTAGGCTACTGACCAAAAAACATGTCATTTGCTGCTTTGTCAACTCAAAAGAGTCATCAGCCAAAAAAATTGTAAAAATATAAGGACATAAGTGTAAATGAAAAAAAATAGGGTCGAAGTGTTATTCGAAAATATCAAAAGGGAGTTCAAAAAATGTGTTAATCTTTCGAGTCATAAAAAAACCTGAGGATTGTTACACCGTGACATCTAAAGGCATGTATAATTACAATATAACCTTTGTAATCCGTGTAATTACCCTGCATTTATGATAATAATCTATGATTTCATATTACAACATTGCATCTCTTGTTATTCCAACAATCTTTACTGTGTATATTCGCGTAATGACTACTTTCTTCGTTAATAACAAACTATGGTTAGTCTTTTATCCTCATCTTTATTGTAACATTGCTTTCCTCGCTATACGATGACTTTTATTTTCATGTTCCTTCTATATGTATGTATAACACAATACACTTTTTTCATTGGACAATCGACAGTTTTAAATCATTTCTTTCTATAACAATAATCATCTTGATTTTCACTCGTCCTCCATGAGCATAAGCACCTCCTATTACCGTTGTTTCTTCTCCATGTTCATACCATAAAATATATAAAAGGGGTGACTCGACTCTAACATGAGCCCATGTTAGGTGGGTTGGGTTGTGGACTGATTGGAACAAGAAAATCATGGATCTTGACTCGATCTTTGGTCTATAAATTTAAATAGGCCTTAGATCATGTCACATCGGGACCCCAAGCAGTTCGGCATAATGATCATCCGCAAGTGTATGTTCAGGCTTCATCATTGATTAAACCAACAATTTTATTTTCTTGGGTGAATTAGACCCTTGCTATAATCTCTCATGTCCTTTCCTTATAATTGATAGTATGTTTAGATTTAAGAGTAATCTGGTATAGGGTAATCCTTTTTATGCGGTTAATTGGTGGATGAGCTATTAGTTTTTTTGGGATAACATGTTTGTTGTTGAGATGATTTTTTGTGATGTGGCTATATTGAAACTTGATAGAATGATTAGACTTTGATTGTTTCATACTTATTGGATGAAATAATGCAATGGAATATTTTTTTGTTTATTGGTGAGATCGATATAGTTTTTGTTTTGAGGAGGAGAGGGGGAAAAGGAGAAAGATAATGCAAGTTGATTGAAGAAAAATATATTACATGAGAAATAACACCAATAAAAACTTTCTTTTAGAAATTGACTATAAACCTCTTTCCAAAATTAAGGGAATTTTGCGTTCAACTAGTTGGGCTAGTTTCGTAAATTCTAAACTTTACTTTCTTCCTCAGAAGATGAAAAAACATATTTTTTATTTATCTCTTCTTCAGAAATCTAATGTGGAGAAAAATCTTATTTGGAAAACAATCCCTTCATTATATTATCTTTTATAAAGCAAACTAATCATGATCGCAAATTCGACTATTGTGTACATTTGGGAGACACTTGATCCTAATTCCAACTCCATGTATTGATCTACATTTTGACAACACATTTTATGGGAAATCGTAATAGACAACATGGTGAATCTTCTAGTTTAACGGATGATTTTTCCCGCCTATGCTCCGGGTTTGGATCCTCTAAGTAATATTGCTTTCACCTAGAATAAGTACAATATTGTCATGGATGATTGTCTACTTCTTCCTTGGTGTACGAAACTCTTTGCAGCATTGTGGTTTTTGCTTCCAACTTCGTCCTTTTTGGGCTCATCTCTAGCATGGAACCATTGTTTCTCTTTTGTTTGTCATATTAAGATTCACGGGGTTAATCACTATTCTTTTTTGTTTTGTCAAAATTTGGAATACATTTGCTTTAATAATCTTATGCTTGCTTAAAAAGAAAAGAGTAAAATATTGTTGATAAATAAAAAATCACTCCATTCTACGTGGCAAATTCTACGTGGCAAAAATCTAACTTGTTTTGAGGATGTTAAATGTAAGCCAACATTCCAATAGTAATTCTCATTTTGATGCAACATTCACTTATGGTTGTACATTAATTGCGATACATATAATTCGCCAACAATAACAATAAAACCTTTTCCCATATTAAATAGGATCGACTACATGGATTCTTTGCCTCCATTCAGATCTATCTTGGGTCATTCCATGGTCTAGATCCAAATAACTAAGATCCCTTCAGATAGTCTCATTCCAACACTTCTTCGGCATTCCCTGTCCTCTTTTAGTTGGCTCCGTATCTTAAATATCACATATTCTAACAGATGCATCAACCAACCTCCTTTGCAAATGATCAAATCATCTTAAGCGATTTCTCTAAGATTTTAAAAATCGAACCGAATCGGTCGGTTGAACCGTTTAGACCAAGAACTGAAGGAAAAATGGTTCAATCACCTGGTTTTTATTCATAAAATAAAAATCAATCAAAACTTGGTTGGACCGCTTAAACATGGTTGAACCAATTGAACCAAACTATCGGTTCAAACATCCATTTTTATGTCAAAAAATAATTTCCAATAAATTAACAAATATTATTTTTTTCATAAATATTCATAATCTAGTCTTATTCTAACCCATAGTATAGTACCTTATCTCTTCTCCTTCACATGTGCCAATGACTCACTATCGTGTGTCTCTTCCTACCATATAACTTCTATCTCTCTCTCTCACTACATTGTGTATAAGGATGTTTACTTGTAACAATATGTCATACTATGAGAAGCAATAAATTAACAACAATTATCGTTAATTAGATTTTAAATACTTTTAAAATTATTAATTTTTTACATTACATATATGTATTTATATAAATTATACGAAATATGATTATTATGCTCTTTGGAGTTTTTTAGGAACATTTATACCCCTAACTTTTAAGTAATTTCATTTTTTATCCTATATTTTCTTAAAAAATTCACAGTATCATCCTTATAACAACAATAATAAAGCCTTTTACCACTTTAAGTATGGTCGGCTACATGGATTTTTTTCCTCCATTCAGATCTATCTTGGACCATTCTCATGCTTAGATCCAGAAAACTAAGATCCTTTCGCATAGTCTCATACCAACACTTCTTGGGCCTTCGACGTCCTCTTTTAGCCATCTTAACATTCTAAAACCCACACCTCTTCACTGGTGCATCAATTGACCTCCTTTGCAAATGGATAAACTGCCTTAATTGATTTTCTTGCATCTTATCTTCTATCGAAGCTACACCGCTTTCATTCTAATGTCATCATTCCGAATCAGATCTTTACGTATGTATGTGTGTCCACACATCCACCTTAGCATTTTTGTTTCTGCTACTGTCATTCTCTGCACATGTCTATGGTTCACAGGCCAACATTTATATCTATAGAGTATAGCGCTGCTTTGTAAAACTTTCCTTTGATTTTCAAAAGAATTTTCTAATCATAGAGAACAGTAGAGGCTCCTCTCCACTTTAGCCAACTTGTATTTTTTCTATTTGTAACATCTCCATCAATTTCTCTATCATGTCGCAAAATAGATTCCAAGTATCTAAAAGAATCACTCTTCTAAATGTTGTCATCAACAATATTAACTACGATTCCTTCATCATTGCTTCCATCGCCTCTCCGTCCCTTTCCTCCTACAGTACCAACCCCTCCACAACCGCCTACCTCTCCTTCCCTTCCACTCCCCTCGCACGCCAGCAATCCCCTCCATCCTCCTGCCCTTTCTCCTCCAACACCCCCTCCCACTCCCTCTGCATTCCCCTTCCCTCGTGCGAGCAACAGGAGGCCCCTTCCCTCCGTCTTCCCCACCCCTCACGTGAGCAACAACGGGTCCCCTCCCTCCACCTTCCCCTCCCCTTGCACGAGCAGCAACAACAACATCATTGGCAACATTAGGAGTAGGAGGTACATGCAAGAGGTAAGGGACGTAGTAGCATATATTGTAAATATATTGAACTCAAAGGTGGGTTATATAACGGATTTTGTCATACTTAATGAAGAAAGGGATGGAAGTTACTCCTCAAGGTTATGTACGTAATAAGAAATTACTCAGGATTAATATATGTAAGAGTTAAGGACTATTCAGGATCGTAGGTGAAATAATGAATTATCAATGGTTCCCAAGGTAATTACGAAATTAGGTGTAAATGTCCCATTTTTTAACTACAGTTTTGCATTTCAACTTCGCATGTCACTTGCAACCATCTTCGTTTCCAAGGATTGTCTAAGAATAAAAAGTGTCAAAGGAATTGCAAAAGGAGGGGAGGGTTTGACAAGAAATGATAAAATTAATTTACTCCATTTCCCTTTTGAATTTGCTTGCATTTATTTTATTACAAAGCAAATAGGCATCATACCATGGGAACACCCTTTCCAATGATGCATGGAATAAGTTGAGGTTAAATTTCAAGGAAGTAGTGTTTTTTTAAAAAATTAATAGTGATGATTGATGTTAGATATATTTTTTAAAATCACATATGTTCATGTCTAACAAATAATTCCAAACCATTAGTTCATGTATTTGATTACTTTGTCACAATTATATATATATATATATAGTTATTGGTTTGTGAAGTATATACATGTGAAGTATAGACACGTTACAGAATGACAGTAGCAGAAATGAAAATATTAATGCAAATGCCTAGTCATATATCAAAAATTAGGTTTGAAATGATGCATCATAAGAAAAGTTGGTGTAGCTCCGATAGAGGATAAGATGAGAGAAAAATCAAGGTTTTAAAAACCGAACTAGACATCAAACCAGACATGTATCCGTTTTTTTATTTTTATGATTGGGTCAATGGGACCGATCAGTCGAACCAGTGATGATGTCAGCAGTTCAACAAAATTGGATGCAATCGCTTGAGGACACAATAAATAAGCTGGTTTCGTTGCATTGTCACTTGGATGCAGTCTAAAATTTGCAAGGGTTCTCATATGATGGACACATGCAGGCAAAGAATTTAGTCCAAAAGAGATTGCAAAGGAAGTTACGGATAGGTAGTTAGAATATTGGTACTTTATCTAGCGAATCGATGGATATAGCTGATGCGATGGAAAGAAGGAAGACTAAGATATTATGTCAGACAAAATGGGTTGGAGAGAAAAAAAGAGAGATCGAGAAGATAAGCTTTAAATTTTGATATTCAGGTAAAGATAAGGGCATAAATGGTGTTGGAGCATTTGTTCATAAGGATTTGAAGGATTGTGTGGTTGAGGTACAAAGGTTTGGAGATCGAATTATTGCTAGTGGTGCTTGAAGAAGAAATTTTGAATATTATCACAGTTTATGCACTATAAATTTGTTTAGATGATAGGACTAAAGTAGATTTTTAGGAGGATTTGGATAAGATTATGGAAAGAATCCCACAAAAGAGAGATGATTTGCCTAGGTGGAGATCTTAATGGACATGTGGGAAAGGATGCTTCAGGGTATGCTAGTGTTCATGGAGGACATGGCTTCAAAGATAAAAATGAAGAGGGAAAAGTCTTTTCTGGATTTTATAACATCTTGTGATCTTTTCATTGCAAATACTCTCTTTTAGAAGAGGGAGGAGCATTTAATTACTTATAAGAATGGCTCGACTAGAACACATATAAACTACTTTACGTTGAGAAGAAGAGATCAGTTGTGTTGTAAAGACTGTAAAGTAATCCCAGAAGAGAACCTGACTACCCGGCATTGATTGTTAAGCATGGATGTGCAAATAAAAGGGTTAGTAAAGAAAAGGAGGGATTTCAAGATTACTAGAACTAGATGATGGAGTCTTCAATTGAAGCGATTAAGCTTCAGGGAGAAGGTTTTAGAAGAATTATCTAGGGATTGTAATGGAAAAGCTAATGAGATGTGGGAGGCGGTAGCATCTTGTATCCGAAGGATAGCTAAAGAGATGCTAGGCAAGTCAAAGGGAGGAGCTCTAGGCCAAAAGGAGGCTTGGTGGTGGAGTGGAGGGGTGAAAGAGAAGCTTAAAATTAAAAGAGCTTGCTTTAAAGCTATGTCTAAGGATATTACATATGAAATCATCACAACCTACAAAATATCTAAGTATGAAGCAAAGAAGGCAGCAGGCGAAGCTAAGTCAAAAACTTCCATAAACTTTTCATTGGAGAAGAAAATAGAGAGATCAGTTTGGTCAATCTAGCTAGTAATGGAAGTTACTTGAATCGTGAAAGCTATAGACAAATACAAAGGAAGGAAGTAGAGGAGGCTTCGAAGGTTATGAGACATGGGAAAGGTGTAGGACGTGATGACATTCTTGAAGAAGTTTGGAGAGTTTTAGGTGAGCGAGGTTTGACTTGGCTTACAAATTTATTCAATATTATTTGGCGAAGCAAGAAAATACATGAAGAATGGAGGAGAAACATCGCGGTGCCTCTTTATAAGAACAAATGAGACATTCAAACTTGTTCAAATTACAGAGGTATAAAGCTGATGAGTAACAATATAAAAATTTGGGAACATGTGATCGAAAGAAGGTTGAGGCACGTTTCCAAAGTAAAAGAAAATCAATTCATATTCATGCTAGGACGCTCAACTATTGAAGCCATCCACTTGTTGAGGAGAACAACGTAGATTTACAGAACTAAAAGGAAGAACCTTCGTATGATTTTTATTGATTTAGAGAAGGATTATGATTCTGTCCTATGGGAGAGATTGTGGAGAGTTTTTTAGAAGAGACTAGTACCTATCCTATGCATTAACCGCATAAAAGATATGTATAATTGGGCTCCATCTTATGTAAGGATACAATTTGGGAAGACTGACTATTTTGACATCAACACTGGTCTGCATCAAGGTTCAACTTTGAGTCCATTCCTTTTTACTTTGATTATGGACAAGTTGACAAGTCACATTCAAGATGAGATACTTTGGTGTATGTTATTCGTTGATGATTTTGTATCGACTGATGAGACTAGATATGGAATAAATGAGAAGCTTGAGGTCTGGAGACATGCTTAGGAGACTAAAGGATTTCATATAAGTAGCATCAAGATTAAATATATGCACCCAAGGCGGTCTACTCCGACGATCGTCTTGCTCCTTGGCTCCGGCCAGGTTAGATCTGCACATGTTGCTGATCTTAGGTAGGTTTTCATTCTAGCATTTCATTTATGTCATTAGGTTAATGATTAGATAGTAGGATTAGCATAATTAGGTTAATCCGTAGTTCGTCGGTGCTCCGCTCCGGCGAATGATTCCTCTGCATACTGCTTGTTGATCGACCCCTTGACCGCCCTCATTTCTTCCCCATCCGCTTCTCCACCTCGCAGTTACTTTAAACTAACCAGGACCTCTTCGGTTCTGCAAATCGAGGTCTTGCCCCACTGCTTCACCGGAGACCTCATCGTACATGCACACAGCTTCATCTTTGGTCGAGGAGTACCTCCTCGAGTCGTATTTCCTTCTTGTGCAGGTTAGGTGCGCAAATAAGCGCAAGGAGTCGAATTCGAAGCTCATCGGAGGTACTTGAAGCACCACATCTTCCACGAGCTTGTGGTGGCGCTCTAGTGATCGTCTGCCCCTTCTGCCACTCCCAGCACAAAGAGGACCTTGCCAGGAATCTATTGGGCCATCTCGGAGCTTCAAAGAATGTCAGAGATGTAGGGCAAGAGGGATCGAAGTTTGTCTTCTCCGACGTTCTTCCCTATTCTTCATTTGTGCTTCTCCGTCGTCTGATCAGATGCAACGCCTCAGTTTTCATCAGAGTCGTAGGATCACGCCACGCCATCACCATCGGATCGCCATCAACGATCTAATCCAGTCGTCGATCCATGAAGCATCATCGACCGTTGCGTGCTCGATGCGTGGATAAGTAGCTTGACAGCCACCGTTGGATCGCCCGCTAAATGCGGTAAATTGCGCATCTCGCTCCGCCTTTTTGTAATTAATATTTCAACCTGTAAATAAGAGTCAACGTTTAAAAATAATTGGGCATTTTGTAAATACGACCATGTATTTCTTCTAATTACATTTTAATCATGTCCAGCTCAGCTCACGTGTTGTCCCATGTGAGTTGGGTAAATTACAAGGACACCCCTATGAGTTTTCGTATTTATATTTAGTCTAATAAAATGATATTAACGTTGTATATTTTGTGAAAATTGCTGGAAGGCCCTTGGGTTTTATTGTATTTGCATGTCAGTCCCTCTTAAGATGCATCACGTGTAGTCTCACATGATGGGTAAGTTGCATGTATACCCTGGCAAATTTTGTAATTAAAAATGATCTTTAAAAATTAAATAAATGCTAATTTACATTGGCACATTTGCAAATGAACCCCTAATGTTTATTCTTATTACATTTATGCCTCTGCTAGGATATATATTTTTATGCTTTTCATATATTTATTAAATATAGCTAATGTGCTCCTAAAAATCCAAAAAAAAGATTAAATGTTCCATGCCTTATACTTTCACACTCATAATTTTATTTGGCATTGTTTGCATTTAATCTATTTATTAAAAATATAATAGAACACATATATTCCCTGTTAACTTATAAAATACAAAAAATATAAAAACATGTATAAAACCCCAAAAATATATATAATATATTTTGACCTATTTTAATTACAGACCAAAAATCACTAAAAGCATAAAAAAATCAAAAACCTAAAATCTTTTATAAAAATCTAAAAATACAAAAAAATAAAAAATATGTTCTTCTTTTTTATAATTGTATTTATATAAATATTTATATATTAAAATTAATTTAGGTAATTTTGCGACCTATTCGTTATTTTTAACATCCAAATCAATTTCGATTATTTATTTAATCCCCTATTTATGATATTTTTGACTTTAAAAATACATAAAAATTAGCAAAAATTCCAGAAAAATAATAAAAAAATTAGAAAAATATTAAAATCACAAAAAACATTATATTTATTGTATTTTACCTATTGTTACATATTTATGTATTTATAGTATCTATCTATATATATCTTATATTATATTTATACATATACACAAATATATACATCTATATATATATAATATTTAAATGAATAATATAGTATAAAAATGAAAATATAAAAAGAAATACAAAGTTATAAAACCATATAATAAAATTAAAATAAATAATTATAAAATTAAAATACACAAAATCAATAAAATGGACAAGAGGTAAAAGACAGTTTTTGTGCATTATTCGTGCCTTCTCTGATTTGCTTCAGTGTTCGATCTCTACGCATACTTACACCTATAGATTTTTACTGTAAAGTTATAATAAATTTTAACTCCACATTTTTGCTATTCATTGCATTATTCTTTACTATGGATTAGTTGTTGATTAAAGTTGGATTTTCTCGAGCGGTCATATCAACAACGTTAATTGAGTTTGATTAGCAGATCTTTGGAAGATCCCCTTTATTAAATGGCGTCGTTGCTAGGGAGCAACGTCGCTTAGTTGGAGATTATTTTAGTTTGTCTTATATCTCTTGTTAATACATTTATTTTATTATTTTTATCATTTATTATTCTCATTTGATATTATTGAGTGACTGTTCTGACCACTCTTCTTT
The DNA here is from genome assembly GCA_037367405.1 of Ottelia alismoides. NCBI lineage: Eukaryota > Viridiplantae > Streptophyta > Magnoliopsida > Alismatales > Hydrocharitaceae > Ottelia > Ottelia alismoides. The sequence continues at coordinate 318,783 of JAZKJV010002786.1, forward strand.
GTTTATCTTTGATGCGAGTGACCTCTACACGAAGGAGGACCTCTTAGGAGGACCGGTGCACCCAAGCAAGGCAGAGTCAACCTTACTTACTCGGCTGGCAGGAGAGAGCATCAAGGGGAAATGGACAAGAACTTTTAAAGACCAGTCTAGTTTATTTAGCACTATTTATTTATTATGTAAATTTATCTGAGAGAGAGACACTTGGCATGTAATAATTCAGGACTCTCAAAGACTTTCCGACTTCCCCAGGTCCAATGCTCGAGGGATTCTTCCCTCGAGGGCCTCGATGATTTCGACTCTTTTCGCTTTTATTTTATTTTTATTGTTTTGTGTGAATGAGCCTTAGTGTAGGAGTTGCTTGCTCAATAGATTAAGGGCCAAAGCCCCTAATATATTTGCATGTACATATAGATGCGCTTTTTGACTTAGTAAAATAATAATTGTTGGTTATTTAGATTCGAACCCGTGCGTCGTGACAGACATCATATAGCACTAGCAGGACCCGCTGTGGCGGGCACCGAGATATCTCCAAGATCGGACTTTAGGGTTTTGATATGAATAACCAACATCTTGTGCTTCACGATAATAGCAGTTACTATCCTAGGGCAATTTCATCAAAATGCATTTGCATATAGTCTAGGTTTCAATTCTGTTATGCATCCTGCATGGAGAGACCTGGGAAGCACTATAAGTCTTCTGACTTTGCATGCATCATTGATTTTCCGACTTGCATGGCTTTTCCATTCTTCTCCCTCTGATTTTTCTCACCTAGGATGCTAACTGGAATTGGAATCCCTGTTAGGTTAGTGCATTTAAAATTAAACAAAAAAGTGATAATCAAAATAAAAGCGGGACTGCTAACTCTACTTGATCTCAAAATAAAATGTAATGGATTCCTTGCTTTGGGGAGAGCAACCCCCTCCTTGTATGCGCATTTTATTCCTATGTACACGCTAAGTCTTATTGCCCAAATCCCATGCCTATCTTCAATGTGTGCAATTTTTTGAAAATCACCTAACTCTAAAATCGAAAAGATAAAAGACCACATCTTAGTCTTCACTGTGTTGAGTAAGTGAATTGAGGGTTTGCCTTGCACAATTGATTGTGCTTTGAGTCCATCTACATTTTCCCATCTCTTTGAGTTTTGTGGTCTTATCCGTGTGAGTCATCATGTTTTTATCATTGAGTCTCTCTACCTCTATTATACACACATCTCCTCATTTGCATCGAGTCGTGATATCGGGTCTTGAGCTTTATTGTCTTCGTTGAATCTTGCGGCTTTTCTCCTTTCACATATCACCCACATCTAGTCCGGTTCAAGGAGACCCTCTCCTTGAATCACAATTTTGACTACGTCCACCTTCATCTCACCCACCCTACTCGTGTCCCCCGTATCATCCCTCTATTACCTAGGATTTTTGTGCTTACGGGTATAGCCCACGATGAGGATTTTTACTTACATTGATTATTAGAGTAAGTCGGGCACCTTTTGAGGAAGCTGAGATTGATACACTACTCTTGGTGGATATGATTTTGGCATGTGCATAAGAGCTTATTGAGGAATTTGATGATGCACGATTAGTAGGTGTGATTCTTTATCGAAGATTTTAGGTCTCACACACCGGATTGAGGATGTTACATATTTTGATGATACGATGATGAGTTCATGAGTTATAACTGCTCGATCTATTTTACGGTTCCGCTCGTCTTGATTTTGAGGATTGATTAACTATTCTTATTCGGTCTTCAGAACAATGATGTGCGGAACCCACATGATCTCTCTCATCTTCTTGATCAACCTATCCCCGATCCCTTGATTCTTTCATTCGCCTGTGGCACCTCGAGGAATTCTGTGTATATTCTGTGCCACCTCATCTAATTGATTGACTTGAGGGACGTACTGTGATTGATCTGATTATTTATCCCTCAATAATCTTATGCCCTCCTGATGATTCATCGATTGCTTAATGATTTTGATGACCTGAGATATGATGCCAACAATCCCATGACTTGATTGACTTAGTTCGTATTACTCCCTGATGACTATATGTGGGAGGATCGACACTTTATTTTGAAGGATATGAGGAATCCTCAAGTGCATCACGGAAGCGTGATGATCGCATCTCATGCGATCGGAGCGGCTAGTCGCACTAGTTGCTTGGTGCAGCAGAATTTAAAAAAATTTAAATCATATGATGAAACCACATGATCACAAGAATGTTTCTTGGATCGTTTCATCTAACCACAAAAGTATTAGAAATACCTCTCGAAGTGTGGTTGTGATCACTAGATCTCTAAAGCAAGAGATCCTCCTGACTCAAGTCCAATCTATGAAGATGGCACTTGCGGGCATGATGATGAGACGTGTGCTTCCCGCAATCCTCGATGAAGATCCAAGCCTTGAATCTCCTGATTTCGTCCAACAAAATCTGATGTCTCCTTCTAGAGCAAGAAACCTCAAAGAAGATGGAGATCCACGAGCAATCGAAGCGACAACACGACGACGTAGAAGCGATTGCAATTCCCTCAAGATCACATGGTGGACGGCCACCTTTAGAGAGAGAGAGAGATGGCGAGAATGAGAGATGAGAGAGAGAGAGAGAGTAGACGTGTACAATGTATGTATTTCCAAGAGGCTAGGGTTGCCCTCTTTATATACTAGTTTGGGAGTCCATGGATCACAATTCATGGCATACACAAAATCAATGGTTAGATTGATATGTGTTTTTAATCAATGGTCATGATCATTGTTGTTCAAAAACAACAATATATTAATTTATATTAAATTCAATATATGTTGAATTATCATCAACATAATTTAATTCAATAAAATCAATTATCACAAGATAATAGGATAATAATTAAAAAAGGATAATTATCCACCCTAAAATCATGGGGCGTCACCCATGACCAATTCATGGGTGGCGCCACCTCATTTTGGTGGTGAATTATCTCCTTTTTATATTATCTCATTATCTCTTAATTATTTGCAATAACATTTATTGCAAAATTATCCACTAAATTAATTCCAAATTAATTAGTGAATATTTCAATCATGCCATTGAAAATATGTGAATCATATTCACAAACCAAACAAAATAGTAAATTACATTTCTAATTAATTGATTAATGTGAATCCAATTCATATTAACAATTAATAAATGCTATTTGCAAAAATGCTCTCTCTCTCTCTCTCTAATATATTATAAATCATATACACAGATACTATGCATAGCACTATCCACAATATGTGTTTCCTTGATAATTAAATCCCATTTAATTATCTTGGATAATCATTCTCACAATATGAATCCTATTCATATTATTCTTGATAATTAAATCTCATTTAATTATCAACATTTTGTTGCTTGGATACAGAATTCATCAAAGGAATTATTCTTGAACTCCTTCAAGAATAATGAGCTTTCTCCGCAGATACTTGAAGATAAGGACAGGGAGATTGTATTTTTCCACGTCCAGATCTCACGGACTTCCCATAGATGCTTGACTAAATCAAGACCGCAAATCTTATCTTCTCATTGCATTTGAATCTCATTCAGACCAATGTCCAACACTTGGACCGAGATCAGATTGCTTCTCTACTGAGAGGAGCCACTAAAATCCGAAACTGTTTCATCACTCCCTCAGAATGGAAGCGTTATGGTTATACAATCGTTTATGATCACCCTCAGGTATTCCCAATACATGTACATCCTGCATACTGGAAGACCTATAATCAACTTGAAGATGCAGATCAATTTTACATTGTCTTCTTCAGGGTTTGATCACCAGTTTCTCAATCTTGGTCATCGGGAATCGGTATCGATCACATGCTTTCCCAAAGCATATATCATACCTTCAAATTCTTGTCATGCTTTGAAAGCATGACTACCATGCATGGAATTTAATCGATCCCAATACCTCATGAGTGAGCTCATGTCTTCCTATTCATAAAAGAACATGTATGATCCCTTTGAGAGATCGTATTTACTCATATGCCCTTACATGCACACCAGCTCGCAGGTGTATAGACCTTGGTTAGGTCATCAACCTATTGGTATGCCAAATGTACATACTCAGACATATAGTAGCACATCTGTCTCCGGTCAGAGGATGTGTGCCTATGCTGTGAGAGCATTCAATATAGGACTTAGGTTTTCTCGATCTCGCTAAGTCAACCCTTTGACCTAACTAATCTGACACCTCTGAATCACTATTCCAATGCAGAAGACTTGCATCAAGAGGTCGGTCAGTGATTAACCGAAAAAACAAGCGGTCGTATTGATCCACAAGGCAGATCAACAGTCGATGCGTTAACCAATTCAAAATCCTGGCTAAGTCAACAATTAACCCACAATAACAATCAAATAATGAGAAGCAAATGTGGGATTTTGCAATTTTTAGGAGATTTCTTTAGATTTTTTTAATGATTTTCGGACTGAAGTGAAAACACGAAAATAATCAAAATATAATTTTTTGGATTTTTTCAAAAACTTTTTATAATTTTTAGGTATTTTCTAATGCAGACAGTGCTGAAAATGCATGTTTTTGAATTTTTTATAACTAATAAAATGCAATAAAAATGCAAAATAAAAATATGGCATGAAAGAGTAGCTAAACAGGAAACTAAGTTAATTTCTTGGTGATTTTTGGCATTTTATAGATGCACAAAATAAATAGAGACAACAGAGAGAAGCTACACTACTAGCAAGGGCATAGAAGTAAATGTCCAGAAGTCCAAGGGCCACAGTGCAATTTTCCACAAAATATATAACTACTAAACAAAATTCCAGGTCCAAATACAAATACACAAACCCGCAAGGGTGCTCCTGCAATATTCCCCGCCACGCACGTGGTGTGGATGCACCTAGGGGGGACCTATATGTAATTATCAAAAACTTGGGGGTGTACTTGCAATTTATCCAAAAATATTACACGTGATAAACAAGTTCCTGGACTGAAATGAAATATGAATACCCGTAAGGGGTCCCTTACAAAATACCCAGTCCCCTCACACGCACAGGCACGTGAGGTGATGTAGATAGGGATCTATTTGCAAATACTAAAAGTCTGGGGTCTAAATGCAAATTTTATAAAACATTTGAACTGCAACTGAAAGTTTTAATACTAATAATTAAATAGACAAAATGGTGAGGGCTGAGGTACAAAATACCCATGCCTAGCTCATCCAACGACGGGCGTCACTTCACTTGACACGTGGCAGCTCCTGAACGTCCAATGACGGTTCGGCGATGAGCAACGATGATTTGGTCCTCGGAGATGATCTGACGGCTGGGAAACACGAGGATCCAACGGTTGACGTGCACCTAGAGCTCCAGCCTCGATCTGACGGTGCTGGGGGCGGAGAAAGAACCGGGAAGCAACGCCAGCGAGGCAAGCTTCCCCGAGCTCGAGCTCCATCCTCCGGCGGTCTTTGGGCTCCAAAAATGGGGTTGCGAGCTCCTGAGGTGGTCCTCTAGCTCCTGGGCCTCCAAAACTCTCCGGCGGTGGCCGGAGCTCGCGGAGGAAGGCGACGGAGCTGAGTTTCTCCACGGATCTCTAACGAAGCACAAAATAAGCCCCAGGCTCTCGTTAAGCTCCAGGTACCTGCAGAAGAGAGTGAAAGGGTCCATGGCGAAATGGCTGGACCCCGCAGTGGTGAAATGGGGGTACGAGACGGTGAAGTCGAAGATGGCCAGAGCCCCTCCGACGAGGGAGTCGCGATGATGATTGGATGGGTGAAAAATGAAGGAGGGTGGCGGGAGGTTCCTATGGCTACAGTAAATGAAATGCGAAAGAAATAAGGAGAAGAAAGGAGGTCCTCTAAGGTAGGTCACCTGAGGATGAACCTCGACGACAATGGTGGTCGTCGGAGGTGGTGGAGCCGCCTCACGCCTTCCTCGACTCGCCTGGCGTGCGGGTTGCGGAGCTGTTACCTCCAGCTACCTGGAGAGCACGAAAGGGAGGAGGTTGATGGACTAGAGGGGTTTAAAATTTGAATGGAAGTCGGGGGTGGTATTTGAGGAGTTGATGGGGCGCTCCATAGACCGAGGTGGACCGGGAGGATCAATAATCCTTAGGCCGAGGAGACTTTCGGGCGTGTATGCCCGATCTCCCAGGAACAAAAGTCGTGAAGACTTCGTCCCAAAAATGTGCAAGGAATGACCTCGAGAAATCTGCGAAGTGGGACAAAAAATGAGGATCTGACAAACTGCAGGGGGAAGTCAGACAATGACTCGCGATCAACTGTCAGACGCGCCTGGTTGGTCCATGTGGACCAACTAGGAAAATCCTCCTGAAAAATATTGAAAATTCATTTTAAATTAGTAAATGAATTTATTATTTTTAGGTTACAAAATGAAAAATATTTGTTATTTTCCGAAGTATTTTAATATGATTTTTAATTATTTTTATGAGGTATAAAAACATAAGTTACCTTTTTAGGCCTATATAGGTATATATATATATATATCTATATATTTTATTATTTTATTTTTATTTTGTACATTTAATTTTATTTAATTTGATTATTATTTTATAGATTTATAAAGTATTTTTATACATTTAAAAATATTTTTATTTTATTTTTCTGATGTATCTTGTATCATTAATAAAATAGAAGTATTAATTATGTAGGTATATATACAGGTATTATACCTAGGTATGTTATACACAAGTATTTTATTTTGTATTTTCTTGAGGTTTTTATTCATGTTTAATGTACATATATATTATAAATAATATTTACAAAATTATAAAAATATAAAATTATGAAAATAAAGAATAATAAATAACTTGAATATTTCAATCTCTACAAGTATACAATGGGGGTCCAAAACTCAACTTTCAAATCGTAGCTCCACCAAATGTGAAATCTCCTTCATTAAATGGATTATTTAAAATTATATACAATTAAAGGTGATATTGATGTGTTTCGAGTTTTTATTTGGGAGATACAGGTCTGGAAAGTTGGGATTCTAGAATCTTATTCAGACCATATCTTTTTATCTGTTTATTATTTTTGAGTGAAATCAATTTTGTATTTTTCTTTATTTAATTATCTTCAACTTTTCTGTATAACGTTTCTTTATTTGAAGTATAAAAAGTGGAACCAAAAATAGGTCCCAAAATGAATAAAGAGTGAATTAAATAACAAGTATTTTTATTGGTATTCTGTCCCTTATCTCCCCCTACTTTATTCCTTGTCGACCTATTCATCGCGATGCCTAGGTCTCGGGGTTTCGGGATAGAAAATATTTACAATATTTTATTATTTTTCTTTTCTTTTCTTTATTCTATAATTTTGTCTTTAAAACTGTATTTTGTACACTATTTACATACACATGCATGGATACTAAGATGCTGAAACATCAATAACTTTTATTGATAAAACATATATATTACAATAACATTTATTGTAAGAATGGTTCGCCCGGGGCTCACATGTCCAACATCTTTATGCTCGGTTCCCTCACTACTTGTGCTGCCAATATGTTGGAGCACAGAACCAAGTCGTCTGCTTAGACTATTTGGCCTCCCTGCTAATTGTACAGATCTGTAGGTGCACGAGGCCAATTTTTCTAACTCCTCTGAGTCTTCTCTCCTTGACGATCCTCGCAAGGATGAGCCCCCTTTTTTCTGATTATCCATTGCTTAGTTCATAATGCTCTCCGAGGGTTATCTGTGAGAGACTATGACACCTTTCTAGATCCTTCGGTCTCTTATAATGGGTAGACGATATGTAGCCTATCGAGACCATTCTAATTGACTCCTTTGAGTTCGCTCGTCTTGACGACCATCACAAGGACGAGATCTGATCTGAATATTCTCTTCCTAGCTTACATTGTTCCCTGAGGACTATCTGCGGAAAAATGTAAAGCTAGGTTCCCCTTGCTGACCGAGCCTCCTATCTGTTGGAGGACGGAATCGAATCGTCTAATATGTCTTTTGGTCCCCAATGCCTTCTTGTTGTATCTGATCTGTCGGATCTTGGGACATATCTGACTAGACTCCTTTGAGTCTGCTCTCCTTGATGGTCCTCGCAAGGATGACCCATTCTGCTCTGAATATTCGATGCTTAGTTGACAGTATGCTCCCCGAGGGTTATCTGCGGGACACTATCACATTTTCTTGATTTGTCGGTCTCTCCTGCTGGTAGCTGATATGTCGCCTACCGAGATCATTCCCGCTAATCCGTCTGATGGATCTGACTCTTGTGAGTATTCTCACCTTGACAACCCTTGCAGGGTGAGCTTCTATTCTGATTCTTCATTGGCTATTATATACTATTCCCTGACGGTTATATGTAGGAAGGTACATCATTTTCTAGGTACTCGACTGCAGTTCTGGTGTCTCCTATTTGGTGGAGCACGAAGTCGAGTCTGCTGATTTTTGTACTCGATCTCCTCCCTAGTTATGTATTGGAGCACAGAGTTGAGTCTTCGGATTATTCTATGCTCTTTGACTCATCCGAGTCTGCCCACCTTGAGGACCCTCGCAGGTATGAGCCTTATCTTATGTTGTTCGGTGTTTTCTTGTGACTTTAAGACCTCATGATCACCGGACATCACACGTCGCTTTAGGAATCTCCTGCTCTTCACTTTTTAGACCTTTCTAAGACTATGATTGACTTGTTGGAGTCTAGTGTTCCTTCTTCCTCCAGGTCTTACAGTATCGGCTTCGCTCTCTCATTCCTTCCTTACGAGCCGATGTTATGCTTTCGTTACCGGTCTCTGATTTAGTTTTCGATCTCTTGTCATTGGTAGCTGACACACAACTAATTGCATATCCAAGTGTCTTTTCACTGTCTGACTGCGTCAACGTTCTCACAGGGAGATGATGACGAGAGCATGGTATTCGTATACCAGATACCATCATGTACTTCACAATCTTTGCTTGTTGTATATACGTGTTGTGAATTCTATTCCTTCTTTCTCCTATATGTCTTATGTGCCCTAGATCATTTGCCATATATGTGTGTCTGTACTTAGGACGTACTTTGTCCTAAGTATAGGGGGTACACACCGTGTTGTTCTTTCTTCATCCGTTTCATCACTCCTATCATTGCCTATACTTAGGTATATCTCACCCTAAGTATAAGGGGGGTGATGCATACATTCTTTACGATCTGTTCATATATCTGTATACATCTGTCTTTTCTTCTTTTATTCTTTTCTTCTTTTTCTTTTCATTTCTCTGTGTCTTTCTTTTCATTTCTCTGTGTCTACATCAAAGGTGTCGCCCCTTTTTGATAGTTTTCTATACTTAGGACGTACTTTATCCTAAGTATAGGGGGTGCACCCAGATTCTTTCATTCTTTGATCCCCTCCACTGTCTCCTCTCTTGTTGATTTGCTCTGCTATACTTAGGGATATTTTACCATAAAGGGAGACATCCCGAGCCGTGATCTGTTTACTCCCACCCTTGACCCTCCCTGCATTGTGAACAGTCTGTTATACTTAGGATTATTTGATCTTGAGCATGGGGGGTGATCACCTTCTTATTCATTTATTTCTTCATTCTTTTATTTCTTATTCCTTTCGTCATTATATTATAAGCTTTTCTATACTCAGTACAAGTTATGTCTTCTCTTTTTTCTTTTCAATCTATGAGGACATACCTCATGCTAAGTATAGGGGGGGTCATATATACTCTGTATATGCTTTAGCCATAACTCATACTTTCGTATTATTATTAATAAATATGGATAAATATACACATATAATTCATTAAAAATCAATTAATAATGTTTTATTCCACAAAATCTTTTAGTATATACTCAGGTCATAATTTTTTTTGCAAAATGATTTAAATAATGGTTTGACCCATTTGGAAAACTTTTTGGTGAAATGTTTTCAACCTTTGTAAAATGTTTTGATTTGTAAAAATTCTTTTCTTTGTGTGAAATAAAGGATATGAAAAACCTATGTGCAAATGATTTTGAAAATGGTTGTAAAAATATTTTAAAATCTATGTATACTTTTTGAAAAATCTTTGCAAAATGACTTTCAAATGTTTGTAAATATTTGCAAAAATTATTTTGTATTATGATTTTAAAAAGCTTTTTCAAAAAAATTTGAGGAATAAAAGCATCATTAAAAATAAAATATATAATAAATAATATGCACATAAAATTCTTTACCAATTGTATATATAGCTATAAAATAACTTTTAAAATTTGTAAATTCTTGAAAATTCTTAAGTCTTGTAAATAAACAAAAAGCGGCACGCCCGTGTAAATAATTGTACATATTTTATACTTCTTGTGGCAAAATTCTTTTTATTATTCTTTGAGTAAAAAAATATTTTTATTTTCAAATTCTTTTTGAAAAATTGCATCATTCTTTATGCATTATACATAGCATTTGCATAACATTCCTATTATTTTGATTGAGCTTGATGATTGAACTAGTCCAATAAAGTCGAAGATTGGAGTTTGGTTGGACCTTACTGCACCTAACTGCGCTAGAACCTTATGGAAACTAGGTTTAAGATACTTCAGGTCCATTGAGACTTAATTTTTTGAGATGCAGGGTTGGGTTCAAGTCACCTCAACTGACTAACTAAAACTTTTTGAGACACACGCATGACTCTTGTCGGGCGTGACCTAATTGTAAACTTGCACCTTTCACATGGCTCAACTCAGTTGGAGTGGTGAGGGGGATGGATTTGCCGGTCTGAGACGCACAAGGGTGGAAACATTCGTCCTCGTCTAGGGAGGGAAGTGCACCTCAACCTGGTCAAGTTGCCATGAAGTCGAATGATAGGAGAGTGCATGTTGCAATAAAGCTTCAAAAGAGGATAGTCTTCTGGATCAAGAGAAAAACTCATGTAAATGCTGCTATAAATAGTATTCCAAAAAAAGAGAGAGAAAGAAGAAGAAAACTACAAAAAAGTGGGCAGCCTGAAAATAAAATAATATTTATCGGAGTATATATATATATATATATATATGTTGTATAGTCAATAAGAAATCTTGAGCATCAAAGTTATACCATGTGAGCCTATAGCTGGATGACTTGACTACACTGGTCATGCATTCCAGGATAGGTAGCTACACTGGCTACCGTCCATTGTTTTCTTCACCTCCTCCTCTTGAGTTGGATGCCACTTGAACTTAGAAGGGAATACACCACTCCTCGAGGACAGAGTGCTATATTGGGTGATGATTACATTATATATGGGTATAACATGCTTAAATTATGTGAAATACAATATGAATCTTTGATGTGTAAACTCCAAATTCACACAATTTGCATCATACACACATAGCAGATAAAATCATTATAAAATTAACAAATCTCTACGTACATCTAAAAGATCATTTTTCTAAATTGAGATCAAGTATCATATTTATTGTTATCAAAATAAAATGAAGAATTATTGGGGATACTTATATAACAACATCCAACACATTTTCACATTACATTTTTGTTGGAAAGAAATGGGGAGGGTGAGAGTAAAAAATCTCCACTCTTTAAATGTCATGCATGCTTATAGACCATTCATTCTCTCTCTCCCATTTTCCATAAAGAATTCGGCCATGATAAATCTCTATCTCTCCATACAACTCCCCATACATGCATGCATTTATTGGTCTTGTCTTATATGCATGTGACTCCTCGAATCACTTTTGAAGAGGCGCACAATGCATGTATAAAATGGGGCCCCATTCTATTTTCACGCATATACTTCTCCCTCGCCTCACGCACTCTCTCGCTCGACCCTCCTCTCACGCATTTCTCTCGCCCTCTACTCTCTCCCTCTCGTTTCTTCTTTCTGCAGGTACATGCACGCACAGTAGCCATCCAGCCCGCGCTCCCTCACCAACTTCCTCCTGCGCGACTTGCAGCTCGGGTCCTTGGCGTGCACCATCGGCTACAACAGCAAGTGGCTACGCGCCCAACGGCCACTGCCCCAGCGCGTCTTCCTTCTCTGTTGCACGCTTCTACGCGCCACCGGCAACTCGTCCTCTCCCCTTTGCGTGTGCAGCTGTGCACCAGCCCGACGTGCACCAACTGCACGCCCAATACAGTCCATCAGTTACACCACTGTTGTGCGCATCACCTTCGTGGGTGCAAGTCCAGCAACCTTCCCGTGCGTGGCTGTGAACCACCGGCAACATACAACCACATCTCCCGCAGCCATCGGCCATAGCCAGCATCCACTCTCGCGGGCAAACATTCACTTCTCCATGCGTACATGAGGATAACAATTTCCACCTCTCCCTTTATCTATTTGCTTCCCTTTTATTTACATGTCATTTGCATTCCAAACCTTGAGTTTTCCTTTATTTTAAGTATTTCAAGTAAAGTCCTCATTGTTTTATCAATTAAAGTACATATCTTCGAAGTCAATCTTGTCCAAATTGCACCTATATTATCGACTTAGCAATTTAAGAGTTAGATGTTGAATTAAAATTGCAAACTTACTTGATCCTTGTGGTTCGACACCCGACTTGCTTTTTACTTGATTCTGTTTATTTCATGGCATCGTCGAGTTTACACATTATATTTATTTGTTGAGATTATAAGTGTGCAGAACAACATGTAAAAAAATCAATCATTAAGTCACGCAAAATCTCATCAACATTGGGGAATCATTGGGTTGTCATTGTGGAGAAGTCAGTTCCTTTGTCATTTCAGTTGGGGAGAGCCACTATCACTTACATTGTACAAGTCAGCTTCATAGTCATAAGGGTTTGGATATGATGTAGGCTAGTTCTAACCTGATTATTGAGGTGGTTTGAACCGAGTTCTGTGACTCTTGAGGGCTGTTGTATTTTGAATTTAGTTCTCGACCAGGTTCCATACACATTTTCACACCAAGGTCTAACTTTGACTTTGTACAGATAAGTTCAATAATCAAAATCAATTCCAATTATTCTTTCCTTTTCTTTTCTTTTTTATTCTTTTTATACTTATGGCATAAGTGTTTGTTGGAGACTAGCAAAGGAAAGTATAGGGGGTGATGAATCTCAATTTCATCACATTTATTCTATTATTTTGGCCTCAAAAACCCTAGCTAATGCATGCAAATAGTATCAATTTGTGCATAATAGCATTCATTATTTATTGTATTATTTGAATATAAAATAAGGTTTTTAATGCCAAAATTATAGAATAAAGAGAAGAAAAGAAAAATAATAAAATATTGAAAATATTTTATGACTCTAAACCCTGAAACCAAATCAAGAATTGAGTTGGTTGCCAAGGAATAAAGTAAGGGGATATAAGGGCCAAAAATAGAATAAAAACCCAATTATTTTATTCATTATTTATGTATTTTTGACACATATTTTATTTTTTATTATTCATTTATAAAATTAAGAAACTTTTTACATGAAAGTTGTAGATAATAATGTAAATAAAAATACAAAATTGAGTTTGTACAAAAATAATGCATTGTGTTCATTTTATACACAAAATAAAAAGCCAAAAACCAAACTTCATCGACCCATATCTTTCAAATAAAAACTCAAAACATTCCAGATTCACTATAAGTGTATATACTTCTCATAAGCTATTTAATGGTGGTGGTTTAATATTTTTTTAGAGTTATTATGTGAAATTTAGATTTTTGACCCATATTGTACATTATACCGATTAAAAAAATCATTTTATTTATTCTTTATTATTTTTTCCAAATTCATATTATATATTTTTTAAATAATTATTTATAATATATGTGCATATTAAAATTAAAATAAAAGTAAAAAGAAAATGTAAAATAAAATAAGTCTATGTGAATACTTAGACATATTACTTATGTTTCAACTTGTGTATAAATAAAAAGGGACTCTATGCTCTTATTCTTTACGCTTGCATATTTTTATAATATTTACAATATTATATATATTCTATTAAAAATATAAAACCAAAATAAAACTCATTAAATTCATTAAAATAAAAAGATGTATATAAAACATAGGTAAAATACCTATAAATATCCCTACATAATATACATACTACAATAAAAATAAATTCATACTCATAAAAATATATTATAAATATATAAAATAAAATAATAAAATAAAATATGCAAAATATAAATGTATAAAATATAGGCAAATATATCTATAAATACACTGTTAAAAATTAATTACTAATAATATACACCAAAGAAATAAATAAAAATCATATTGAAATACTACAGTAAATAATAAATATTTTTTATTTTATGCACAAAAATTAATAAAATCATTTACTATTTTAAAACAATTAGTTTTGAATAAAATCCATAGTTTTGTTGCGTAGGGACTAATGTGGCCTAATTAGGGCGCGTTGCTCGTTGACCCTGGTCAACTTGATCTCCAGCCGTCTGAAGTGACGTGCTTGTCTAATCTCGTGTCTTCTCCCCATTTTCCCATGTGATCTATCGATCCATACCTTTGCGACCTTCACACGAAGTGCTCCTGGATCTTTGTATATACATGCCTGATCCTTGTATCTATTGTACATACGCTTGATCTCTCCCATTGGCCGGTCAATAAGGGTGTGTTCCAATATTTATAAATAATTCTCCTCCATCATCCTCCCAATTTTGGTCACTTTTTGAGCCCTAGAGCTCCACCATTTCAGCCTAGCGTGCATCCAGGTGACAGATGGAGGTCCCCTTAGGTGGATGGTAGCTTGAGGAGGAAGGGGTGCACCCAATGAGGTTTGCTCCGGCGATCGTCCTACTACTTGGCTCCAGCCAGGTTAGAGATGCGCATTTTGCTTATCTAAGGTAGATTTTCATTCTATCATTTCATTTATGTCATTAGATTAATGATTAGATTTTAGGATTAGCGTAATCAGGTTAATTCATAGTTCTTCAGAGCTCTGCTACAGCGAACGATTCCACCGCAACCGCCTATTGAGCGACCCCTTGACCGCCCTCATTTCTTCCCCATCCTCTTCTCCATCTACCAATTACCTTAAACCAACCAGGACCTCTTCGGTTCTGCGAATCGAGGTCTCGCCCCGTCGCTTCGTCGGAGACCTTGCCACCCACCTCATCTTACGTGCACACAACTTCATCTTTGGTCGAGGAGTATCTCTTCGAGCTGTGTTTCCTTCCTGTGCAGGTTAGGCATGAAAATAAGCGCCAAGAGATGAATTTAAAGCCCGCCAGAGGTACGTGGAGAGCCACATCTTCCTCGATCTTGTGTGGCGCTCTGATGACCCTTTGGTGCCCCTTCGTCCCTTCTGTCACTCCCAGCACAAAGAGGACCTTGCCAAGAATCCATTAGGCCATCTTCGAGCTTCAAAGAACGCCGACGACGTAGGGGAGGAGGGATCAGAGTTTGTCTTCTCTGATGTTCTTCCCTATTCGATGTCATCTCCTTTTTCCTGTAAAATTAATTGAATCAACATGACTTCTAGCGATCAGGTATTTAGAACTAATTCCACAAGTGGTATGTATTTATTAATTGTGATTTATTGGGGAACATCGCTAAAAACAGCTTCATAAAATGGATTTGTACAACCAAGGTTCAATCATACCATTGTCTTCATGTGATATAATGTTTTGTTTTGTATATTCAGGCTTTTTGATATTGCTAGATGTGCGTGTTTTTCATATTTAATGAGATAGGTCCAATCAATATTAAAGCAATTGAAACTAATTGCCTCTACAACATTTGTGCATTACAAAGTAGTTCTAGAGCATATACTTTGATGGGCTCTGTCAAAGATGATCATAGTGCATGCAGTCCGAACGAGCTCGTAGTGTCAAGTGGTTTACAATCAAACCTCTTGTAGTCATTAATTGAGGGTGGGCCCAACCTGGCCCGAACCCGAGCCCGACCTTACGGGCTTTGGGTCGGGCCCAGGTCCTATGATTGCTTAAAAAATCCAGGCCTCGACCCTTCCCAAAGCCCAAGGAAAATTGACGGACCCTGGATGGGCTTTCCCGGGTTGGGCTGGGTCGAGGCCCATGCTCCACCCTAGTCTTTACATCCATCTGATGCGATTCTAAATCAAAGAATGCAACTAATTCCATTATAATCTTGAAAGAATCTTTCGAAGAAAATGGAGAGAAAGACTCATTATAATTAATGCCTTCTTTTTGTGTAAATCCTTTTGCAACAAGGCGGGCTTTGTATCTTTCCACATCACCTTTTGAATCCCTCTTGATTTTAAATATCCATCTGCAACCAATGGGTTTCACACCTTCAGGTAATAGGACAAGTTCCCACACATTGTTATCCTTCATGGATTTGATTTCCTCATTCATGGTATTTATCCACTTTAGAGAGTTAACACCTTGCACGACTTGATGAAAGGTGATTCATTCCAATGTCTACATCTTGTTCTTGGAGAAATGCAATATACTCACCTGATATTGCACTTATTCTCTCTCTCTCTAGTAGATCTTCTTAATGGAAAGAGTGATGAGGTGTTGATGTTTGTTTTTCTATAATTTTATTTTGGGTTGATTCGTTATCATTGTCTCGAATATTTGTGGTATCAGAAATGATAGGAACATGATCCTTATCAATTCTAACTACACCTAATGGAATGTCAACATATTCCTCTTCAAAGATAAAGTCTTTACATTTATCTCCCCTCGTAAACTCAAAATCCTCAAAAAATGTAGCATTATCAGACTAAAAAATGGACTTAATTGTGGGATCATAAAATTTGTATCCCATTGATCTTTTAGAGCATCTAATAAAGTAATAAGTAATTATTCTTGCATCCAGTTTCCTTTCATCAGGCTTGGAAGGTATTGCCTCAGCTGGACATCCCCAAATATGAAAATGATTTAGACTGGGCTTCCTGCTCGTTCAGAGTTCATACTGGATTTTATTAGGTGCCGTACTTGGAACTCTATTTAATATATATACTGCAGTCTTGAGTGCTTCTCCCAAATAGATTCTGGCAAGGTAGAATGGTAAATCATGCTCCTCACCATATCCTTCAGTGTTCTGTTTCGTCTTTCAGACACATCATTCATGATCGGTGACCCTGACATGGTATACTGTGGGATGATACTGCATTCTTCGAGGTATCTTGCAAAAGGCCCTAAACGATGTTCACTGGAACTGTCATATCTACTATAGTATTCACCATCACGGTCAGATCTAATGCTTTTAAGCTTTTTATCGAGTTGATTCTCAACTTCAGCCTTAAAATTTTTGAACACGTCCAAGGATTGAGATTTTTCATGAATGAGATATATGTAGCCATATCTAGAAAAGTCATCTATGCATGTTATAAAATAGTGTTGTCCATTACAAGCAACCGAAGGGAACGTACCACAAATATATGTATGTATAAGTTCTAAGACGTCTAATGACCTATTGGCTTCAAATCTCCTTTTGTTGGTTTGTTTTCCTTTTATACAGTTCACCCACACATCAAAATCTGTGAAATCCAAGTAACTTAGAATTTCAGTCGACAGAAGACTTTCTATCCTTGACCTAGATATGTGCCCTAATTGTTTGTGCCATAATGATGCTAAACTTATATCTATAATTTTTCTTTTCGTACCTCGTGTAGTAGAAAGAAAGGATTCACTATAAGAGGCAACATTATTCAAGCAATAAAGACGACCAAATTCAGATAAGAAACCTGAACCAATAAGGATAGAATTTTGAAATAAACTAATTTTTCCATCACCAAAAGAAATAGAGTAACCAGCTTTGTCCAAAAGATAAACTGAAATTAAATTTCTACGAAAAGAAGGTGCAACAAAAGTTCCATCTAGATCAAGGTAAAAGCTATTCTTCACCAATAATATGAATTTTTCTATTGCTTCGAGATCTACGGATTCACCATTCCCCACATAGAGGTACTTTTCAACTTGACTAGGTTTTCAATAGCTCAGGCAGCCATGCATAGAGACATTAACATGAGTAGTAGCTCCAGAATCTATCCACCAATTGTGTTGTGATACCGAAGTCAAATTAATTTCTGAACAAACCAAACTATGAAGCGTACCTTTCTTAGCATGCCAAGCGTGATAATTTGTGCACTGCTTCTTCCTGTGTCCTTCAGCTCCATAAAAGAAACAACTTGTAGCAGATGGTTCCTTATTTTGTTGTTTCTTATTAGGTATTATGACTGCAGCTTCCTTTTCTAGCTTCATTTTCTTGCCTTTTCCCTTAGAGGTGGATGCTAGATGAGCACTTTCTGTCTTATCTTGCTTCAGTCTTTCATCTTTTTGAGCACATTATGAGATGAGCTCATTCAGAGACCAAGTCTCTTTCTGACAGTTATATCTCACTTTAACTTGGTTGAATGAAAGAGGAAGAGATATTAGAACAAATACACCAACAAGTCCTCAGAGAGTTCAAGTTTGAGTGCTTTTAACTTAGAAGCAAGATGAGACATCTCCATGATGTACTCCCTAATGTCACCTTTTCCCTTATACCGCATTGAAATCAAACTAGTCAAGAGTATACCAATTTCACCCTTTTTCATTCTTGGCAAATCGTTTTTCAATATCAGTAAGGAATTCTTTAACAGTACTTATTTTTTCAGACATAGTGCTCCTGAATGCTTCCGGAATGATCCTTTTCATTATCATCATGCATATGTGATTTGATCTCTCCTACTTTTCTTTATCTCTCTTTTCATCAGAGGTACTCTTATCCGTAAATGGTGGAGGAGTGTCCGTCCTTATCGTAAGGTCAAGATACATGACCTTGAGAACTATCAACAAGTTCTCCTGCCATGAATTAAAATTGAAACCATTTAACATTGGAATCGAACTGATGGTAGCAGTTATATTGGAGTAATTCATATCAGAAAAGAAAACAAAAATACGCGCATAACTGTAATAAAAAATATTGAATATAGGTAAAATTCCATCTCAAGATATCTACCACTCCATTACAATTTTATCTTTGACTAAAAATATAACTTGTGAGCGATACCTTGACGTAGTAATAAATATTGATGATAATAACATACCCAAATAGAAATCCATCTTTGGTTGAATTTAATATTTGTATGATAACCAAAGAATCATCACATATTTAATATTATAGCCTCATGCATAACTCCGATGGATATCAATTTTCTTTGGGTAAATATCATCCATATAAATTAATAATGCATATCCATTTATATTTCATCACATATTAATTTCAACACCATCGGTCACTTTGGTGATATATTGTTTAAATAAATGTATATCGAAATATATAAGTTTCCATCCCTATATTCAAAATTGTTGTTAAAATTTAACAACGAGAATGTCCAAATGGGAAACTATGAGTCCATAACCCACTGTAGAATTCTAAAACTTGAATTCCTTTCATAACAAAAATAAATTATGTAAACTTTAAACCAATCATAAAAATTCTAACTTTTGACTTCTTATGCTTGTACAAGCATGGTATATACAAATCAAATAAGATGATAAACCAATTCTCATGTTGATTAATTAATGATAAAGGACATTAGTTAATACATCAATAACATGAGAATAACATTGCAAAAAAGGGTATTACGACAAGTGATAGTTATAAGGTGTGAATAAAAAGGAGGAACGACATGAATCATCTTTAATTACACACATGTCAACTTCTAATTAATAAGATATATGCTATTTCCAAAATGATCTTTAGAAACAAAAAAAACAATAATAGACGTGTGAATGGTGATTAAGGACACTTGGTGGTGATATCAATATAATGAATAGGGCAAGGCAAATAAAAGAATACATGATTGCATGGACAACATTAAATCTTGTAGGCAGCCTTCCAAATCAACCAACGACTTCACGCTCCCTCTCCTTCTCGATGGATTTTTCACTCTCTCACGGCAAAAGAAAGGTTTTCTATATCGAGAATGAGGAGTTCATAACTTCCATTTGAAGATGGGATTTTTAAAGTGAGATATATGTGCGTGTTGGTTGTTTGGGGACCATGACCCATTCCATAATCGCATGATTTGGTTACTTTCAGTTCCACCCATCATAGATCTGAAAATTACATCTTAGGTCTCTACATAATGCATTCCCATGTAGCTTAAATACAATAATGCTCCAATAATATCCAAATCCCTTATTTGATCACCCCTTTTTTATTGGTCACATTATTAAAGTTGATAGTATTATCGATTCTAAATATATATACATATAAGTCCATCGTTGGAATTAGATTCCAACAAAAGGTGAATTGGGTTGTAGCAGATGGAGGAAAGGAACCCAAGCATTTCAGATCCTAGGATCTAAATTGATATGATCATAAGAGAGAGTTGGAGAAACGGAAGGATCTCGGATGACATGATTAGATCGGGTTTAAAATCCAAGGAATTGGCCTCCGATTGTGTAGATCGGAGGCAGATTCAAGCATACTATTACATGATTAGAAATCTATTGAAATTGAACGAAATCGAAAAAATTTACATGATACTAAAATCTAGATCTTCATTATAATTACCTTCGATGAACATGGATGAAGATTATCGCCTCAACAATTACATGGAAGCTCAACTCAGTGGATCTCTGTGAAGTTCGATGCCAGTGATCGGACCTCACCTCCACTGATTCTCATGAAATCCTGATTGGAGAAGAAACACTCTAGCATCACAGCTGCTCACTCTCGCTGATCTCAGGGAAAAATGAGATAAAGACGGATTAGAGGTTGAAGAAGCACTTGGAGTCTTATTTATAGGTCGATGAAAAATGGTGAAATTCAAACGAAGAATGGCATGTGAACCGAGGTGGAATTGCGACGAAGTTATTTGGACATGGATCTAGATCGTGATGAGGTTAATTGGGTAAAAAATGGATAAAAAAGACATGGGATTAGGTTGTAAGAATTTGGAGAAGAGGCGAGTTTGGTGGTTTGACCGGGTCTAGAAGGGAGAAGGATCAGTTGACCTGGGTCAATGAACCCGGGTTCAGCCAATCAAACTACAACCCAAATAAAGACAAACCAAAAAGACAAAATGAAATAAAATTAATAGAAATAAATAAATATAAAATTAATTAAAATAAAAGGTTTTAAAATAAAAACTGTAAATGAATCAATAAATAATTTTATCATTATTTTTAATAAACTAAAGAAGCTAGTATAAATAATTAAAATGATTAATACATGCATTTATATGTATAAAATACCTATATACACATTATATAATTTTAATTACTTGTTTTACAAGTATATACACTATTTTATATTTTATATATTTAAAGAATAATGAGAGGGTTTTTAATATATTTTTATTTTATTTTTATGGTTCGATTTTTTTTAAAAAAATCATAATATTTATAGTACGGGTATAATTTATCTATGTACAATGTATATATAATTTAGTAGTGATTTTATACATTTTTCTATGAGTTTCAAATTTTATTGTATTAAAATACATTAAAAGAGTTTTAAATACATTTTTTATTTATTTTTAAGAATTTAGTTATAGGTATAAATAAATGAGGAAACGGAAGCTGCTTCGTGGAGCAGCTAAGTTGGCTGCCCCACGGAGCATTTTCCCCTAATTTTTTTATTTTTTTGGGAAAATTCCATAATGTATATTCATCTTATATTCCTGCTATATGTCATTCTAATTTCGTCAGAAATAGAGACTCTTATTCCCCCATCTAGAACATGTAATTCTAATGGTCTCTAATTTGTTGTAATCAACTTGTTCTAGATGGAGCATATAGGAGTCTTTGTTTCTGATGAAATTCGAATGACATATAAGAGGGATATATAGAAGAATATATATGATATAACTTTTACAAAAAAATAAAAAAATGGAGGGAAAATGCTCCGTGGAGCAGCCATGGAGCAACTTTTTCCTCTAAATAAATAATAATATATACAAATATAGGTACATTATTCCTATGAAGTAAATATACTTGTTTATTTTTTTATTTTTAACTTTTGTGATTTTTATTTGTATTTTGTAAAGTAAACTCAAAACATAAAAATACAATATATAAAAATATTCAAAAAAATACAGGTATATTAATACCCCAAAAAGTCGACCTTCACATCTTAACTTCAAAACTCATGGACTTTCGATTAAATAATGGAAAATCTAATAATCTCAATTGCATCTAGAATAACCAGAAAAGTAGAAACAAGAACAGATGTCATTTGATCATTATGAGCCAATCAAAAATCATTGTAGACTAAACCAATCGTGAGTTCCCAACCATGGGGCGAGTAAAATTCGATCCATAAATCAATAACTAAAAAATTTTAATTATTACTTTATTTTAAGCATAATGAATGTGAGTTTGGTCAATTTTGAGCTTATATGGAGAAGTTATTGAGTTTTCAATTATGGTTTTATGATTTTTCTGATTGTTGTACTTTTTATTCTATCATGATTTATTCTTGTAAATATTTTTATTATTTAAAATATATTTTTATGTACAAGTTTCATGAAGAAAATATTTTTATTTGAGATTTAATTAATGATAAACAAAATGGTAAAATATATGTGCATAATGATTAATGATAGATATGTACCTTATGAAATTGATTTTCTGAGATATTTTATAAATTAAGGGTCCTATCTCCCCCTACTTTATCCCTTGTCAATTAGGTCAAGACTTGACCTACTCTAGGGGTTAGGACCAATCTGTATTTATTTCAAATATATAAGTTTTTTCCTTTCTTCTTTATTTATTTATTTTGGGTTAGAATAATGATAATAATTCACTATTATTAGATGAAGTTAGATTGTTAAGAAATGAGAATTAATGATATTTACATGTAGTGGGAGTGGTAAGTCGTTACCAATCCTGCTATGGAGAACAACACTGGAATGCAGTAAAGAACATATTCGAATATCTAAGATGGACGCAAGATTACATCTTGGTCTATGGAGATGGTGATCTCCAAGTCTTGGGATATACAGACTCTAATTTCCAATCGGATATTGATGATCGAAAGTCGACATCAGGGTTTGTGTTCTTTGTTGAATGGTGGTACTGTGAGCTGGAGAAGCAAGAAGCAGGACACTACAACAGATTCAACAACAAAAGCCGAATACATTGCCGCATCGGATGCTGCAAAGGAGGCGGTGTGGTTGCGCAAGTTTGTCCAGGAGCTTAGCGTAGTTTCCTCTGATACTCCCTTCCCGCTACTCTATGATAACACGGGAGCGATTGCCCAGGCGAAGGAACCCAGATGGCATCAGAAGAGCAAGCACGTGGAAAGGAAATACCACATCATTCGGGAGATTCAAAAGCGTGGTGACATCATCATCACCAAGGTGGCCTCTGCCGACAACGTTGCTGATCCTCTTACCAAACCTCTGACTCAGAAGGTTTTCTACCAGCATGTAATGAGTATGGGTTTAAGGATTGTTCCTGAATGGTTCTGAGGGCTAGTGGGAGATTGTTAGCAATGTGAGCCCAAGGCGAACGATTCCTGCAATAATTATTATTGTAATTAATGATTTATCAATAAAAGTTATTGATTATGTTTCACTCCCTTTCTGATATTGAATGAATGAATGCACTATAAGGTCCCTCTGTACAATTAGGATTATGTACCATGGCCAACTTGATAATCATACAGCTGTTGATTCATTGATTGAATCATAGAGGCTGATGCTTGGATGAATATCTAAGGAGTTAGATAGAGGACTCATCAAGCATCATCAATGATTGACAAGTAGTGATCTCCAGTCTGAGTGGGAGATGGCAATCCTATCTCATTAGACTGATATCTGATCGACCTCTTGATGCAGGTCCTCTGCATGGGAATATTGATTTGGAGGTATCAGAAGAGGCCTATGATAACCAAAGACTTAACGAGATCGACATAACCAAAGACCTATGATGAATACTGTCACATCACAGGCAAATATCCTCTGACCAGAGACAGATGTATTGCTATATGTCTGAGTATGTACATTTGGCAGACCAATAGGTTGATGACCTAACCAAGGTCTATATACCGGTGAGTTGGTGTGCATGTAAGGGTATATGAGTAATATGATCTCTCAAAGGGATCATACAGGTTCACTTGTGAACCGGGAGACATGAGCTCACTCATGAGATTTTGGGATTGACCAAATTCCATGCATGGTCATCATACTTTAGAAGCATGATATGAATTTGAAGGGAAGATATATGCTTTGTGAAAGCATATGATCTATACCATATCCCAAGAACCAAGATTGAGAAACTTAGTGATCAAACCCTGAAGATGACAGTGTAAAAGTGATCTTCATAAGGCCTAGCTTTTGTAGATGATAGTAATATGTAATTTAATTGGGAAAATCTTGTATATAATTTGAGCGCTTTAATTAATGCCTCAGCTGTCTATTCACAGTGGGCAGTCAAATGCCTTTTCATTATTCACGGACTCTGAAAGGATATAGGTGCTATGAAGTCGATGAGTGGAAAAAGAAAGAGAAGAAGAAGCTACCTTAGGAGTCATATAAAAGCTGCGGGACCAACCTGTTCATAAAGCATCCCGAGGTGCGCGAAGCCCTCATCGAGACCGATAGATGAAAGGAGGCAGCAGGTTTACCCGGGGAAACTTTCCACTGCTTAAAGTGATTGTGACGACCACGAAGAAACAACAAATTCCAACTACTAATATATATGATCCGAAACTGCTCAGAGCATTCCATCCGGCGTAAGCATCTGGATAATCTGGAATGCATCTTCGGGATGATCATGAGTCTTTCAGTATGCAGGATGTACAGGTATTGGGAATACCTGAAGGGTGATTTGATCATAAACGATTGTATAACCATGACGCTTCCATTCCGAGGGAGTGATGAAACAGGTCTGGATTTTAGTGACTCCTCTCATTAGAGAAGTGACCTAATCTTAGTCCATATACTGGACATTGATCTGAATAAGATTCAGATGCAACGAGAAGATTAGGTTTACGGTCTTGATTTAATCAAGCATCTATGAGAGCTCCATGGGATCTGGATTTGAGATGTGATCTCAATATCCAAGTCACTATACGTGGAACAATACAATCGCCCTGTCCTTATCTCCAAGTATCTGAGGAGAAATAGCATTGTTCTTGAATGGTTCAAGAATAATTCCATGTGATCTAAGCAATGAGAAATCGATAATTAAATGTGATTTAATTATCATGATGTATGAGGAATTATCCAATATAATTAAATGTGATTTAATTATTATGGATAAGAATAATGTGGATAGTAATATCCAATTATTCATGATATATTATAAATATGATTTATAATGTATTAGAGAGAGCTGATTATAATTTATATTTGTAGATTAATTATTAATGTGTATTGGATACACATTGTCTAATTAATTGAAAATGTAAATTACTTTAGTTTTTGGGTTGTGAATATGATTCACAATTTTCCAATGTCAAGATTGCAATATTACCAAAATAATTGAGAATTATTTTTGGTGAGTAAAAATACCAACAAATAGTTGTTGGAAATGAGTTGAGAGAAAAACAAGGAGATATGCAATCTCATGGAATCCATGAGATTGCCCTCCCCATATGGGAAGGATGTGGCGGCACCAATTCCTTTATGGAATTGGTGGCCGCCCACTCCCTCTAATGGGGAAGGTGGATCTCATTTGTATTTTCATTCCTTATTTGTTTGGTTTAATTTGGTATTAATATATATTTGATTTATCAAATATATTTAATCAAAATTAAATTACAAATTATTGGTTTTTATTAACAACAATCTTGACCATTGGATGGACATAAATCAATCTCATCCATTGATTTTATATGTCCCATGGATTGAGATCCATGGATCCCAAAACCCTATAAATAGAGAGGCATACCATGCTCTCTCTTTACATGATATTGTAGCACACCTCTCTCTCTCTCTCTTTCTCATACTCGACAGCCCTCTCTCCCTCTCTTCTTGGTGGCCGTCCACCATACCTTGGTGGAGAGAATTGTCGACGCCTGCACCATCGTGCTGCTGTTTCGACGCTCTGCGGTTATCCGTCTACTTGGAGTGCTTCACTCACGAAGGGGACGTTCGATCTTGTGCGGCGAGATCAAGAGAAACCGTGCTTGGATCATCTTCTTGGATTGTGAGGACACCGTGACTCATCCCCGCACTCGCAAGCCGTTACTCCGACGATCGGACTTGAGACAGGAGGTCTCTTCTCTTAGAGACTTGATCAACCATGCTTCAAGAGGTATTGC
Organism: Ottelia alismoides; assembly: GCA_037367405.1. NCBI lineage: Eukaryota > Viridiplantae > Streptophyta > Magnoliopsida > Alismatales > Hydrocharitaceae > Ottelia > Ottelia alismoides. Next base: position 344,860 of record JAZKJV010002786.1, read on the forward strand.
ATTATACTTGTTGTGGTTATAGATGAAACGATCTGAGAATGGTTCTCGGATCATGTGGTTTCATCGAATAAAATTTTTTAAATTCTGCTGCACCTAACAACTAGTATGACTAGTCGTTCTTCGTCGTATCTGATACGACGATCACGCTTCCTTGATGCGCTTGAGGATTTCTCAATATCCTTCAAGAACAACTTCCCTTTACTCATACACACACATATATTATTGATCTATCAAGATTAAAAAATCTGAATATAGAGATAAAGTAAGAAGATTTTGAGTTCAGATGAGTACAACTTCTCGATTCTTTCTTTGTCAACATATGCGAACTATGCGAGGATCACGGTTTAGGATGCTTAGAATCATTTTCAAAAAGACTAAAATTGAAGTTAAGTATTTTCTTCCCATGCATATATAATTCTCATTAATGAAGTGAGGAGATGGATAGTAATCATGAATTCCGGAGTGCTCTAGCTTCTAGGATGATCAATGTCATTGTTATACAATGATGTTCACCCTCTAATCTCACTGACAGGTGATAAACCGCAAATTTAGCCCTTTAATAGTGTGGAATTAATGTCCAATGGTCATTGCAGTCGGGCTGAAATAGGTCTATCAAAAACCATCTAATTGATATGTCAATATAAATCAGATGGTCGTATTTTTATTTTACTTGGTAAGTAACCAAGGTCAAACTCAGGGACACGGGCCTCTCTCGTGATTATTCAGACTTCCATTCATTAACTAAGTGTTGAGTTAGAGAATAATAGGTCAAATAATGCAAGAAGATAAAACTAGATGCATCAAGAAAATATAAAACATGCATTTTTTTTATTTTTTATCATGCAATTAGATGCGATGAAATGCAATGCAAAACATGCCCTAGGACAAAATTATGAGCAATTTTAAACCTTCGTTAATTTCAGACATGTATCATGAGGTAACTTGTTGAATAAATTAGGCAAAGTCTGAATGTACTGCATAATGGACACAGCTATTTAAAATAACCCATTAAGATCTCAGTGTCAAAGCAGGAAACAAATTGTGCCATTAGAAAGTTCATTAAACAAGCTTCGAAATGAAACTGAAATCAACTGCAACAGAGATACGATGCTCAAGATATACATGAAAGAAGACAAGGGCATAAACGCAAGAAAACATGAAAGATAACTACAAAAAGGTCCCTGGGAGGGACTAAAATGCAAATACAAGAAAGTTAGGAACCTTTCCTATAAATAGCCCACACATACATGGGTATTTTTGCAATTATGAAAACCCACGAGGGTATAATTGCAAAATATCCATTGTACACGTAGTCGGCACGTGATGTCATGACCTGGTTGCAAAATTGAAGAAGCAGGTGGGCCTCTGTGAAATTTGCCCATATTTGCATGTGCATGGCACGTGCTCATCCAGGCTCGGATGCTTCTGAGGCTCGGGGAAGGCTCGGGATTGCTTCGGCTAGGCTCGGGTGCTGGCCCAGGTTCGATGTAGGCTCGGGAGCTCCAAGTCTGAAGGGTCGGATGCTCAGGGTCGGAGAGGCTCTGGAGATGCCACGTGGATGACTGTGAACCATTCGATCGTGAAGATCGGATAGTCTCTGTACGTTCCTGAAAGAGAAACGTGGATGCGTCTCCACCGTTGGATGTCCTCCGGGAAGGAGCATCTAACGGTGCCTGTTCCTCCTTCCTCAGACGCGACCGCGGTGAAGTTCGACCTCCGACGAAGGAGCCCAAGCTCCACCGCTCTTCTCTGGTGTCGGTGAAGGTCTCCAGCTACTTCTGACCATCTGGTAGCACCCTTGAAGCTCAGCGAATCCGCTGGACCCTCTGGAGGAGGATGGCGATGCGAGTAGGTCGGAGACGAGCTTGGCGAAGAAGCTCCGGCGACAACGTCCGACCATTGAAAGAGTAGGCACCTGCAACGTTAATCTGATAGCCGAAGCATCCTAAAATGATGATAGGCATGGGATGAAATGGAATGGTTGGCCGTGATGGGATGAGGAAGGCGGCGACCAATTTTTTTCTCCGGCGAACTCGGGGAAGTTGGGTCGGAGGTGTGCTAGGGTGTGGAGGAAGATGAGTGTGAACGGAATGGACCGCGTGAAAGGTGGAGCTGTGGTGGAGCTCGAATGGGGGTCAGACGATGGTGGAAGTATCTGGAATAGCTTAGGAAATTCAAAGAAAATAAGGAAATAAGACAGAGAAAGTGGTTAGATACTTACCTGGTCGGAGATGGAGGTGGTGGTCTGTGCTTCAGCTCCGAGGGGAGCTCGGGTCATCGCTGGACTCCGGTGACCCCTTGGAGCAGCTAGGCGAGGCGGAGCCATCGAGATCCTGGCCGTGATGGGCCAGGGGTCAACACCGGAGGATCTGGCGGTCTTCGCGCCCCATTGCGCCCTCTCGCTGTTACCGAGGGGCGGAGGTGTGCTGGGCCATCCCTCACGTAAAGGTGGACACCGGTGACTGGCGGGGGAGAGGGTTATTTGAAGGTGGGGAGTCGTCGGTTGGTGAGATGGATGTCGGGCCTTGAGTGGGTGATACGGAGTAGTGGAGAGGACGAAGAGGTTGGAGTGATGGCCAACGAGGATAAGGGATGACGGGGGAAGGTCGTGGGGCCTTCGGGTAGTGGAGATGGTGGATGGAGACACGACCAAAAAGGAAAGGGGGAAGGATGTTTGCAAGATGGAGAACATGGGAGAGAGGGGCTACCGGAGGTTGACGACGAGTTCGTAGCCGTTGAATCTTGTGATCCAAAGGCCAGGATCAAGGTGCTCAACTACGGTTGTGATCTGATCGAGGGCTGCATGATCGGAGAGCCAAGATGTTGCCACGTGTCGTGCGTACAGGAAGGCGGAAGTGAACGGTGATGAGGGGGATAAAGTTTATGATCGAAGGGCTGAGAAGAGGGCGGAAATGTGAGGTGGAGATCTCAGCTCCAGAACATGATCGGACAGTGGAGAGTGTGACGCGTGGCGCAAGGAGATGCAGGCGCTAGCGGAGGGCCGTGATGAGATGAGATGCTTGATCGGACGGCTGATATTAAATGCGGGATGGACGGTGGTGATTAGAGTTCCCAGGTCTGCATCCGACGGTGGAGGGCGCGGGCGGCGTGGCGCGAGGAGATGCGACCACGTGGCTCAACCAGAATGAGCCATGTGGCCCAATCAGATTATTGCGAGAAAGATTGTGAGATATGGAGGAGCAAATGGCCGAATTTGAGAAAACTCAAAACCATGAAATTTGTAGATCTCGATGAGATCTACAAGTTTCATGTTGATCAAAAATGGAGATGAGGTCAAATAAAGGTAGAAAATATTTTTGAGGGTATTTTTAGGGTAAAAACAACACGTTTTTTTTTAATTTTGACAATTTTTTGTGGTTTTTAATTTATTCAATGACTCTGATAATTACAAGACTTTATCTGGTTTTTATTGACACACATTTAAGCAAGGGGGTTAAAATCGATAAATTAAGATGATGAAATCGAGTTTCATCAACAGGCTCCCCATAGAAGGAAGAAAATATATATTGCAACAAACACACAACATTATGAGGGGATAATCCACAGAACTTGGTCTTCTCTGCCCAAACCTACTAAGAAACAATGAAATATCCAATGCCTATCAGTACAAAGAATTATGTAACCAAGTAGACTTCCTCATATATGACCCTCCATATAGAGATCGACAAATTCTGGATGAATGAATGAATTTGATGCTTTGAAAAACATCCCATCTCGGATGTATAGAGGGCCAACAAGGTACATAAAGTGTCAGTGACCGATATGGACGGGTAGCGATGAACATGGAAGGTTAACAACGATCACGAAAGGGCCAATGACCTCGTCTCTCGAGGAAGGGTTTACATTGGACAACTAGAGGATCGTTTTGGAGGTATTTTAGACATAGGAAAGGATGAATTTGATTTGAAATATCCCAACCTCTATCCAATAAAAAAAGAGAGTATCTTAAACTAAATATTTCATAAAGGGTACACTAAAATATATTTTTACCTCAAAAAGGGTCTTATCATAATTTCCCCCAACACTATCCATAGCAGCAAAGGATCCAAGAGCGGATTCTATACAGTAATGCAACTGTTGTAAAAACACAGGCATTTGAGCCGCTCGATCAAGATCAAGCAGTTCACATGAAATCTGAGCTTTTTGAAGGCCTTACTATAGAGGATCTTGGCTCACCACCTTCCCTTTCCCCTCTTTGCTCTTTCAAGCATACCACAGAAGTAACCATGGCCATCCGCCCTCTCTATATTGTTTGAAAAATCTATCTATACTGTTTGAAAAAACTTTGCAAAATGGTTTTCAAATTTTGTAAAATGTTTGTAAAAATTATTTATCAAATTGATTTGCAAATAAAAGTTTTCAAAATGTTTGTAAAAATATTTTAAAATTATTTTTGAGAATTGGGTCCATAATAAAATCCTTTTATAGAACTTATATAAACCTGTAAATTCTTACAATCCCAACTCTTGTAAATATAAGATACATCCCTCTGTAAAAATCTGTATCTATTATTTCTTTGCCAAAACCTTTTGTTTTGAAAAATCCCTAAAATTTTCAAAATAAAAATCCCAAAAATATTTGCAAAATATTTTTGAAAATTGCATAAAATATGCAAAACCTTTTTTCAAAAATCCATAAAAAGTTCAAAATTTGAAAATTGCATCACAAAAATATTTTCTGCATTGTGCATACCTTTTGCATTTTTCAGATTGGGTTTTATAATTGAACAAATCTAAATAAAACCTGAAGATTGGAGCCTGGTGATGAATCTACGATTCTCATTCTCTGTTCTTTTATTTTAACTCTATCTTTTAGCAGAAACACCTATAAATATGTGTACTTGCAATAATTTAATATTGTATAGATCCTTGATAATATAGCATAATTAACACACATTTTTTAAAAATCAAAGAACAAAAAGAAAGTAAAAAGAAGGAATGTATTTAGAATAAGTACAGAGTGGCCCCAAACACCGGGAGAAGGTCAAGACTTAACCTGATCGATAAGAAATAATTAAAGAGAGAGAGAGAGAGAGAGATAGGGTACACTGTATATTGTACATAACACCTATACTTATACAAATACATATTTTTTATTTTATAAATACTATATTTTTGAACACTTGTATATAGACATAAAAATAAAATAAAAATGAAATCCACAATTCATTGTAGAAAAGCCACTTATGTGTTTATTGTCTTCTTATTTAATACCTTTATTCAAACCATAAAAATAAAATAAAAATTCTTTTATATTTCTTAATTTATTTTAAAAGTAAAGAAAATATAAATTAAAGCAGATCTACTGTAAACAAAATAAAAAAATAACATATACATAATACATAGGTATTTTGTATATGTATATAATACATTCTACTATACATAATGTACATATGACATCATAAAAATATTTAAAATCACAAAAAAATAAATTGAAAAATAATAAACATTTTTTATTTTATTAACATTGTATTTTAAAATCATTTAATATTTTATATTAAACAATCTTTTATTTTTTAAATCTTGATTTCCGATTGGTCCACGGTGGATTGTTAACCTCGGTCAACCCCGCCTTCCAGCTGACCTGACCCACTTCGCCTTTTCCGAACCCGTTCTCTCCCCCTTTTCCCGATAGGGTCAGATCTCCGCTTGCCTCGATTCATGCACCTTATTACACTCCTATGATCCATGTTCCTCATGGATCCTTAGGCGTAACCAGATCGCTCTAAGGTTTTGATTAATCTTCTGATCTTTCTGGACCTTAGCCTTCCCCTATATATAGTCTCTTCCTCCTCTCGAGCTCAGCAGCTCGTGCCTCGTGACACCATTGCCCCTTAGCCACCTCTAGGATAGTGAAAGATCCTCGGAGGTCCCCTTTGGAGCTCACGTGAGCGCCTGGCTGTACCTGCTTGGCTCGTGGCCAGAGTTCTTTGTTGTGACAGACCTCTCGGCCTTCCGCAACTTGGTAGAGGCTATAAACTTGTCATCCCCCTCACCTGAAGTTCTTGAGTACATCAACAACTCCAGGTACCCCTTATCTCGCTTCTATTTTCTGTTCCCATTTGCTTCTGTCCGTATCTACCGCCTCACTTCATCTTCTCCGATCATCGGGTCTGGAGTCTCGTCACGTACCTCCACTCGCATTGATCGATTCGCCAATTCATCCATCACCTTCGAGAACGACATGACCACCTTAGGCTCGATACTTCGGTCAAGATTAAGAACTGACCTCCATCTCCCATGTATGCCGGAGGTCCAACTCGCTCCCCCATCGTTTCTCTTCATTATTCTAAGCAAGAAAATGATTGGAGCTATGCCTCCGAGTTAGCCTTTCCCTTGCAGGTACCCTTGTGCGCAAGTAGGTCCAATTTGAGCTTCATTTCGGGTGGCAGAGAAGCTCCAGGTGGAGCACCATCGTGTCTGCCATCAGACCGTTAACTCCCCCATCCGAGCATCTTGGCTTATGTGGAATGACTTTACGAGGGTGTCAAACCCTTTAGTGGCCTCATCGGGGTTGTGGATTTCTCTCCACGGTTGGTCAAACTTCGCCCGAGCCAAGTTCGTCCAGCATCCCTTTCTACCTTTTGACCTGAAGAAGGAGTTCCAGATTTGATCAGAATCGTCCGTTACCCTTCCACTTCCAGCCGTATGATCAAAGCTGGCCCCCCATCTGCATCGCCCGACCAAACCGTTGATCAGCCTTTGAGGTGTCAGATCTGAACTACACAGCTCCCACTCCCTCTAACTGTCAGATCTTTTTGTCGTAGTGCATCAGAGCTGTCAGAGACCCTACGTAGAAGGCACGTGCCTTAAGGGTATTTTTCACTTTTTATCCTATCATTCTTTTTATTTTGTTTTAGTCAAGTAAATAAAATGTGTAGTTAAGAACTTATGTAAGCGAACCCCTCTGGTTTATGTATTTGCATTTTAGCCTAGTTAGGTCGAATCCACGTGCATCCCCACGTGATTACTTGGGTCATTTGCAAGATTTGGTCTGAACTTTCTCTCGGTTATTGATTGAAGTTTATGTTCTGATATTTGCACTTATACCCCTACTTGCATGGATCATGTGTTATGCTTGCTTTTCTTTGGATTAATTGCATAGAGGTCCTTGTACTTTCTTGCTTGTTAACAATTAGGCCCTAAGAACTTAATTTCTTTGTGAAAAAGTCCATGTGAACTATTTTTGACTATTTCTCTTTTTAATACAATAAATGTTAAATCAACAATAAAATTATCTGAAAATTACATGTAGCTCCTGCTTGCATGTATTCTTTGTGGAAATTTTTGGGTATTGATTTGTGTGCCTTTTCTTTTATTAAAAATTCAAAAACCTGTAAAAAGTCTTGTCTTTGGAAAATTATAAAAATTCGAAAAAAACCTTGAAAAATTCAATACAAATTATGGTAGATGTCTTTTATTATCTTTTAGCTTCAACCTTAATTTTGTTGAAGAATACCTTATAAAAGCCATAAAATTGCAAACACTCAAAAGTTTATACAAATTCTATAAAATTGTAGAAAACCCCAAAAATATTGACTTTAGTCTCTATTTGTAGGTATTTACATTTATTTTACAATAAAAATCCCATCCAAGAGCATCGAGCAATTTAATTAATTTTAATTTGCAAATTCCTCCTGGATGTGCACTATTTGTTATTTTTGTCACTATTTGATTTTTAGAAAACTACAAAAAAAATTCTATAACAAAAACAACATAAAAGATATAAAACCCAAAAAAATTATTACATTTTTTGAGTATTTTTGTTTCTTTATAAAAATACAAAAAGAGAGCGTGTGAATATTTTTATTATTTGTGCTTACTCCTCTCTTATTGAAAATTAAAAACTTGAAAAATTAAAAACCACTAAAAAAGCCTTTTTATTCTTGAAATCTCACTACTTAGCTCTTAAATTGCGCTCCTTGTGTTGGACCACGGTCATTATACCATGTAAATAAAAGTAGCGAAACCGCCTACATTTGATTGATTCTCTCTTAGTGGTTTGATTTTCTTGTTGATCGATTTAATTTATTGATGAAAACGACACTTGATTTATTTATTCTACCTTACTAGATCGTAAAATCGTGTCATCACCTGGTTGGACCTTAAATATACTTAATCACATGAACCTTATAGGAACTATAATTAATATACTCTAGATCTAGTTGACTTAATTATTTGAGCTCGCAGGACTTGGTTCAGTGTTGTCTTGACTGCCTAAGTAGAGTATATCAGAGCACACACACAACTCTTGTTGATAATAACCTAGATTACACACTTGCACTTTTCACTTTGCTCACCTCAGTTGAAGTGGTACAGGGCTGGATTTGCCAGCATGAGATACAAGCCAATGGAAACATCGAAAGTCATACATTTGTGGTCATTGTATCCCAACCCGATCTAATGGTGACGAGGTCTAAAGACAGAAGTTGTGGGTTGTAACAAAGCTTCAAAAGAGGGATAATCTACCAGCGTAAGAGGAAAAAATCCTTATGTAATGTTGTTCTATATAATATTCAAAACAATGAAAAATAAAAAACTCCAAAAAAGTGGACAAGCCTGATTCAAAATAAAATGCATGACAGGATGTATATATTTGTGTAGTGAATAAGCAAGAATGGTTCAAAGTCATACATTTGTCAGCCTGCAATGACTTGGCTACACTGGTCGACCATCTTAGGATAGGTAGCTACATTGGCTATAATCCATTCTTCTCTCCACCTCATCTTCTTGAGCTAGTTGTCACTTGAACTTAGAAGGGAATACCCTGCTTCTTGAGGAAAGAGTTATTGGATTGGGGAATTAGGGTCACCATATTGGATAAGATTGACTTTTACCGCTTCAACCGAGGAGAGCTACATATCTCAGACTCTGTCCAAGATAGATCCATATTCATAAGGGTTTGCGTATGAGTTGAAGTATTTTGACCTGGCTATTAAGGAGACTTGAGAAGGGTTTTGTGAGTCTCAAAGGCTATTGTGTTTCAAAACTATTTCCCAATAAGGTATCGACCGCACCTAACATCCAAATATTCGACTTAAGCTCCAAACTTTGATTTTGTGAAGATAAGTTCGAAAATTAAAATAAATCCACTTTCTTTTTTCTTTTCTTTATTTTCATTTTCTACACTTATTGCATAATTGTTTGCTATTAACTAGCAAACACAAGTATAAGGGGATGATGAATCTCCTTTTCATCACATTTATTCTATAGTTTTGGCCTTAAGAACACTATCTAATGCATGTAAATAGTATTATTTTGTCCAAATTAACACTCATTATTTGTTCTATTTATTGTATACAAAATACTATTTTTAATGCTAAAATTATAGAATAAATAAAAGAAAAGAAAAAAATAAAATGCCAAATATATTTTATGACCATAAACCCCAAGACCTAGGCATCTTGATGACTGGGTTGACCAAGAATGAAGTAGGGGGAGATAAGGGCCAATAAATCAATAAAATTGCCATTCTTTTATTCATCAATGTTGCATTTTTTGGGACCTTTTTATTTTTTACTATTTGTACATCAAATAAAGAAACTTTGTACATAAAAGTTGTAGATAAAAGTACAAATAAAATACAAAATTGATTTCATAGAAAAATAATATATAATATACTTTTTATACTCAAAATAAAAAGTCAAAATCTAAACTTCCTAGATACATATCTCCTCAATAAAAATCAAAATGTAACAAATTCACCTTCAATTGTATATAAATTTTAATAAGTTATTTAATGAAGCGGTTTCATTTAATTTGAAGTTAAGGTGTGAAAGTTAGGTTTTGGACCCCTATTGTACCATATACCTAAATAAAATATTTCTTTTATTTATTATTTACTGCTTATTATTTTTATGAATTTTTTATAGTTTTGTAAATATTATTTATAGTATATGTACATATCAAGAATAAAATAAAACCATAAATAAAATAAAAAAAATAATGTACAAAAGAACATAGATGAATATACAATACTTATTATACATATATATTATATACTTATATTTATTTAAGTGTATAAATAACATCATAAAAATATAACAAAAATATATTTATGTGTATACAAATAATCTATAGATATTAAATTAAGAAAATAAAATAATAAAATAAAAAATACAAAATAAAAATAAATATGCAAAACATAGGTAGATATACCTATAAATGGATTCCTAAAAACCAACTTATAATAAATAAACCTATAAAAATATATAAAAATCATATTAAAATACTGCAGAAAATAATAAATACTTTTCATTTTAAAAATTTAATTTAATTAATTCATCTGCTATTGTTATCTATTTTACAAATGATTTTTAGGCTGATTTTTCCTAGTTGGTCCACGTAGCACCATTGGTTAACCTCACTCAACTGTCTGACCTAAACCCTAACCCTTGTCAGACCTAACGACCCCCTCTCCTTCTTGATTTTCTATATCATGAGATGGGGATCGAGGAGGATCGATCTCTTCATAAGTTTTGACCATTGTTCATCCACTATCCACGTCGAATCTTCTCCTAGGGCAGAGAATCATCGACTTACTCGTGAACCCTAGGAGAAGACCTCTCCTCACCAGCCAGCCCATAATACTTTCCACCCCCATTTTCATTTTTTGGATCCCCTTAGTTTCGATTTTTCTCCACAAATTGAGACTAGGTCTAGAGCCTTGTGACAGGAGGCATGACCGACCTTTCTTTCAGCAAGAAGGGTGGTACGACGGAGGTTACCGCCATCTCTGGCCACCTTGGCCGTCAAGGTAACACCTTGCTTCTCCGGCTGCTAGAGGTCAATCTTCTTCACTTTTTAGAGTCTCTGTAGGCTTAGATTTTATTGCATACTTTTATTTCATGCTTTGATCATCTGTTTTACCCTAGATTTTAGCTTTTAGCCTTTGCAGAAGATCTTAAGCTCCTGCCACCTTTTGCTTCTCCAAAACACCCCTACTCCGAACACCATCAATGCCAATAAAAGTCCAGTCACCTCCCCGGAGTTTGGTTGTCACATTCTTGCAGGTTTAACAACTGGAAGGGGGAATCCAAACCCCATTCGAAGTCAAAAGAGGGCTTCTGGTTCGACATGCGCTTCAAGCTACCATGACCGATTCCTTGGGTCGTTGGTTTTTATTCAAACATTAGCCACCCTTCGAAGTCACCACGGGAAGATCCCTAGCCCATTAGCTGCACGAGGAATGACTGGAGGATCTCACTAGCCCTAATCCAAATTCGTTAAGCGATTGTTCTTCACCAATTCATCCATGACACCTCCCAACCGCCAGATGAAGAACGTGATTCCTGTTTGATCCAAGGTTGTCCGATGGAGCAACTCTCCAACTGTAGGATCGGGTGCTCGATCTAATCTAGGATGCCCATCTCGAAGCGTCATTAGCGCATCTAGTGTTGCAACGTGTCAAGTGAAAGCCTCCCAATCGCATGATCATGCTTTGTGGGGGTAAAATTGCATATTTGGCCCCTTGTTTTTTTATATTAATACTTAATATCTAAACTTCCTGCAGTAGTTGTATAATGCTTGTAATAATTGCACTTTAGACTTAAACTTTTATCCTATTTGCGGTTTAGTCCTCGCCAGCTCAGTTCACGTGGTTACCCACGTGAGCTGAGCATTTTGCCTTTAGGCCCTATAAGTTTTGTATTTACTCTTAATCTATACATTTCTAGATTCAATTAAATAACTTTGGGTATTTTGCATACGCACCCCTGCTTTTATTTTTAATTGCAAAATTACCCTTATCAGTTCATCCTTTTTTTGCATGTTTTCTATTTATTAAAATTATCATTTGTGCTCCAAAAAATCTCAAAAAATAGGATTAGGTGCATGCTAGCATCACATCATTTTTTTTGCATTTTAGGCACTTTAAATATTTATTAAAAATAAAAAACATGTTTTGTCCCTATTTGATTTAAAAAATACCAAAAAATAAAAACATTTCTAAAAATTCCAATAAAAAATTCCTAAAAATAGAAAAAGGAAACACATAAAAATTAAAAAGCTCCACAGTCCTTTATAAAAATAAAAATTTCCTAAGAACTTTAAAAATATTCATTTCTATTTTATAAATTTTTTATATCATTACTTATCTATTAAAATTGATTTGGAAAATTTTAGACACTTTTTGCTATTTTTAATTTTCAAATTAATTCGGTCTATTTATTTAATCTCTGTTTTGAAATATTTTTGAATTTAGAAATATATAGAAATTAGAAAAATTTACTAAAAAATCACAAAAATAGTAAAAAATATTTAAAATCCAAAAATATTTTATTTTTCACTTTTGATTTATTTATAGTAATATTTATAATTATATTATCTTGTCTTTTAGATATAGTATTAAATATTCCTATATTAGTTAATTAAAATAAAAAGAAATTAAAAATCAAAAAATATAAAAGAAACAAAATTAATAAAATTAAAAACAATTAAAAATAAAAATAAAAAACCCACATAAAATACAAAGACAAGAGGAACACAAATTTTGGATTTCATTTCCCCAATCTACCATTTGCTCCCTGTGTTTGGCACTCTACACATACTTGCAACTATACACATCATTTGTAGTGTTATAATAAATTTTAACTTCAGATTTATTTTTGCTTTTATTGCTATATCTAATGGGGGTTAGTTGTTGAATTACTTAGGGTTTCATGAGCGGTAACCTCAACGATATTTTTTTCTTCGCTTTTCAGTGAGGATACTTTTAGACCCTCGTGAAATCTTAGCTGTCAAATACCCCAGGGTATCATGGCATACCCCCAGCTCCATTCATGCATTCCTAGGTTGGGATTACTTGTATGGACCCACAATTTCTTCGATATAATATTTTCTAACTATATTTAAATAAAAAAGTTAACGTAAAAAACATATTATAATCATTAGTTTGGTTGGCAGGGTTCCCAAGGTATCTTGGCATACCCCCAGCTCCATTCTTGCATTCCTGAGTTGGGATTACTTGTATGGACCCTACAATTTCTTCGATATAATATTTTCTAACCATGTTTAACTAAAAAAGTTAACATAAAAACATATTATAAATATCAAAAAGTTAATATAACACATAATTAATATGACATCACATCACAGTTATCATTCCAACCCTTTCCAACCATCCAAATATATACTATTCACAGCAAGTTACCTCGATTGAACCCAATCCAGTTACCAAACATGGCCTTATAAAGAAGTGCAAAGAAATTCACAATTTTAGCATGTATCGGTGGTATGTCCCCACATATCATCGGCATGCCCCATACCATCGCTATGCCCATCGGCATACCAGCGATATCTTAAAAAATTGGCTCTCCAGCCATATTGGCATGACCAAACCCATCGGCACGGCACGATATTTACGGCATTCCAGCGGCACCTTAATCTATGCTCACAAGTTGATCAACGTTCAGTAAAAATGACAGATAAATTGTGGCTTGAGTGATAATTGAAGATCAATAATTTACAAATTAGCACTGTTTTAGCTAATCTGTATCATGATCATAGTGGAACTATTAGATGACAGTCCTCACTTTTTTTCCGAGCAATTATTGAAACTCATATAAAATTTTTTTGGGCATTATTTTGATAGTAGGTGCCTGATCAATCGCCAAACATTTACAGGGTGCTTAAACAGGAAGCTCAACAAAAAACAGAAAGGCATTTAAGAGACACAACAGATCAATAAGAAATAACCAACACGTCAGGGAAATCAACCAA